>CM038679.1:76870825-77179255 GCA_021605205.1 Aegilops longissima
TTATACATGTGGCAGAATCTGTGGATGATATCCAATGGCCGTAGTGCTCGGATTTGCCATCTTTGTACTGGCCGGATTGGCTTCATCCAACCACCAACTTTCAAAGTTTTTGCACACTATATAGGGGGTATAGATATAGATGCGCCGGTCCGCTGTAATGGATCCAAAGTATATCTATTTAGTGGAGTGCACTCTAAACACATTATCTATTTACTAGCATTATATGCCCGCATGCTGCAACGGAAGAGATATTTCTTTGCAAGAAGCAACTGAGAGATAATTGATGTATCCACTAAAACGATCTCCATAGTGATGCAATGGAGAGAGAGTTGCAGCCTTATCGTGGGTCATGTTTGTTCAAGGGATCTTGATAGTGGTGGGGATAGTCGGCGGCGCAACCATCCAACTCAGGTGCTTTTTTCCTTTCGGTCCTCCTCGTCTCCTAATTGTGTCTACCTCCTCATTTGGTAGCTATGCGGCGACCTTTGGGGCACGGTTGCTTTCGACCACTCTCTTACGATGGCGTAACCGGATGGATTGCTAATTGTACCGCATAAATCCCATTTCATTAGCATATTTAGCGACAACCGCACATCAATATCCCTTCTTTATTAGGGTTTATTTTCTTTGATTATTTTAGTGCTCAAGTGCCCACAATTTTTTATTTGAGCAAAACCAACATATTCTATTTTATTGGCCCAAGAAAAATTGCTCCCTGATGACTAGTAGGGGAGTGCGGCCGAGGCCCAATACGCCTGTGTGACGGAGCAATTTTTTCTTGGGCCAATTATGTGGAGCTACTATATGACGCTTGGTGCATAAAATAGAGCGTGAGATGCACGCCGGCTCGGTATGGGCCAACGACCGGTAAGCTCCAAGACGAATTCTCTATTTGTAAAGCGAAAAAGTCTAGAAAATGATGAGTTGAAGGATCGAAATCATGCTTAAAGACCTGACTACGTGCTGCTAGCCACTCGAAGAAATGAGTCCTACCAACCTAGGGCCAGCTCAAACCATTAAGATCATGTCAGATTGGAAACAAATTTTGGTTTTTTGAACTTTTAAAAAGATATAAGTTGCGAAATAATCTTGGAGACATGAATAATTTTGAAAATCCCAAACATTTTTAGAAATTCTTTACATTTTCAAAAATAATAACAAAATTTTAAACGCTCAAAATTCACAATTTTATTTGAAAAACATAAACCTTTATAATAACATGAACATTTTTTGAATTCGTGATAATTTTTGAAAAAGGAAAAAACATTCAGAATATTTTTTAAATGGGTTTCTTTTAACTCGAACATCATTCTGAATATGCGAACATGTCACTAAAATAAGAATATTTCTCGTATTGGAACATTTTTAAGATGCAATTTTTTTTGGCAAATCTCAGGAAACTTTGGAAAACACAAAGAAAAGATGTAAAAAATTTTAGAAATGTGAACAATTTTTAATGAGAACAAAGATTTAATGTTCTGAACATTTTTCAAAATGGTATGTATTTACAATTTGATTTTTTTAAAGAAATCGATGTTTTCTAATAGTATGAACATTTTTGAAAATTTTGAATTTACTAAAGAAAGGGAGAAAGGGAAATAAACTTAAACGAAAAAAACACAAAAAATAGGAAACAAAAATAGGAAGAAACGGAAAAAAATAGAAACATAACACAGAACAAAAAAGGAAAATTGTTCTTCCCAACTTGGGTGCCCTGTGCGAATTTGAGACTATTTTTGGAATGAGAAGAAAGATTTATTGTTCCGAACAGTTTTCAACACGAAATATATTTGAAAATTCTGAACATTATTAAAAATTCAAAGTTTTATGATATTACAAAAAATTTGTATTTACTAAAAATGGGAGAAATAAAAATAAACTTGAAAGAAAAAAGACAAAAGAAATAGGAAAGAAAAGGAGAGAGAAACGAAAAAAATAAAAAATAGACACATAACACACAAAAAAATGTTCAGCCCAGCTTGGGCGCCCTGTGCGAAATGGCGACTATTTAACGCTCGCAGCAATAAATAGTGTTCTGCCACCTGTGTGGGCACAAAAATAACTGTGTTGGCTTTGCTGGGCCACACTGCTGGCGGCCCATGAACGAAATTCTGGCGTTTTTCCTTTTTCTAATAGATGGACGCACACAAATTTAGTATTACCTCAAATAGAAAAAAAACAATGGTGAACGGATGAAAAAAGCGGAGAAACGCACCTTGCTTTATTAATAGGTATAGATTTTTCTCTAACCTTCCGTAGCCATGCAACCAAGCCACATATGCTTCATGGGTGCCCCCCACATCATATTATTCATACTACGTTGATTGAAAAAAAGATAAATCACCTAAAACAAGATCTTCCCGTTTTTGTTCCTACGACGTTGTGCCGTGCACATATCTACTAGTTGTATAGTGGTAGTACTAGTAATATAGTATTAGGAGTACAAACTTGGTAAGTACTACTCCCTCCTTTCCGGTTTATAGGTCTTATCTCAAAATTTTAGTTTTTTCATTTTATAAGGCTCAATTTGGTTGTTTCCCATCACATGTTCAGATTCCAAGGTGCATTAAATCATTGCATGCAAGTATTAAGAGAAAATTGACCAATGCATGTAATTTATGCATGCATGCATTGCAATTAATGCATTGGTAAACATACTTTTTTGAGAAAAACAAGAGCATTAATTGGGTGCTTTTGCAAACTACAAAAAGTATTCCACCACTCACCATCTACCTTGGTTGGTGAGATTTTTGAATTGAGCCTTATAAACCGGAAAGGAGGGGGTAGTAGGAGTAGTACTAGTACGGAATGCTCCTACTCTATCAACGAGCCCCGTCTGACACAAAATTTCTTGGCTTCCGTGCTACAGCCTAGATCTTCCCTTTGTTTCGCTTTTCCAACCCGGGCCAAGGGGCGGGTGTCGGTTTGCTCAATGGGCGGTCCCACATGAAAGTGAAAATGCTAGGCATGGGGCGGAGCTACGTGAGGGCCAACACGCGTTCTCGCCCGCCCAATCTAGCAGGATTTTCGTAGTTGTACATCCAGCTTTTGAGGCATGGAACGCCAACGCAAGGGTAATTTCTATAGCTCGCTAGATCGGCACGCCTAACGCTTTTGCTTCAAGCTCGCCATCGCTAGGCAACACGCCTTCCCTAAGCTATGTGTCATGCCGACGTCAGTGTGTTGTACTCCGATTCCGGGCGTGGGGTGCGACGCGAACATGGCAGGCCTTTTCCTTTTACTAGTAATGTGCCCGCATGCTATGACGGATCCAAAGTAGTAGAATAGTAGTATTTGTTCACAAACTTGAAAGAAATCACTATTGTTTTGATATACCCTAATATATTACTCCTCCGCACTCCAAATATTTGTCTTTTTGAGATTTCAAATGGACTATCACATACAGATTATATAGACATATTCTAGTGTTTCTAGTAAGATGCCCGCTGCTGCACGAAGTTGATGGAAAAGGTAAGCACAACTTATAGATTGACGGATGGCGATTAGTTACAAAGTGATGCATATAATTGCAAAGGGATCGCATATGTCGGTATTGACCGAACGAGAATGCAACAAAGACAATAAGAATTAAGGCCACGATGATGTGATCGCAGCGGTGGTTACTGTATGGCAAGAAGAAAGATGGATCCACGAACGCATTTCCACCTCCTCCTCCTCAACTTAGTGCGCCGGCCACCGAATCGGGCGGCTAAGGAGCGGCGGCTTTTGTGGCGCAGGTTGAGGTGCTTCTCAACAAAGGCATCCAAGGCTTCCAATGGTTGAGGAAGACCAACGTCAGAAGCGCCCTCACCGCCTTGTAGATACCTATGTACACGATTTGCTCGTGACGTGTGGATGTGTAGGTCGATTTAATTCTTGTAGGGCAGATTTCGCGGCGCAGCACGACCTCCGTGTGGACATTCTTCGTGGCGCGTCAAGGGCAGTCGAGGGGCCACCAAAGCTTGAAAGAGGTTCCGCCATGGAGGCCGATTAGAGTGGCAGGTAATGAGGAGCCCGGCGCCGCTGGCTGGAGGAGTACGGCGATGTCGCCCGCGAGCTTCTTGAGGACGGTGAACTTGTTGCTGGTGGCAACGATCATCCGTCCAATTGAGAGTCATAGTTGGTGTCGATGGCGGCCATCCACCAGCCGGTTCCAACACCATCCGGAGACGATCTCGCGCCATGCCGCAGGCGGCGTCGTGGACCATCTCGGCGCAGCCGCTGGCCGCCACGCGCACGCCACCATGGGTCCGGAGCGCAGCTCTTTGGCGCTTAGTGTAGGTGCTAGGCAAGTTCTTAGGTGCATACGATGTGGTAGATGCATTGGAATGGAGGAGGGCGCTTTATATGAGGGTAATGAGGGCAAATCATGCGTTGCATTCACATCGCGCCTTCTTTTCGGACCTCCTCCCATTACTTCCTCGCATTAATTGAAGGAGGATGCATTGGCCGCTCAACATATCAGAACCGCTACTCCCTCCTCGCCTGCATTAAAGGCGATCGGGAACCAAGCGCCGCCTGGCCACAAATCAATACTCCTCCGCCTAGGTGAGTATTAAGTCATCTTACAAAAACCAATACTAGTAAACACATAGGCGTGGTGCATTAACTCTCACGTTGTTTCTTATTTTTGACATAAATAGAGGAATCAACCAAGAAGAGATGTGGGGCTTGTATGCTTTTAATGACTTGAGACTATCAAACATGACATGCAAAGTGGGTCAGTTCACAGCACAAGAACAAATACAACCCACGCCAAGACACACGCATCTTATAGCATCACATCCAATGGCTATAAAAGATGAATGAGACCAAATTATATCTCATCTAGATGAGTTCTAGCAAAACTGTATTAATAATACTTTGTACTCTCGCCCATGTATCATATAAGTATCATATAGTAGTAGTAGTAGTAGTACTTTATTTATTGCTATGCATGACACATAGTTCACGAAGCCTCTATATGTACCACCTTTTTTAATTTCAAGTTTTGCTCCATGGCGCAATCCATCGATACTACTACTGCATAAAAGTGGAGTATATACATTTTTAAAAGGCTAGAGGGCGGGCAGTCTAGCTCGGTCGGTTTCACAAGAGGCGAGGGCTTTGTGATTTGACGGCTCATTAATGCTGTCAAATCGAATAGTATCGCACCGCCCGCTGCACGCCCGGCGCCCATTAAACCCTCCGTTAAACCCGCATGCAAACCGAGAATCTTACTCCGCCACACGTCTGCTCATGAGCGGGCCGAATTAAACGCAACACCGCCGAGCTCCTCCCGCCCGCCTCGCTTAAAACAAGGCCAGACGCCGCCAAGCTCCTACCGTCCGCCTCTATTTACACGAGGCCGCATAGCGGGCAAGAATCGCACCCTCCGCCGCCTCCCCCATCTCCTCCTTCACCATTTTCTCCACCTTCCAATGGCTTCCGGCGAGCCGCTTCTCCGCATATTACCCGGCTGGGTGGCCCGCCGAGCCCTTCGGATACGGGCGAGGCTGCTCGGTGCTTCACCAACCTCGCTGGCCGACGGAGCGAAGTTGCGCCCTGGGCAAGCGCTGGTTCAGCAACTCGCCGCCCAGCTTCAGCTCGATGAGGAGTGGCGAAGTTGCTCCACGCCGCACGGCGGCGAGCACGCCGACGGGCGCCATCGCTGCCGCTGTCTGCATCACGGCCACCAAGTGTTCGCGGTGGTCGCGCCCCGTGTTCTGGCTGCGCGCCTCGTGCTCGCGGCAGCGCCATGCGTGCAGAGATGGCCGGGTGCGTGGAGAGCGACGAGTCGGTGGCCAGCCTTCTCCGTGTCCGCCGCCATCATCGAGGAGAAGTAGAACACGGAGGCCGCCGCCACTTGGGACCCATGAAGGCCACCGCCGAGGCGACACCGCGGATTCAGGTGGTTTCTTTGCTGCTTCGCCTCTTCCGAGGACCTTCGTCGACCCGCAAGTGTCTCGACGGACATGAGGAAGACAAAGGGATCCATGGACGCCATTTAGAACTAAAATAAGTCTAGATATATCCATTTCTAGGACAAGTATTTCCGGATGGAGGGAGTATTAATTATACAAGAGAGCCGGATTGGCACCTCTTAGTTCATGTAAATGTAATGAAATCCATCATGTTTATATGAAGATCCGCTTTTTATACGAAATCCTTCATGCTTATATGAAATCAGTCCGTGTTTGCACGAATTTCATCCGTTGGTTAGAGTTGTAAAATGTATGATACCATGCGTTGATGTCGCCCTCCGGAAGGAAGCGGAGGAAATTTGCCGCTGCCGCTTGGAGATGCTCTTTATGTTGGAAATAATAGAGTGACATCCAATCCATTTGAGTTAATTGCTTGTATGATTGTCCTCTATAAAAGTTAATTGCATGTATAGTGTACACGTGACTTGGTGGGTGGCTACAGCTTCAGATAGAAAGTTAAAAAGAAACAAGTCCATCCTTAATATTCTAAGTACTCAGGGTTCCACTCACAAGACAAGAGCGAAAGAAGTATATATTATAAGTAGAGTAATATATAATATACAAATCTAAAGTTAAAAGACAGAATTCAACTCATGTCATCTCGCTATGAGCATCCGCGCTAACCAGCCCAAGACATTTTTGTTGTAGACCATGCCGAGATATATCTCCATGTCTACTCTTATATATACTCCATTTGTTCCTAAATATTTGTCTTTTCAGATTTCAAATGGACTACCACATACGGATGTGTATGTAGACATATTTTAGAGTGTAGATTCACTCATTTTGCTACGTATGTCTTTTCGTGAAGGGGCCGATTTGTCCTTGATTTATTTATGAGGTATCCAGATGGCACCGCACCGCCAAGAAAAGAGGGTAACATCAAAATTATGGACTACTTTTTTGAGTATGTTGGTAAGGTCCCGTCATAGTCACTTGTTGAAATCTCTAAAGATAATATTCTCCGTCGAATATTGTCATCAAAATGGATAAAAGGAAATGTATCTAGAAGTTTTTAGTTTTAGATACATCTATTTTATCCATTTTGATGACAAGTATTTTCGACGGAGGGAGTAGAAAATAGAGTTGGTGATGATGGTGTGCGTGCATCCTCGCAATATAGGCCGTCGGATTTATATCTAACGGATAGGAAAGAAACTCGCAATTTTGCAAAATATACCCACACGCCTCTCCACGCTCACAAATAAGGCCTTCCCTCGCTCAGCCTTTTCTCTCACAAGATAAACTACTCATACAAATGCATCTTGATATTCCGTGCAACACACGGGTAGCTAGCTAATTTCTTTTAAAATAGTTGTTGCGATAATTGGGTTGAAGTGATATATTTTATGGCACTAGCTAATTTCAGATTCACTAGTAGTAACATAGAAAAGGTTGCCTTGTTAATTAACAGAAAACAAGGTGAAAACTATCACATGAGGCCGGTAAAAACAAGGCACACTGGGTTCAGCGCCATCATCACTACAGCCAGCGCTGCTGAAGTCTACATATCGAGGGGGCTACCGAGCGAGGCACCGAGACACAATGTTTGAGAGAGAAACCAATTGATGATTATGATCGATCGAGTTGTCACCCTTCTCGCTGTCATTGTTGGGGGAGAGGGAGAGAAAGACGACGAGAGTGTGTGCGGTAGGCACAGAGGCACAACTAGTGAGTGTGTGTGTGTGTGTTTGAAAGAGGAGTCGATAGATTATTATCAAGATCGATGTGCACCCTACTCTTCTGTGTGGGTAGTGTGTGTGTGTATGTTTGAGAGAGAATCCAATGATAGATTAGTATCAAGATCGAGGTGTCACCCTACTCCTTCGTGCCGTGTGTGTGTGTGTGTGTGTGTGTGTGTGTGTGTGTGTGTGTGTGTGTGTTTGAGAGAGAAGCCAATCGATAGATTAGTATCAAGATCGAGGTGTCACCCTACTCCTTCGGTGTTGGGAAGTGTGGGTGTGGGGGGGCAGTGACACTTACATATCTCTACTCTTATAAAAAACAGAGTTGGTGATGATGGTGTTCCTGCCATCTTGCAATATAGGCCATCCGATTTATATCTGACGGACAGAAGGAAAATATGGCAATTTTGCAAAAAGATACCCACACCCCTCTCCACATTTGCAAATAAGGCATTCCTCGCTCATCCTTTTCTCCCACAAGATAAACTTCTCATACAAATGCATCTTGATGTTTCGTGCAACGCACATGGGCATCTTGCTAGTAGGGAGAAGGAGTTTGTGTGACACATATCTAGCTATATTAAGGGATAGGTAGATAGCATATGTGTGAGAGACATTATTATACTTTGAGACATTAGTGGTTGTGGGTGGGCGGAATTAAAGGGGTGGGCGTGTTAGACATAGAGAGTGTGTGTGTTTCTGTTTGAGAGACTTGTAGGACGGGGTAGAAAGACGAATTTAACCCTGACGGAGGAAGAGAAATACATGAAGTGTGCGTGTGTGATTCCAATTCCCACAGGGAAATGAGATATGTATGCGTGTGAGAGAGATTGCACAATTCATTCACGCATCACGATCTAGCGATCGTGGACGTGCATCGCTTGAACATAAGTCAATATCTACTTTGTATCATGGCCAAAGGTACAATATAGATTCAACGCTATAAAGATTGGACACTCACATATCACATTTTTTCTATTTAAATAAACCTTTTCAGTTGTGCATGCCAAAGTTACAAAGATGTTTCTTCAAACAACCAATGTAGCTATCATGCACATGCACCATTGTTACTCTTGCATTCAAATTCATTAGTCTTGGATGATTTAAGTTTCTATTTTGAAGTAATATATGTAATATTCATATATGAATTCAATGGGTACGCAATTTATGAAATGGAGGCTATGTAATCATATGAGGTAACACTTTAAGTAGCTAACTACAATATCCATTTCTTTTGTGCGCCTCTACACTAACACGCCAATGCATTATGTTTAAAGTAAATAACCAATGGCACTAAATTATCTATTTACACGAGAAATACATAGGCTGAGCGCTTGATCCTTTTTTGTGAACGCGCCATACACCCAGACGATTGGTCACGCGCCTGCGTGAACGCCAAGTTATCGGCGATCATCCCGAAAGTTATTGTCTTTTTTCTCGGGTGGACTTCACACCGCTTATTAATCACGACGCATGCCCTGCGGTACACAGCCTAGCATGACCTTCCCGCTAGCACGGTCCAAAATTAGTTGAAACCGGATACGAACGATCCCGCTGGTGGCAAAATCTCCCATCTCCTTCTAAAATTTCCGCCACCTTAGTCTTTAGCATGCGAAATCCCCATTTGTCCTTGGTGCACGGAGACCAACAGCCACAATACCGCCTCATCTACATGATAGGTCGGGCTGCTTTGGTAACTTCCGTTCCCCACTACACGGCACCCCCATTTCTCTCCCCTCCGCAAAACGACTAACTCCACAGACCAGAGCATCTTACATCACGCCGTCTGCATTTCATCGCCTTTTCTCCCTCCCTCTCAAACCCTAGACTGCTCATCCACCGCGCATTATAGCCCATTCATCGCCAACAAGGCCCACCTCGCCGGATCTGCTTCGCGTCCGTGATCTACCCTCCACCTCCCTAGAAACAAGTAGACTGCTCATCCACCACTGTACCACAGCCCATTCAGTGCCGGCCTTGTCCACGGCGCCGGATCTGCTTCGCCGTATTTCGCCAACCGTCACAAGATCCGCAGCGGCTCATTCATACTCCCCACCGAGACGCTTCGCCCACACCCCGGAGCTGCCCCACCGACGACCTGCCGACGGCCTCTCGATCCTCTTCGCCGACACCTTCCTCAACCCTACCGGAGCCGCTTCACGACACCTTCCTCAACCCCATCGAGCCGCTTCACGACACCAGCGCCAACCCTACCGGAGTAGCTTCACTTATACCATTCTCAACCCTACCGAGGCCATGGTTAACTCACAAGTCCACGGCCTCGCATCCACTTCTCGCACCTCATCCAACCTACCGGAGCAGCTTCGACGCCTCGCCCACGGCCGCAGATCCGCATCGCCGACACCACCTTAACCCAACCACGGAGCAGCTTCGACGCCCGCCCACGGCCGCAGATCCGCATCGTCGACACCATCCTTAACCCAACCATCGGAGAAGCCGACGCCTGGCCCACGGCCAGCAGATCCTCGCCGTCGACACCATCCTTAACCCAACCACCGGAGCAGCTTCACCCACGCCTCGCCCACGGCCACGATCCGCTTCGCCACACCGTAGTCCACCCTACCGAGCCGCTTCCACAAACACCCTACTCGACGGTTCTAGATCTCCTTACGGACCCCGACAGCCAACAAGCGCCATCACCTCGACGCTTGTAACCTGATTCCCACTGCTCGAGAGATGCTACACCCGCCACGGCCTAGGTACTTGTCACCTTTAAACCCGCCCAAAGATCACCGCCCGATGTACTTCAAATATACTAACCGGTCGCAGTTACACTGTTATGCACCGCAAAACTACAAGGACGATGTTTCTTCCGATCTAACAGCTTGGCCAACCAAGATCCCGGACCGATGCATTGCTATGATCTTGTAAGCGCTGCTCTCTCTCTTGTATTGTTCTCAGGCTCGCCAAAGATGCTTTGCTAGGATTTTCACCAAGAATCCTTTGTGCGCATAATGATTTCTACCATCGGCTGCTAAATTAGATATGTAGATGTCATACATGATACTACCTCGCACTCTCGCTCCTAAATATAAGTCTTTCTAGAGATTCCACTATAGGCTACATATGAGCAAAATGAGTGAATCTACACTAAAATGCATCTATATACATCTGTATGTGGTCCATACCGAATCTCTACAAAGACATATATTTAGGAATAGGGGCAGACATTACACAAAATCGTAGGTGGTATGTAGGAATTCCAAAGGCACTACATTAGGCTCCCTTAGAGTGCCTCGCCAGTCCAAAGACAGAGTCATGGCTAGTTTATGGTACGCACACAATCGTTAATTGGTGGTTTAAATATGCAAGGGATATGCAATGTAGTATCATGTAGAGATGTCTCAAATTAGCCGTGTCAACTTGCGATAGGGTTACACAATGAAAAAGTACAAGATGTATGTGGCAATTTCATGGAACATCGCAAAAAAGGAGAGGCAGCGATGAGCCTATATAAGCAGCTATGGTACGCCACTCCTCCATTGCAATCATCGTGACATGTTATTTGTATGCCGCCTATTAGCCAAGTTTCTAGGGATGCTTATTACGAAGTTATCCTAAGAAAATAAGCACCTGTGAATATAAGCTCCATGTAATATGCCAACCAGTTCTTTTCATTATGCTTTCAGCTTATCTTTGGTATGATCAATGGAAAGTCTAGATTGCATTATATATATTTTTCATTTTGCTGCCCATATGGAAATTAATTTGACTTGCAAACATCACAAATTGAACCAAAGTAGTAATTAATATGATAGGAAAATGACCATCACTATTTGCTCAAAATGCAAATACAAAGATACCATCTACTTGGCACAATCTACTTTGGTCATTGTTTTCCTTAGAGATCCCATTGCCTAATTTAAACGAAGAACACATGACCCACATTTAAATGAAGAACAATTATTTATTGAAATTGATGGTCCAAGTGGCTGGTTATTATCATATAGCAAAGCAAGACTGAAAGCATCATATAGCAGCAGCAGCTGCTCATAGCAACTAATCATACAAGCAAAGCAGCCTGCAATTCATCATATACCAGCAGAGCTCATAGCAATTCATCATATAGCAGCAGAGGGTGAGCAGCTCATAGCAATTCATCATATAGCAGCAGCAGGAGCAGCTTGTAGCAACTCATCATATAGGAGCAGCAGAGCAGCTCATAGCAATTCATCATATAGCAGCAGCAAGAATAACTCATAGCAACTCATCATACAAAGCAGCAAAGCAGCTCATAGCAATTCATCATATAGCAGCAAAGCAGGAGCAGCTCATAGCAATGCTTCATATAGCAGCAGCAGCAGCAGCTCATAGCAATTCATCGATAGTGGATCGTAATGAAAATTTGGCAAAAAATCGAGGATATCCTCACCTTGTTGGATGAGCTCATCCTTCAACAAAGACCTCAAGGCCATGGCCTGGGAGGAGGGAGGGGAACAAGGTGCCTTCGCCGCAAAGGTGGCATCAATCAGAGTTGTGCAGCGCTCACGAGTAGTGCGTGGACTAACCACAAGGGAGCAGCTGCCGGAGACCATGAGAATGAGGGGCGGCACCAGAGGGAGGAGCAGCCAGGAGATTTTCCCCACCCGCCGCCATGTAGCCTAGCTGGACATAGCATCATCGAGGACCAGCCGAGATGGGACCAAAGGGCGACGGCTTGCCGGAGGAACCCTAGTGTCAGCAGCAGAGGATCAAGGTAGAGAGAAAGGGAGAGGAGATGCAAGCGGCAGGGCAATGAATGCTTGCGTGTTTGTTTTACTTGAGGGTCGTGTGACTCAAGGCCGCTAGCTTGCATTTGAGTGTAATATAGGCGCACAACAGAGTCATTTCACTATTCCCTTCCCTTCAATTTTAGTGAGGTTCTACCCAAACACCCCTCCAAAGCGTAAATTAGTTAAGCCCAAGCCCATAACTCAAAAATGACTTCTTTACATCTTTTATGGCTTATTTTGACAATATGCCCTAAAAGGCGGAATCGAATCGGCCCTTAACCTGCAATTCAATTGTGCGTAATGATGAATCACTCATGCCTCGCTATCTGTACATTTAGGCATCATCATACATGGCATAACCTAATACATGTGCATTCCATTGTAGAATCTGAATATGCAATGTTTATGTTAGTTCATACGCTGCACATGATGTTTAAATGCCCTTAAATCTGGTCACCAAGTGATGGTCTTTAAGCCTCCTTCTTGCTTCTTTTCTTGATATGTAAGATTTGCTCACACATCTGCTCAATTGCTTGTTTGCATCAGCCAGCCATACTAGGACTGTTTGCTTTGATTACTTGTTGTTCTTGACCTAACACTCTAACATAGCTTGTCAACGATTTAAACACTAAGGGCTGCTGTAGTGGGGCCTTGTCTAACTCATAGGTGACATAAAGGTTTGGTGACACTACAAAGAGGCTCTCCAAGAGTACCGGAGATCCAGCTCAAGGTATGCCTAGTTTTTACATAGTGCGTATATAGTAAATGCTCATTTCATTGTGTGCAAGTGCAAGAGATGTGGCATGTTTCATTATGTGGTGTTGTTTTGTTATAATCTCATCCTTTGTGTTCACAGATCGAAAGTATGCATATTTATCTTCCAAGGAGACGAGTAACTAGTTTGTGTCACCTTGCGAGGGGGTGCAATGAAGATAAGATTGAGGATTTCCAAGTACAAGATGTTAGGAAGGAGCCTTGCAAGAGAAGTAGGAGCTGCGCCGAGCCTCTTCAACCTACTAAGGTAAGTCACCAGATGCAACTCAACAGTTCAATTCCTTGTTTGTTTCTGCATAGTTAATTTTCTTTTTAATTGCTTTATTTGTCCTCACTTAATGAGATGCCCAAATAAGTATGCCTGATGTTCGGTACTTGTATCACTATTAGTTGACATAATTAAAGGCCTTACCATTTAATTACTCGCCAAGTGTGCCTCAAGCTTTGAAGTCTATTAACCAACTATTATTGCATGAGGCTCACAATCTAGTTTATACTACGCTAATGATTGCATAGTTTTGCCTGCAGTAGTATGTTTGTATGAAACCCTCTCGCTGTTCATTATGCTCCCTAAGACTTTAATTGAGGTACGAATGGCCAACTGATTGCTTACTTATACGCAATGTGCTGTCTAAATTTGTAACTTGTCTGTGTTTTCGATTGGGCCCCAACATCATGCTCCTCCGTGAGCTAAGAGGGATTTCATGCAGGCTGCATGCATCATCTTTTTATAATTTTTAAAATATCACCGGTTATGCTTCATGACGGTAACATTTTTTTGTGAAAGTGACGGTAACATTATTGTTAGTCATGTTTTGCCATGTAGTACAAAATAGTGTCTTGTTCGCTTCACTATTGTAACTATATTTTTCCCTAGTCATGTGTACTTACGTAAACATTTCGTGATGAAGTGACATCAACACGTAAATTCATGAAAGCAAAGGCGGCATGGCCGCATCAATGATTATGGATTGAATTGAATGTGCTGATGTTCTCGAGCATCAACTAGAGGTGGCAAGACAACGGTACATGATTGTCAACGATAATCAACTAGTTGAGACCGGACATGCAGTATTAGATGCAGGAGTCAAAAATGAAACAAGACACCGAGGTAACCATGAAGGAATTGGAGATTTTGCAGATTGAAATTTGTGCTATCTGAATCCGCCAATCCTATTTTCTCAAGAGATTATAGTTCAAATGGAGTTAAGTTGATGCGCCATCCATGATGTATGAGCCAGATTTGCCAAAGGTATGTAATTTATCGTTTGTGTATGCTTTATTATCACCGTGTCGCACTATAATGCCCAAAGGGTATAATCGGTTGTAATTTCTTTATTGTATAGTGTAGGATTATTCTACCTTTCTATGCCTTGATCTCTTTGTTGTATAGTGTATGATTTTAGAGGTGATAGTATTGAGTAGGATAATTCTTTGAATATGCTATATCGCTCAAACGGGGCCAACTCGCCTCACCATGGGCCTTCTACGCCCTCAGAGGATCCATGGGCCTTCTACGCCCGTAGAGATCCATGGGCCTTCACGCCTCGAGGATCCATGGGCCTTCTACGCCTAGAAGGATCCATGGGCCTTCTACGCCCTCGTAGTGTCCATGGGCCTTCTACGCCTCGCAGATCCATGGGCCTTCTACGCCACGTAGGATCCATGGGCCACTGTCGTGTCAAACCGCGGATCTCGGTAGGGGGTCCCGAATCGCAAGGCCTAGGTGGATGGTAACAGAGACAAGGACACGATGTTTTTACCCAGGTTCGGGCCCTCTCGATGGAGCTAAAACCCTACTCCTGGTTGATTGATATTGATGATATGGGTAGTACAAGAGTAGATCTACCACGAGATCAGAGAGGCTAAACCCTAGAAGCTAGCCTATGGTATGATTGTTGTTCGTCCTACGGACTAAAACCCTCTCGTTTATATAAGCACCAAGAGGGTTAGGTTACACATAGTCGGTTACAATGGTAGGAGATCTACATATCCGATCGCCAAGCTTGCCTTCCACGCCAAGGAAAGTCCCATCCGGACACGGGACGAAGTCTTCAATCTTGTCTCTTCATAGTCCGTGAGTCCGCCAAAGGTCATAGTCCGCTATCCGGACAGCTCCTAATCCGGACTCCTCAAGAGCTCTCCCAACCAGGCTTCAATGACAACGAGTCCGCGCCAGATTGTCTACGGCATTGCAAGGCGGTTCTTCTCCAAACTCGTGGTACCTGCTTTGAATAGTGTCCGCTTCTCAGAATATCGCGCTCCTTGGCTTCCACGCCCAAAAATGGCCATCTTCCACGTGTTGAACTAATGCGAAAAGCCAAGGTATTTTTACATTTACCCCCCTAGCTGCGCAAATGGGCTGCCTATATAAGAGACGAGGATCTAGATCCGAATCACACCATCTTCCCTTCGCGAGCTTTCATCGGAGCGCATCCGATGTAAACCTATTCCATCATGGATAATGACGCTGCTCCTCTTCTCGCCTTCCCGCCCTCACCGAGATTGGGAGAGATGTCTGCCCCGCACAAATGAAGCTAGTGACGCCCAAACCAAGGGATTTCTTCCCCAGCCTTCATGGTTCCGGTTCGAGCCGACTCGCCACCTATAAGGGCGGAAAACAAGCGGAGAGCGCCCCTGGCCCCTCCCAAGGAGAGTGGGTATGCCTTTTCCTTATTTGATAAGAGGGCTCAGATTTCCAATTCATCCGCTCTCGGGGCTCCGGAATTTATGGCCTCAGCTGCACAACCTTACGCCGCCCATTCTTCATATTATGGGCTTCAGGCCCTTTGCGGGCTGTTTTTGGGCATCGAGGCTCATTTCGCTATGGAAGAGGTTGTTCACTCGCACTCCCATTCTCGTGAGGGGTCGATATATCAAGTGGGCGGAGCCGAACTATGGCGATTGCCGTGACCGGATATCTATCCGAACCTCAAGAAGGCGACGAAGACCGGCCTTCTAATGGTTTTATATAGAAGAAGTCCTCTCGCCGACCCTCGCTCGGATCGGGCCTCCCGAGTTCAAGTAATGCTCCTTTGAAGAAACGCCTAAGTCAAGGCCCACGGAGCCCTCGAGGGAAAATGACAGTGGACGCCCTTACCGATGAGCCAATAAGGTTGTTGGCTCATTCCGGACTGACCATGATCGGAGTCATGGCCACATGCATTATGCGGGGGTGCAGCCGCCCAAAGATAGAGGCCACCCCATGTGGGATTTCAACGGGAGGATGATGCCACCCGCCATGGTCAGAGGGGCCGGATCGGTCACCGATCTGATGAAGACCTTGTCCGTGATTGTACAAGGGAGAAGAGGAGGAATTTCTTCGTCAATCCACGTGACAGGTTTTCTATGAACAATCCTCCAAGCCGGGTGAGCGGACATTTTTTTGCCCATCCGATCCATATTCCCATAGTCAAGTATCTCATTTTGTGATTTCGACACAGAACCGCGCTATGCCGTAGCGACATAAATAGCCTGCCTCCACAACCCGAAGATCCGAATGGTTCCTCGATCCGCTTCCCAAGAGGATCCGGACATATCGGTGGAGTTGATCGATGGGGTATTTCACCACCGAGCATTGACAATGCCCTCGTTGCTATTACGGCCGACACCCCGAATACTTCCAAATTTCGCAGTAATCGAGACCAAGACCCAATACGCTGAGAATGATTCATTCTTGCTTATTTTTATCACCGACACCAACGGTGTTTTGCGTGGGGAGCCCTTAAGGCGGAAGGCTGAGCTCGCGGCGGCTAGCCAACAAGGGCAGCACGCTCAAAGAAAGCAAAAAGAAGTGTGGTCCGGATTGAAGCGCCGCGAACGGTATGGCGGTCACCTTATTCCTGTGTTTTATCCCGGAAGGCATACTAACGCCGTGTTTCTTCAGAAAAAGAGCGCCACGACTATATCCGGAGAGGTTGCCAATCGAGCCCACCACCAAAGCTTCAAAGCCGTGCCTGTAAGCGAGGCGAACACGAGGCGCAAGGCCGGATGCTCCTCCGACGGAGGATGCCGACAGATTGTCCGCCACCAACTCCGAGGTGGAGAGTGCCATGAATCACAGCGCCGCTGCACAATTCTTCAGGACACATGTTTTCCCAAGAGGCGTTGAACGCCTTCACCCGGGAGATGCGCACTCAGGTTGGCCAAGATGGTCTAGCCAGAGCTACTTGAGCAAAGATGTAAAAGACATACGAAAGTGAGAAAATTTAACAATTATATATGCCAAGGTGCCCCCGACTTGAAATAGTTAGAATAACTGATTTAAGGATCATTTATTGTGCAGATCTTACGTAAAAAAATACCCAACTGTCCCTGTGAGCTTGAAGAGTGCAAAGGCCAACTTGAGGTCAGCATAGCCGCTGTATGGGAAGCCAAAGAGACCCCGCCTGCAACATACGCTTAAAAGATAAGTATGTTGTGAAGTGCGGCGTATATAGATCTGATAATAATATTGCAGATGGCGCCGGTAGATACGGACAAGCAACAGCTCTTGCGCCGTTAAAGGCCGGAGAGAACGTGGTTACGAGGGTGAGGCAGAGAAAAATAATTCCAAGATGCCAACACCCAGCCTGGGTGAGGAACTAAAAGATGTTTGTGCCCAGCCGTCTGACTGCTAAGGAGAATCATGCCTTCGACGCCGCATTTTTAGTAAGTGCTTAAACGAACTTTGAAAAAAGAGTTCGCGAGGAAGTCACTAACAGAGTTATGTCTCAGTAGGTATGCTCACAGCCGCCTCAGAGGAAATGCCCGGTTTTACGGTGACTTTAGAATGCTGACAATGTTCATTCCCAAGATGAGGTCACACGGTATCAACTTGACATTAAATGCGCCGTTGTTTTTACCATCAAGACATTGTTCTGTTGCACCACATGGAGCACTGGCCCGGGTTTAAAATAAGATGACCTCGGCCAATGCTCCTCCGAGTGTTGGTCCAAACTAGAGCACCGGCGGGACCATTCCTTGGCAACTTGGATTACGTCGGTTCCTCAGACGCTTCGCTTGTCCGGCTGTGCCTCGAGAACTAGATATGCAGCTCCTATCGGGATTTGTCGGCACATTCGGGCGGCTTTGCTGGTCTTGTTTTATTGTCTGTCGAAATGTCTTGTAGTCCGGGATTCGAGATTGATCGGTCTTCCCGAGAAGGAATATCCTTCGCGACCGTGAGAGCTTATAATGGGCTGTTGGGACACCCCGCAGGTAATATCTTTCAAAGCCGTGCTCCGCGGTTATGAGGCGATGGGAATTTGTTAATGTCCGTTGTAGAAAACCCAAAGTTGACCTCAATTATAATACACATCAATCAAGGTGGTAACCGGATGGTCTCTTCTGAGGAGTCCGGAAGTGAACACGGTGTTGGAGTTATGTCCGACGTAAGTAGTTCAGATCACTTCTTGATCGCTACTAGCTTCAATGCATCGCAGCTTTGCTCCTCTTCTCGCCTCTTTATGCTAAGTAGCCACCATATATGCTAGTCGCTGTCGCATCTCCACTTTACAACTCGTCTCCGCCTATAAGCTTAAATAGTCTTGATCTCGGGTGTGAGATTGCCGAGTCCCCATGACTCATGATTCTTCCAAACAGCTTGGTGTGCCGACGATGCCAAAGGCTGGTGACGATCCGAGCTCAAGTGGAGTTCGACGAGGAACGTGGTCGCATTATGTGTCTTTTCCCGATGATCAGAGTGGTGCTCAGCTTGGGACGATCGGGATCCGTAGCATTTGGGGTATCTTCTTTATTTTGGTTCCGCACTTGAGTGTACTCAATGATGGATGTTTATTTATGTACTGTGTGAAGTGGCGATCGAAGCCAACTATGTATCTCTTTCCTTATGTATTACATGGGTTGTGTGAAGATTACCTCACTTATGCACATTGCTTTCAATGCGTTATGCTCTAAGTCGCGGCTCTCGACACGGGAGATAGAGCCGCATCGAGGGCGCTACACTTCTTCCCGAAGTTTACAACCGCATTTAACGAAGTTCGGCAGGTGATGAAAGGTGTCGCCTGTGCCTTGTGGCCATCTCTGCCTCCCTGCCCAAGGCCTTGGGAGCTTGCAGAGAGGCTCCAGTGAGCGCGCGGCGCTCCGATTATGGAAGATATCGGCTCGCCGCCAAGGCGCCAGGAGGCTCGGGCCATGGTGAAGACGTGGTACACGGTTGTCGACCCAAACCACATGGCCGAGGTCGGACCTGGGGGCCTGATGGGAAGGAGATCCCTGTGAGCTTAGTGTACGGCTAGGTAGAATTGGCCGCAAAGTATTCCCAGCAGGACTGTAAACTAGACAGCCTGTTAGATGGCATTGAAGAGGAATACAAGGCTCGAACCGGGGCATGCGTGGAGACCAGGCGTAGGGGTCATTAGGTGCTTTATCAGACAAGTGCCCAACTAGTTATGTTATATTACATGGTTAGTAAGAAACATCTTCCAGGAGAATAGTTCCGTTAGGGGTTCTTTTCTCGGGAGGCATGCCCTAAAGTGCATGTCCTGATCACAAAAAGCGTAAAAACATCTAGGGCAGATAAATAAATAGGTAAGAAATCTTCTTTAGTTCACCGATCAATATTCTCTTAAGAACGCTTAGCTTTCGCTTCACCCACCGAGGTACACATCCGCTGACCCGGCAAGAATAATCGCAGAGGTGCTCCCTTTACCACCTAGCCAACAATCGGGAACGAGGGGTAAGCACAGAGCCAGCAACCCAGCTTGGCCAAAACTTAAGTCATATCGATGCATATAATGGTGAATAAAAGGTACATGCGAAGTGTGACACATGTATTGGGCATGAAGCCCTTATAATTAAGCTTCGTGAAAGAAGCCCCTGTGTACAATGAGCGTGATAGCGCTGGCAAGTGTAAAAGCGAACAATGCGCTAACAAGCCTTCAAGGTCGGGGAAAAAGGAGGAGAAGGAGAAAATAGAAGACAGCTAAAGTGTAAAATATGGACAGAGGAAGGAGACGAACTCGTAATCCGGCGCTTAGGCATAGAATCTTCTGAGACGGGCTGCATTCCATGGGTTCGCTCGAGTCGGTTATCCGTGCATCTCGCAGACGATACGCCCACCGGTCGACTTGGTCGATGATAAAGGACCTTCCCATTTGGGCTTGAGTTTGTCCTTTTCTTGTCCGCGGCGAGAACTAGCTCGCCAACATTGTAAGTTTTGGCCCGCATTTCTACTTTGATATCTTCGAGCCTGCTGTTGATAGAATGCGGAACGGCTTTTGCTATGTCACGCCCTCCTCCAAGGCATCCAAAATGTCCCGCCAATCGAGCTCGGCTTTCTTTCTTCGCATATGCGCACGCCGAGGTGAGTCATGAATTATGTCGCAGGCAGAACTGCCTCGCGCCAGATACCATAAAGAATGGTGTGAATCCGGTCGCGCGATTCGGAGTGGTCTGCAGCCCCCAGAGTACGGAGTCGAGCTCCTCTACCTAGTGCCTGTTGGATTCCTTGAGGGACCGCACTAATCTAGGTTTGATGCCGCTCATAATTAGACCATTTGCTCGCTCGACTTGACCGTTAGTTTGAGGGTGATAGACTGAAGCGTAGTCGAGCTTGATGCCCATGTTTTTGCACCAGAGTTTGACCTCGTCGGCCGTAAAGTTCGTGTCGTTATCAGTGATGATGCTGTGGGGGACACCGTAACGGTGTACGACCCCTGATATGAAGTCTATCACCGGTCCGTATTTGGCCGTCTTAACAGGCTTGGCCTCTATCCATTTGGTGAATTTATCCACCATGACCAGTAGGTATTTTTGCTTGTGGGTTCCCCTTTAAGGGGTCCAACCATGTCAAGCCCCTGCACTGCCAAGGGCCGTGATGGGTATAGTTTTGAGGGCGGTAGGTGGCATGTGGCTTTGATTAGCAAAGAGCTGGCATCCGACGATCGCTTGGACTAAGTCCCGAGATCCGCCGCCGGCCGGCCAATAAAATCATGTACGGAAGGCCTTGCCTACAAGGGCCCGGGTCAGTAAGGTGGTGCCCGCCGAGTCCGGCATGAATTTCAGCCGTAAGATTCCGCCTTCCTCTTCGGAGATACACCTTTGAAGGACTCCGTTGTGCTTTTCTTATAAAGCTCTCCTCGTGGACCTTATAGGCTTTAGATCGCCGCGACTATGCAGCGGCCTCGCTTTGGTCCTCGGAACTTCCCGCCTGGCTAGGTAGGCTAGGAATGGTTCTGTCCACGGGCAATGACTGCCATTATTACGTAATGAGGGTGTTATTTCGCTAAGGTGACCACCAACCGTGTCGAATGTTCGTGGGGCAAGGCGGTTGGGTCCGGATGTTATTTCCGACTCTCCTCCCATAATACTCGATGGCTTGAACAGCCTCTAGGAAGATGTTGGGGACGGCATCGCGCTTATACCGACAAGCGCTAACACGCTCGCTTCCTGGTTGTTATCCCGCTATATGGTGAAATTCGAGCCCTTCAAACCGAAAGCTGACATTTTTAGGACGGCATTGCGATAAGCTGCCATTTTCAGATACTTGGCATCAAAGTCTCCATTTATTTGGGATATCACAAGGTTCGAATCCCCACGCACCTCTAGGCGTTGAATGCCCATGGAGACCGCCATCCGGAGACCATGTAGAAGGGCCTCGATTCGCCGCGTTGTTGGAGTCCATATACATTATTTGGAGTACGATGAATCTGATTCCGTTGGGGACGCCGAACGACGCCAGCCCCAGACCGCCAACATTTTGGAGCCGCAAGCGCATTATCCAGTTGAATATGCGCCAGCATTTTAGGAGTTCGTCATTCATTCAGCGACGAAGTCCGCCAAAACTTGCGATTTAATAGCTCGCCGTGTCTTATAGGTTATATCGAACGGAGGACCTCAATGGCCCATTTGGCAATCCGCCCGTCGCGCCGTGGTTGTTTATAATGTCGCAAGAGGTACTTCGAGGCTATCCGTTATCGAACACTCTTGAAAGTAGTGTCGCAGCTTCCGGATGCCATAAACACCGCGACGCTTATCTTTTGTTAATGCGGTACCGTGACTTGCATGGAGTTAGGACAGGGACACGAGTAAACTGGTTTTGAAGGGGGAACTTGTGTCCGTCTCTCCTCGCTCGACAAACGAGCACCGCGCTTACAACTTGATGAGTTACCGCGATATATAATAGCATTGGTTCACCATGTCGGGCGCCGCCAGACCAGGTTTGTTGCCAATATGGCTTTTATTTTTCGAAGTCCGGCTGGCGGCATCCGCCCACCAAGTGTTCGGCAAGGCCGGAGTAGGCGATAAAGGGTAATGCCTTTTCTCCCAAACGGGAGATAAAGCGGCTTAGAGCCGCCACGCATCCAGATAATTTTTGTATTTGTTTGAGGTCTTTTGGGATATCCAATTGTGACAGAGCTCGGATCTTGGCTGGGTTTGCTTCAATTCCTCTACCGGATACAATGAAGCCCAAGAGCTTTCCTGCCGGTACGCCGAAAACGCATTTTTCCGGTTGAGCTTGATGTCATATGTTTGAGATTATCGAATGTGAGCCTCAAGTCGCCTACTAGAGTTTCGACATGCTTGCTTTTGACGCACCACATCGCTCACGTATGCCTCCACCGCTTTGCCGATCTGGTTTGCCGCATATGTTTGAATCATGCGCCGATATGTTGCCCCGCGCTTTTTGACCCAAGGGAATTGTGTTGAAGCAGAATGGACCGTATGGAGGATGAATGCCGCTATGGCTTGGTCGCTCGCCATCTTAATTTGGTGGTAGCCGAGTATGCGCCGAGGAAGCACAATGAATCGTAAACCCGGTGGCGCCGATAATTTGATCGATGCGGGAGGGGAAGGATCCTTGGGCAAGCCTTGTTGAGGTCCTTGAAATCGACGACAGGCGCCAGGATTTGTCCTTCTTGGTACCATCACCAGGTTTCTAGCCACCCGTATGTTTTATATCTCCGATGAATCCGCCCAATAGTTTGGCTAGCCTTCCCATGGCCTGTCCCTTGGGTTCAGAGAACACCAAGAGCCTGTTTGATCGCTTGAACTTTTAGGATGTTTAGGCTATGCTCGCCAGCCGCGGGATTCCCGGCATGTCTGAAGGGTGCCAGCAAAATGTCCCACTTTTCGCAGAGGAATTTTCTTAGTGCGGCCTACATCGGGATTTAATTGTCCCCGATGGAGGCCGCTTTTGTAGGGTCCGCTGGATGGACTTGGAATTTGACTATTTCGTCCGCTGGTTTAAAGGAGGTGGACTTGGATCTCTTATCGAGTATCACATCGTCCCTATTCACCGTGGAGCGCAGCGCAGGAGTTCCTCGCCGCTAGGGCTTTTGATAGTGCCTCAAGGGCCAAGCAGCTGTCTTATTTTCGGCGCGGAGTGCTATGTCCGGTCACTAGCAAGAGTGATGATTCCATTGGGCCTGTGCATTTTGAGCTTCATGTACCCATAATGGGGTATAGCTTGAAAATTGTGAATGCCTCTCGCTCTAATAGAGCGTGGTATCCGCTGCTGAACGGGGCCACTTGGAACGTGACCTCCTCGACCTGTAATTATCCCGCTGCGGTAACACCACATCCAAAGGTGATTTTTCCCAGACAGCGGCTTCCCGATCGGGATTATTCCTCTAAAGGTTGTGCTACTTCGCTCAATGTGGCTCCACTATTTCCATTTTTCTGAGGGTTTTGTAAATGAGGTTCAATCCATCGCCACCGTCCATGAGTACCTTGGTAAGACGAAAGCCGCCCACTATCGGACCGAGGACCAATGCGGCCGGTGCTCGGGCTGTTCGAATTTAGGTTCACAACGCATTAAAGGTAAAAGCCGTGGTCACCCATGGGTTTATTGTTGCTACTTGGTAGACTTCGCAAGGCTACGGAGTGTTCGCTTCAGATATTATTTGATGTGAAAGTCTCAAGACTGTTAATACCGTGATCGGTATCCTCGGCTGGTGCTCTAGAGCTAGAAGCCTTCGCCACTTTTGGCCACCGCCGTAGTATCCAACATGCTCTAAGGCTATGAGTTGGAGTGGCGCCTCCAGTACTATGAATTTTACAAGGTCCATTGAGCCATCCCTCCAAAGACAGCCCATGCCCTATAGAGGGTTTTTGCTTTTGGTATTTAACCTGTGTGCCCGGGCGATGATGCACCCTTTTATTTTGGACTGGGTTGTATTCAAGGCCGGATTGTCCCAAAATCTTGCTTCGGTTTTCCTGTGCGCTTCCATCACACAAGATTTTCAGATTATGGACGCCAAGTCGGCAAAGCGTAATGTCACGGCGACTTATAGCGTTGAGGATCCCGCTGTCCGTGCAATTATTGCAGAAGAATGAGATTGCGCCTCCTCGCGGCAATCCTTTATCCCGTCCATAACCAGAGGAATCGCCCAAGAATGGTGTAATCGCTTCTACGGCTCTTTAATTTGAGATAGTTCGCTATGTTTGGGTGGGCGGTGGAATTAAATCCGAACCGCGCTCCAATCTGAGACTTAAGGGCCAAGGAGCTCCAACTTGGAAGCTTGGATTCTTGGATGTTGTCCAATGAATCTAGCCCGCGCCGATTTTAGGTTCGTGGCTTATGTGATGTCCTCTCCTCCGCTGGAATCCGCATGGAGGATCGGGAATCCGGACGTAGCTAGTCCTTAAGATAGAAGAAGGGTCGCCATATTGTTCCTCTACCACAAAGAACGCAGTGGGTAACCCGGGAGAGTTAATCTCTCGATCGGGTTTAGGCCCAATCTGATCATAGTCTGAAGCGACTCCTGTATGCGGCGATGCGATCCAAGAGCTCGCTTAAGGAAGAGAGCTCCATCGATCTAACCGCCAGCGAGCCCGAAGTTAACGTGAAGATTGCTTTCGGCGAACCGAGAAGTCATCGCCGGCGCTGGCGGCCAACAGCGGTCATGAGAAACCGCCAGCCGGAGAGTTTGGTCGACACCAAAGCTTTTTTAGCAACAAAGTCGCCTTTCAAAGACGGATGAGGCATCCTTCCCGATGGCGCACGGCTACTGTAGGAACTCTCAATGAAAGCCAAAACCGCGGATCTCGGTAGGGGGTCCCGAACTGTATGCCTAGGTGGATGGTCACAGGAGACAAGGTACACGACAGTTTTACCAG
Organism: Aegilops longissima; assembly: GCA_021605205.1. Classification (NCBI taxonomy): domain Eukaryota; kingdom Viridiplantae; phylum Streptophyta; class Magnoliopsida; order Poales; family Poaceae; genus Aegilops; species Aegilops longissima. The sequence continues at coordinate 76,896,044 of CM038679.1, forward strand.
TGTTCGGGCCTCTCGATGGAGGTAAAACCCTACACCGCTTGATTGATATTGATGATATGGGTAGTACAAGAGTAGATCTACCACGAGATCGTGAGAGGCTAAACCCTATAAGCTAGCCTATGGTATGATTGTTGTTCGCCCCACGGACTAAAACCCTCCTGCTTATATAAGCACCAAGAGGGTTAGGTTACACAGTAGTCGGTTACAATGGTAGGAGATCTACATATCCATATCGCCAAGCTTGCCTTCCACGCCAAGGAAAGTCCCATCCCACACGGACGAAGTCTTCAATCTTGTACCTTCATAGTCCAGAGTCCGCCAAAGGTCATAGTCCGCTATCCCGACACCCCTAATCCGGACTCCTCACCACCGACTCATTTATGGGTCTTGTATCGCCTTTAATGGGCCATAGACGGCCTATAGTGGAAATCGTACATTTTATGGGCTGACCATAACGGGCTGTTAATAGGCCGTATTTGGTGATGCTATGAAAATGGCCCAACAAACTAACGGACCACAAACGGGCCGATCAGAATGACGGGCTGAATTTGGCCCACAAGCGTAAAATGACAAGAATAGTCGATGTAACCGAATGCTGCAAATGAGCCCAAGAATAAATGGGCCTCGGCGACGAAAAGTTAACTTGGGCTGAAACGCCCAACGGAATAACGCCCGTTAATGGGTATAAAGTGTTACACTGCTCATTACGGGTCAGCCACCGCGGGCCGCTAATGGGTGTAAAGTAATACACCGCTCATTATGTGCCGCTTTCAGCTCGCCGCTAATGGGCCAAGAGTTACAAAGGGCCTCATATGGGTCGAAGACGCCATGGGCCATACATGGGCCGTAAGTGAAAACGGCTCAAATCATATTGATGGCCCATTGATGCTATCGGGCCTAATTCGCATAGGGCGAACGGGCCTTGGGTTAGCGGGTCGTAATGGGCTATATGCTAACAGCCGCTAACAAAGTTTATGGGCCGCCCGCCACCACCAAGTCAAACGGGCCGCCTTTTCACATGAATGGGCCATCGTTATGCGCCACACGGTCGACGATGATAGGCGCCTTCGCCCAAAGGAGTGGATGACATCCGCCCCAATGATGAGCCGACACGTTTTTCTCCACCAATGATGATTTTACACGTGAAAATCCCCATTGGCCGTGGCTGTTAACGGGTTATCGGATCCAAAACCCGACCCGATAGCTTAACGGCGCTCAGTTACGGTGGATGCCACGGTCGGTCAACCTTGACGAAAAGCACTTCGCGGACGCGATTTATCGTCATGGAAGTGGACACTTCGTGATGATAATTTTGGTAATGTCATGGAACACTTCACGACAAAGACCGGTATGACTATCTTGATTCTGTCATAAATTTGTCATGGATGTACATGCATGACAAAAAACGCGACCTACTGTGACAAACACGTATCATCACGGAAGTGTATTTTTTTATAGTGACGTCAGCATTTCCCCAAAGAGGAAGGGATGATGCAGCACAACAATGGTAGGTATTTCCCTTAGTGATGAGATCAAGGTTATCGAACCAGTAGGAGAACCACACAACACTACATGAATGGCACCTGCACACAAATAACAAATACTCGCAACCCGACGTATTAAAGGGGTTGTCAATCCCTTTCGGGCAACAGCGCCAGAAACTGGCAAGTAGACGGGATAAATATATGATAGATTGCATAAATAGATCTCACGGGAGCGCAAGATAAAATAAATAAGAATAAATTGCAGCAAGGTATTTTTGTATTTTTGGTTTAATAGATCTGAAAATAAAAGCAAATGAAAATAGATCGCGAAGGCAAATATAATAAAGAAGACACCCGGGGGCCGTAAATTTCACTAGTGGCTTCTCTCGAGAAAAAGAGCAAACGGTGGGTAAACAAATTACTGTTGGGCAATTGATAGAACTTCAAATAATCATGAGGATATCCAGGCAATGATCATTATAAAGGCACCACGTCCAAGATTAGTAGACCGACTCCTGCCTGCATCTACTACTATTACTCCACACATCGACCGCTATCTGGCATGCATCTAGTGTATTAAGTTCATGAAGAATCGAAGTAATGCAATAAGAACGATGACATGATGTAGACAAGATCTATTTATGTAGAAATAGACCCCATCTTGTTATCCTTAATAGCAACGATACATACGTGTCGGTTCCCCTTCTGTCACTAGGATCAAGCACCGTAAGATCGAACCCATCACAAAGCACCTCTTCCCATTGAAAGATAAATAGATCAAGTTGGCCAAACAAAACGCAAATATCGGAGAAGAAATACGAGGCTTTAAGCAATCATACATATAAGAGATCAAAGAAGACTCAAATAACTTTCATGAATAAAAAGATAGATCTGATCATAAACTCAAAGTTCATCGGATCCCAACAAACACACCGCAAAAAGAGTTACATCATATGGATCTCCAAGAGACCATTGTATTGAGAATCAAAAGAGAGAGCGCCATCTAGCTACTAACTACGGACCCTGGTGTCTTGTGCTCACCTCGGGCTCCCTCTTCGGTACTTCTTTGGCCCACTGAATGTCTTCTGGTCCAAAAAAATCCGCAAAAAGTTTTGCTGCGTTTGGACTCCGTTTGGTATTGATTTCCTGCGATGTAAAAAACATGCAGAAACAACAACTGGCACTGGGCACTATGTCAATAGGTTAGTACCAAAAATTGATATAAAATGATTATAAAACATCCAAGAATGATAATATAGCAGCATGGAACAATCAAAAATTATAGATACGTTGCAGCCGTATCAGCATCCCCAAGCTTAATTCCTGCTCGTCCTCGAGTTGGTAAATGATAAAAACAGAATTTTTGATGTGGAATGCTGCCTAACATGCTCATCACATGTTCTTTTCTTTGTAGCATGGACATTTGGACTTTTATATGGTTCAAAGCAATAGTCTAGTTTTGACATGAGAATTTCAGTACTCAAGCATATCAACAAACAACCATGTCTTTCAAATATCAACACTAAAGCAAGTTATCCCTAGCCCATTATGCTCAATCATTGATCCATTCATGGAACAAATTCTCATATTAGCTACACCAAATGCTCAAGTACGATCATAGTGCCCCTTAGTTGGTGCTTTATAATAGAAGATGGAGACTTAAGTAAAAAATTGCATAAAGTAAAAGAAAGGCCCTTCGTGGATGGAAGTAGGGATTTGTAGAGGTGCCAGAGCTCAAAGCGAAAAAGATAGAGATAAAACATTTTGGGAGGCATGCTTTCCGTGTCAACGAAAACGAGTGAGTAGTTCCCAATACTTTCCATGCTAGATATATCATAGGTGGTTCCCAAATAGAAATTAAAGTTTTATTCTTTTTCAACCATACTTTCACTTTCCATGGCTAGCCGTATCCACATGTGCCTTCCATACCAACACTTTCCAAGGAATTTATTATTTGACAACATAAATTCATTTTTGATTTCAGGACTGGGCATCCCTAATACCTTTGCCTTACTCTCGTGCAATGACAAGTGAATAAACATTCATCTTGAGAATAACATATCTAGCATGGAAATATATTAACCACCCCCTGCCGTTTCATGAGGGGTACGAGCACACAAAAGAGAAATTTATTTTGAAAATTAGAGATAGCACATACAAATTTGCTTAGAACGGCAAAAGAATACCGCATATAGGTAGGTATAGTGGACTCATGTGGCAAAACTGGTTTAAAGGATTTTGGATGCACAATTAGTGATCATACTTAGTGCAAAATGAAGGCTAGAAAAAGATTGAGAAGCGATCAACCAAGAAACAAAAAATCTCATAAGCGAGCATTAAGCATAACTAGCACCGAATAATGCACCACAAGTAGGATGTAATTTCATTGCATAACTGTTGACTTTCGTGCTTGCATAGGGAAGCAAACCTTAACACCAATATTCTTACTAAAGCATAATTACTCATCATCATGACTCACATATCACATCATCATGTCTCAAAACTATTACAAGGAATCAAGGTTATTTTGTCCAATGATCTTCATGAAAGTTTTTATTATATCCGTATTGGATATCTATCACTTTGGGAGTAATTTTCATGTGTTGCTTTTGATAAGCTCAAACAAATATAAATGAAGATCATGAGCATAATATTTCTTTCTCTCAAATTAGTTTAAGTGAAGCAAGAGAGAATTTCTTAAAAAATTACTAACTCTCAAATAAATTTAAGTGAAGCATGAGAGCATTTCTTCAAAAAATAACAAAGCACACCGTGCTCAAAAAGATATAAGTGAAGCACTAGAGCAATTCCATAGCTCTTAAAGATTTAAGTGAAGCATAGAGAGCAATTCTAACAAGTCATGGCATAATTTTGGCTCTCTCAAATAGGTGCGTCCAGCAAGGATTCATGACTTAAAACAAAAAGCAAAACAAGCAAAGAATCATATCATACAAGACGCTCCAAGCAAAACTCATAGTATGTGATGAATAAAAATATAGTTCCGAGTAAAATATCGATGGTAGTTAGAACAAAGAGGGGATGCCACTCGGGCACCCCCAATCTTAGTTGCTTGCTTCTCTTTGGATATTAGCTTGGGATGCCATGGGCATCTCCAAGCTTAGGCTCTTCTTACTCCTTATTCATTCATCCATCATAACATCACCCAAAACTTGAAAACTTCAATCACACAAAACTCAACAAAACCTTCGTGAGATCGGTTAGTATAAGAAAGCAAATCACTGCTATAAGTATTGTTGCAAACCCATTCATATTTTATTCTTGCATTATATCTAATGTATTCCAACTTTTCTATGGCAAAAACTCTTCAAAGGAAACCATAGAATCATCAAAACAAGCACACAACGCAAAGAAAACAGAATCAGTCAAAAACAGAACAATCTGTAGCAATCTGGATATTTCGAATACTTCTGTAACTCCAAAAATTCTGAAAAATTAGGACTGCGTGAGAAATTTGTACATTAATCTTTTGCAAAAAGAATTGGTACACTTCTATTAAAAATGAGAATTTTTTCGTGAGCGCAAAAGTTTCTGTTCTTCAGCAAGATCAAATCAACTATCACCCAACATGATCCTAAAGGCTTTGCTTGGCACAAGCACTAATTAAAACACAAAAACACAATCATAACAGTGGCATAATTGTGCAAGCACTCAATAACAGAAAGCAAAAGGAAAAAATAAATTTTATTCATTGGGTTGCCTCCCAACAAGCGCTACCGTTCTATGCCCCTAGCTAGGCATAAAGCAAGGATCTACGTATTGTCATGTTTCTCCTTAATTTTCTTAGAGGTATTTTTGTCATGATGTTTTGTAAAAATTGTTGGGGAATGTAGCATGCAATTTCAAAAAAATCCTTTGCTCACGCAAGATCTATCTAGGATATGCATAGCAACGAGAGGGGGAGAGTGTGTCCACGTACCCTCGTAGACCGAAAGCGGAACCATTTTGACAACGCGGATGACGTAGTAAAACTCCTTCTCGTTCCGACCGATCAAGCACCGAATGTACAGCACCTCCGAGTTCTGCACACATTCAGCTCGATGATGTCCCTCGAACTCTTGATCCAGCAAAGTGTCGAGGGAGATTTTCGTCAGCACGACGGAGTGGTGACGGTGATGGTGAAGTGATCCGTGCAGGGCCTCGCCTAAGCACTACGAAGATATGACCGAGGCGAAACTGAGGGGGCGCGCACACACGGCTAACAATTGTTGGTGTGTGTTCTAGCGATGCCCGCCATATATATATATATATATATATATATATATATATATATATATATATATATATATATATATATATATATATATATATATATATATATATATATATATATATATATATATATATATATATATATATATATATATATATATATATATATAGGTTGGAGGGGAGGAGGCAGCTAAGGGGCTTCAAGTAGGAGGAATCCTACTTGGGCACCTCCTAGTTCGGCCTCCTCCCTTTCCTATTCCTTTTCGAAGTAGGAAGGGAAGAGGGGGAAGGGGGAATCCTATTCCCTTTTTCCTTTCCTCCTTCTGCTTTCCTTCTCCAATTTGGCCAGCCCATATGGGGGGGGGGCGCACCAGCCCCTTTGTGGCTGGTGTGTTTCCCCTGTTGGCCCATAAGGCCCATATAGCTTGTCGGGGGTTGCCCGGAACCCCTTCCGGTGACCCAATACGTACCCCGTACCCCCAGAACACTTCCGGTGTCCAAATACTATCATCCTATATATGAATCTTTACCTATTGATCATTTCGAGACTCCTCGTCATGTCCTTGATCTCATCCGGGACTCCGAAAAACATTCGGTTGCCAAATCACATAACTCATATAATACAAATCGTCATCGAACGTTAAGCATGCGGACCCTACGGGTTCGAGAACTATGTAGACATGACCGAGACACCTCTCCGGTCAATAACCAATAGTGGAACCTGGATGCTCATATTGGTTACCACATATTCTACGAAGATCTTTATCGGTCGTACCATAATGACAAAATACGTTATTCCCTTTGTCATCGGTATGTTACTTGCCCGAGATTCGATCATCGGTATCTTCATACCTAGTTCAATATCTTTACCGGCAAGTCTCTTTACTCGTTCCATAATACATCATCCCGCAACTAACTCATTAGTCACATTGCTTGCAAGGCTTCTTATGATGTGCATTACCGAGAGGGCCCAGAGATACCTCTCCGATACTCGTAGTGACAAATTCTAATCTCGATCTATGCCAACCCAACAAACACCTTCGGAGATACCTATAGAGCATATTTATAATCACCCAGTTATGTTTGTGACGTTTGATAGCACACAAGGTATTCCTCCGGTATCCGAGAGTTGCATAATCTCATAGTCAAAGGAATATGTATATGACATGAAGAAAGCTATAGCAATAAAACTGAATGATCAATATGCTAAGCTAACGGATGGGTCTTGTCGAGCACATCATTCTCCTAATGATGTGATCCCATTCATCAAATAATAACACATGCCTATGGTTAGGAAACTTAACCATATTTGATTAATGAGCTAGTCTAGTAGAGGCTTACTAGGGACACGATGTTTTGTCTATGTATCCGCACATGTATCAAGTTTCCGGTTAATACAATTCTAGCATGAATAATTAACATTTATCATGATATAAGGAAATATAAAATAACAACTTTATTATTGCCTCTAGGGCATATTTCCTTCAGTCTCCCACTTGCACTAGAGTCAATAATCTAGATCACATTGCCATGTGATTTAACACCAATAGTTCACATCACCATGTGATTAACACCCATAGTTCACATCGCCATGTGACCAACACCCAAAGGGTTTACTAGAGTCAGTAATCTAGGTCACATCGCCATGTGATTAACACAGAAAGAGTACTAAGGTGTGATCATGTTTTGCTTGTGAGAGAGGTTTAGTCAACGGGTCTGCCACATTCAGATTCGTATGTATTTTGCAAATTTCTATGTCTACAATGCTCTGCATGGAGCTACTCTAGCTAATTGCTCCCACTTTCAATATGTATGCAGATTGAGACTCAGAGTCATCCGGATCAGTGTCAAAGCTTGCATCGACGTAGCCCTTTACGACGAACTCTTTGTCACTTCCATAACCGAGAAACATTTCCTTAGTCCTCTTTAGATACCTAAGGATAATTTTGACCGTTGTCCAGTGATCTACTCCTGGATCACTATTGTATGCCCTTGCCAAACTTATGGCAAGGTACACAATAGGTCTGGTATACAACATGACATACTTTATAGAACCTATGGTTGAGGCATAGGTAATGACTTTCATTCTCTTTCTATCTTCTGTCGTGGTCGGGTTTTGAGTCTTACTCAACTCCATACCTTACAACTCAGGCAAGAACTCCTTCTTTCAATGATCCATTTTGAACTCCTTAAAAATCTTATCAAGGTATGTACTCATCGAAAGTCTTATCAAGCGTCTTGATCTATCTCTATAGATCCTGATGCCCAATATGTAAGTAGCTTCACCGAGGTCTTTCTTTGAAAAACTCCGTTCAAACACTCCTTTATGCTTTCCAGAAAATTCTACATCATTTCTGATCGACAATATGTCATTCACATATACTTATCAGAAAGGCTGTAGTGCTCCCTCTCCCTTTCTTGTAAATACAGGCTTCACCGCAAGTCTGTATCAAACTGTATGCTTTGATCACTTTATCAAAATGTATATTCCAACTCCGAGATGCTTGTACCAGTCCATAGATGGATCGCTGGAGTTTGCACACTTTGTTAGCACATTTAGGATCAAAAAAACCTTTTGGTTGCATCATATACAACTCTTCTTTAAGAAATCCATTAAGGAATACAGTTTTGACATCCATTTGCTAGATTTCATAAAATGTGGCAATTGCTAATATGATTCGAACAGACTTAAGCATCGCTACGAGTGAGAAAATCTCATCGTAGTCAACACCTTGAACTTGTCGAAAACCTTTTGTGACAAGTCGAGCTTTGTAGATAGTAACACCATCAGCGTCCATCTTCCTCTTGAAGATCCATTCATTCTCAATGGCTTGCCGATCATCGGGCAATTCCACCAAAGTACACACTTTGTTCTTATATATGGATCCTATCTCAGATTTCATGGCCTCAAGCCATTTACCGGAATCTGGGCTCATCATAGATTCTTCATAGTTCGTAGGTTCGTCATGGTCTAGTAACATGACTTCCATAACAGGATTACCGTACCACTCTGGTGCGGAACATGCTCTGTTTGACCTAGGAGGTCTAGTAGTAACTTGATCTCAAGTTTCATGATCATCATCATTAACTTCCTCTCTAGTTGGTGTAGGCATCATGGGAACGGATTTCTCCGATGTGCTACTTTCCAAATTGAGAGAAGGTACAATTACCTCATCAAGTTCTACTTTCCTCCCACTCACTTCTTTCGAGAGAAACTCCTTCTCTAGAAAGGTTCCATTCTTGGCAACAAAGATCTTGCCTTCAATCTGTGGTAGAAGGTGTACCCAATTATTTCCTCAGGGTATCCTATGAAGATGCACTTCTCCGATTTGGGTTCGAGCTTATCAAGCTGAAGCCTTTTGACATAAGTGTGGCAACCCCAAACTATAAGAAATGACAGCTTAGGTTTCTTGCCAAACCACATTTCATACGTTGTAGTCTCAACGGATTTAGACGGTGCCCTATTTAACGTGAATGCAGCTGTCTCTAATGCATAACCCTAAAACGATAGTCGTAAATCGGTAAGAGACATCATAAATCACACCATATCTAATAAAGTACGGTTACGATGTTCGGACACACCATTACGCTGTGGTGTTCCAGGTGGCGTGAGTTGTGAAACTATTTCACATTGTTTTAAATGAAGGCCAAAATCGTAACTCAAATATTTGCCACCGCGATCAGATTGTAGAAACTTTATTTTCTTGTTATGATGATTCTCAACTTCACTCTAAAATTCTTTGAACTTTTTAAATGTTTCAAACTTGTGTTTCATTAAGTAGATATCACTACTGGAGGAGACTGCTAACGTGACACTACGATCAGAGACCCTTTGCCGAAACTGTGTGCGATGCAATAATCGCAAACAGTGGTGTAAAAAATTGTCAAAAAAGGTGCAAAACGTTTGCGATGATGTATGCATCAAACACGGTTCAGGTTTTAGTTGCAAAGCGGCGCGGGCATACGGTTAATCCATTCAAACTATCTGCGATGAGGCGTAACAACGAAACGGGCAGCCATAACAATGTGTGTGCGATGCGCACACACAGCTTAATCCATTCGAACTGTTTGCGATGAGGTAGAACAACGAAACGGAAGCCATATCAATGTGTAAAAGCGATATACGACATACGGTTAACTCGGGCGAACTGTTTTCGATTAGGGAACACAACAGAAACGGTTCAACTTAACAAGATGTGTGTGATATGCAGCATACAGTTCACATGGATGAACTGTTTGCGATGAGCCAAAAGAACACAAATGAGTTGCGTAAACAAGATGTGCGTGATACGTGGCAAACAGCCGACTCGGATGAACTGTTTGCAATGAGAAATTATAACATAGACGGTCAATACAGTTACTTTGTGTGTGATGCTGTGTATATAAAAAACTTTGAAAAATGCAAACTAGTTGCTTGCGGTTGCTAGGAGTATAGCACACGATGCGTCTGCGAGTACTCGTGTGCGATGATTAGTATGTTACACATACGTTTCCTTATGTGAACATGTGTGAATTTGCAATATGGATGTTAATATGCAAATGCCTTACGGACATCGGGCACACGCTTAAACTGAATGAACTGTGTACGATACTAATACTTTCCATGAAAATTTATGAACTTGGGTAACAGCATTTGAGTAACATATATATAGTGGTAACACTATTCGATAAAAGAAGGATCTTCATAACACGGTTTTGACAACCATATGGTCCATATCTACATACTTAACATAGTAACAACTATCACATTTTAAGAGGTTAAGGGCCAACAACCATATGGTCCATATCTACATGCTTAACATATATAGTAACAACTAGCACATTTTAAGAGGCTGAGGGCCAACAACCACAACTATCTACTGGAAGCAGCTTGATCACGGCGACTCGGCATCTCGTCAATGAAAAGGAAGAGCCCTCCTGTGCCTTGGTAGAGCAGGAGTAGAACAGTGTCTCCAATTTTCCAATATGGATGCATTGCCACGAGAAGCGAGAACTTGTTAATTTGAATGGTTCCATTTTGCAGGAAATGCGTTACCTTGCAATCACTTGACGTTATTAGCAGCACAAGTGTAATTCGAAACACGCCGAAATCGATCCAGAACGCTCATCGGGGCAATTTCATTGACATGTAGAATAAAAACAATTGTAACATATCATTGAAGATATATATAGTTTATGAGCATCAACATTAAAATAAGACTTTTTACCGGTAGCTTTGTGCACACAATTGGTCTTGTTCGATGTGCACCATAGGTCTAATTAATCCCATCCAAAATCCAGCGTTCATACGTTGTGCTATCTCTGTCGATTATCAACAAAGTTTATGACATGCTTCAAGTCCTTCCATTGAAATTTGGTGCGCTTAGTAACATACGATCGTTCACTATGCATCCAACATATCCTGCTTAAAAGGTGGAAAGGTGTTATTTATTCGAATATGGCGTAAGAATATATAGTGCGATAAATTGGTAAACAAATTTGTTACCGCTTAGGAACGAGTCGAATATGATATCACAATTGGTTGCTTAAATAGTGATCAATTGGTTGCTTAAATAGTAATATGGCAGCATGGAGAAAGTTGAAAGTACACTAACCTCGATCGACTTTGATCGGTGATGACGTTGGGGAAGTAAACATCCATGTTAATTAGACCAGGTGTGTTGCACGACTAGAATTTTATTGCCAGCTTTCAGTTCATAACACTTAGACATTTTTCTCCAAAGGTCCGCATTAAAATAGGAGTGACCATATTTATCAAGTATTACTCTAACCGTCATTGTAAACCCATGTTGCGTTGTCAATATGACATGTCGAGTCATCGAAGAAAGTAAAGCCCAAGATTTCCTTCTACTCCTGTTCTTGCAAAGCAAGGGATGTACAGCTTGAAATGAAAATTAAGATCGTAAATTAGATATATTGAAATAACCGAGCAAGATGCAAATATGGGAGTAAATGATAGAACATATCCATATATAGATGCAAGCAAAGTACAAAAATATAGAATTAAAAATAGATAATGTAACAAAGATTTGATGCAAACATATAAATAATGTAGCAAATGACGGTATATGTTCACAAATTTAGGCCATGCCGACCGTAGTAGGTTGAGATTGAACATACCGAAGCGCTCCCAAAGTCATCCGAATGGTGAGATAGAACTGCTTCCGGTAGCCACGACCACGGTTGCCTGATTTGTGCTTGCACTGTGCACACATGAATGAACACCCACGAATCAGCTAGAACAAAAATGATTCCAGGGCGATTTCCGCTGGTTGATTAACAGCGACGGACGGACTGCGATAAGAGATGAGTGAATATTCCTCTAATTAAGTTGATTACCTTCTCCATGACAAAAACCCCCGGCCTAATCCCGCAAAAAAACCCAGTCGACAAGAGTCTAGAATGTCAGTGCAGATAGGCGGCGGAAAGCGGTGGAGGCGAAATCCGGTGCCGTTTGGAGCGCGACCTACGGCCGCCGCCAACAGTCGTCGAGCTTAGGGTGGAGAGTTGCGGAGGAGTCCGCGGCGAGTGAGTGTGGGGACGAAGTGGGCGAGGGTTTTCTTTTCCTTTTGCATGTGTGAGTGAACACACATGGTTTGCAGAGGCGACGGAGATTGTCAGATTTCGGGTTCCGGGAGACCCTTGAGGTTCGAACACTGGGGTGCGCACGGAGATCTTTCCCCTACCAGCTCACGCGTTAATAGTTTGCAAGGGATCTAAACTAGGAACGATGAACAGCACGAGAGACACAAGATTTATATTGGTTCGGGCCACCGTTGTGGTGTAATACCCTACTCCAGTGTGTGGTGTGGTGGATTGCCTCTGGGGCTGATGAAGAACAGTACAGAGGAAGAACAGCCTCGCGAGGGGCTGTTCTTGAGCTGGCGCGATGGACTGCTTGGGTGAGTCCAGTCGCTTCTCTCTCTCTCTCTCTCTCTCTCCTTGGTTGATCCTCTGTTCTCCCTCCCTTTCTCTCTGTGGTGGCTAGTCCTATTTATAGAGGGAGGCCCTGGGCCTCTTCCCAAATAATGAGCGGGAAGGGCGCCAACAATTGGCCATTTTGAAGGGGAACATCTAGTACACTTATCCTGACTAAAGTTGGTCTTCGGCTGCCAAAGGCTCTGACGATGACGCCGTCCTGGGCTCCATGATGACCTCCGTCCTGCCGCTCTGCTGGTCTTGGTCTTCTTGCACCGAAGCGGTAACCTTTGCCTGATGCCTTAGCATGTGCTTGCCTCCTTTGCACCAAAGGGGAAATGAGGACACTGCGCGGGCTGGCGCCCTCCTGGCGCCCGCCTGGTCTCAATCGTCACGGCTTGCGTCACGGGGCACCCTCGTGAGGTACCCTGCCTTGATCTCTCCGCCTCCTCTTGAGCTTTGTTGACGAGGCTGCTCCCGAGGAAGGTTCTGTCGTCCGCCCATGAGGCTTGCCCCTCGCGAGGGTCTTGAGCTTGAGTGATGAAGCTGGGCCGCTGGGCCCCACTTGAGCCACGCCGCAGGCCGTGGCCGAGCAAGTCTGGGACCCCTGCTCCTGCAACACCGACAGAGCCCCGGGCCCAAGGCGCGCCCGGACTTGGCTTAGCAGAGAAGCGAAGGGGCGAGTGCGAAGCGCCGCCGGCCCCAACAGCCTGCGGCCTTGGGCGCCGTGTGGCAATTGATTGGTCGCGGGCGTCTCCGCTTCCCCATGACACCTCGGCAACCGCATGACTTGACAAGTCCCTGCATGCAGAAATGGGTCATGATTACGTGTGATCGTGGAGGCCGACGGTTGGCCTCCTCCTGCTATAAGTACGGAACGGCGCAAGCCCTTCCAGTCCATCTCTTCTTGCTACTCCTTCCTCTCCATCCTTGCCCTTGCTCTACATTGCGACAATGGCTCCGATCCGCCGATTTTCTGCAAAAGAGAAGGGAAAGGCCCCCCGAGCGGGTCCCGACCCGCTTACGCCGAAGAAACGGCTAGTCCTCTACCGCCGAGGTGAAGGCGCCCGGCAGGAGGTGTCGAGGCCCTGGTACGAGCGGCCGCTGCCAGGGTTCCCGCTGCCCCTGTACGCCCGCATCGAGGGCCCTGGAGGAGCAGACGCCGAGCGACACAGACGACGCTACCGTCGGCGCCGGCGGGTCACGGCGGTGCGCGTCGTTCCTCCTAGAGTTCATGCCGAGGGATCCTCCCGAGAGCTTGTGCTCCACGCCGCCATGCCTCCTCAATCTTGGATTCGTCTTCCTCCCTCCTTCGCCTTCGAGATCCCGCCGAGGGGCTCTCTTGAGCTCTGGTTACAGCACGCTGGCTGCAGCACCACTGCGACCGGAGCGGAGGTTGCTGTCGTTGCTCCGAGCAAAGGTCTACATGACCCGATGCTGGGGCGAGATCGCCCGGGTCTGCCGGACAAGGGGCGCCCTCGTGATCCACCTAGAATACGATGGCGCCTCCTTGGTGTTCTTCAAGGTCTTCAACGCGGAAGGACGCCGGCTGGAATGCTGCCCCGAGAAGGGCGGTCGGGGCAGCGTCGCAGTGAGGACTAGGCCCGCCGGTCGCCCCATCGACACCTCCTCGAGAAGCAGCGAAGGGGCTGGAGCGTCCAGCGCCTCCACTGAGCTTCTGGCGACTCCGGAGACGAGCGACGATAGCTACGAGCCCCCGAGCTCGCACCGCGCTCGGAGCCGGGCGGGCGCTTCAGGCTACCGGCGCCGGTGATCTGGATGAGGTTAACGCCGGCACCTGGCGGCCCACTGTTGATGATGGCGTCTCTTGCGGAGGCACGCGTAGTCGACGTTCCTTAGGATTAGCACCTTTTATTTCCTGCAAAGAATCGAAGCAGCACCCCGCGGGGGTATGTAAGGCGCTGGCCATGTTTTTGTGAATATTATATCCTTATGATGAATCGGTGCGAGATGCTTGTTCTATCCCGGCTCAACTCCCCCTTTCTTTCCTCACGAGGGCTTAGTGCTCTGCGCTGACAGGTCCCGGTCCCCAGGTAGGCTTCAGCCATCGCTGGTATGCCAGGTCGCGATGCCGTGGTCAAGGCCAGGAGGTGGCGGCCCGAGGTCGATAGAAGAGCCCCCGAGTCGCGATGCTTAGGAGGTCCCTTTAGCGCCCAAGCAGCCTCCGCAGGCAAGAAAGGTAGGCAGCTTTGCGTGGCGAGCAGCAGATGGCGAGGGTTTTAGCGCCGAGGCGGATCAGTTTTTGCGTGACTTATCTTGCGGGTTTGGAACGGCGTTCGATGAGGTGCCGTGTCAATGGCGACAAGCCGAGGTGTTCTTTGGGTTGGGTCCTCATGAGCTTCTCCCTTCTCCCGTGCTTTCCTTAGTGCTCTACGTCCTCGGGTCCCGCCCTCGGCGAGCTCAGCCGCCGCTGGTATGACAGGTCGCGATGCCGTGGGTCAAGGCCAGGGGGTGAGGGCTAGAGAGCCAGTAGGAGCCCATGAGTCGTGATGCTCAGGTACACCCCTTTTAATGTGCAAGTGGATCGCACCGGAGAGGAGGAGTGAAGGCTCGTGATGCCGCCAGCGTTACTCCTGGAGCAGGTCCTGTGTACCAATCTCGAGGGGAAACAAGATTCGTTGTTACGGTTGCCAGCCAACCATTGGTCGCTCCGAGGGAGTGATCGGGGGCACTGAGGGCTTGGTGAGGTGGCGCCTTGCGGGGCTGCCGCGGCCAGAGCTCAGCCACTCAGATTTATCGGTGTTGTAGGGACGGACCCGTGCGCAAGTGTCGTGCCTGAGCGAGCAGCTCCAAAGGTAGGTGTCAATCGAGCAGGCAATTAGGTCAAGCATGTTATGTATGAATAAGCAGATCCATTTAGATAGGTGCGGATAAAGCATATGCCACTGGGTCTGGCCCGAGCAGCTTGGGGATAATGCAGCCCGAGGGGCGCCCCCAACAAGGTAAGTAAAGAACATAAGAAAAACGGATACATGCCGCAGGGACGGACCCACGCGGCCTGGGAATGATGCAGCCCGGGGCTCCCCAACTAAAACGGAACTTGGAAAGGTGTCACCTGATATGGTCAGAGATGGCGGGATTTTGAGGTAGCGGATGACGCGTGATGAGGAAGCCGGCCCTCACGAGCCTCCGGACCTGGAGCCTCGGGAGGCTCCGGGGGCATGGGGGGTTCCTCGAGAGCCATCTCCATCTCTGCCAGGACCGCGCGCTGCTCGACCTCCTGAGCTTCCAGGGCGCACCTGAGCAGGCGATGATGGGCAGCGACCGCGTTCGCCAGGCCGAAAGGCATGCGAACTTAGCTGTGAGGTGGACCCTCGCAACGCCCCACGCCATGAGGGGCCGAGGCGCTCTGAGGCGCCCGGTTGAGCCTGGTATGTCGATGCAGATTCGCAGCCCAAGATCCTCGCTGGATGTGGGGCCACGGCGAGGCGGCGGCGACAGCCAGCATGACTCGTGACTCCTGTAGCTCTGGGTGTTCCTCGCGATGAACTCCCGAGGTTTGGCCCTCCTTGCCTCATACCTTCTGAGGGAAGCGTGCCTTGAAGCATGCCTCCAAGTGGTGCCCGAGCGCCTCCCTCGTGACCCCGGTTAGGTCGGTGGCTCGCCATGAAAGAGCCCCCGAGCCCCGCCTGAGGAGGGCGCCGAGCGTGCCTTCCTATGCGACAGAGGGTGGCGCCCCTTGAACGGGCGCGGGTCCTGTTGCCATGCCTCCAGAGGAGTCTACCCCATGAGGGCTTGGACCAGGCGAAGCCTTCTTCTTCTTAGGGATCGCCTCGGGAAGTCTCCCGCTCCTGTGATCTGGGTCTTCGATCGCTGCAGCTTGGAAGGCACGCTCAAGAGAGCACACTGCATCCCTTTCCTCACAAGGCACTGTGATGACTCCTCCACTTTCTGGCATCTTGAGGACATTGTAGCCATGGTGAGTCACTACCATGAACTTGGCCAAAGCTGGGTACCCGAGGATGGCATTGTATGGCAAACGAATATGGGCGACGTCGAAGTCGATGAGCTCGGTGCGGTAGTTGTTGCGCTGTCCGAAGGTGACGGGAAGGCGAACTTGCTCTATCGGGACGGTGGAGCCATCGGTGACTCCTGAGAAAGGCTTGGTCGGCTGAAGCTGATCGTATGGCACTTGGAGATCGTTGAATGTCTCGACAGATAGGACATTGAGTCCAGCTCCGCCGTCGATGAGGGTCCTGGTGACTTGCACATTGCTGATGACTGGTGAGCAAAGCATGGGGAGGACTCGGCCGTTGCAGCGACTTGAGCTGATCCGCTGAGTGAGCGTGATAACGCACGCGACCACGAGAGGCGTGTGGCCTCTGCCTAGGGAGGACTGCATTCACCTCGTGAGCAAACTGCTTGAAGATCTGCCGAGAGAGGTGGGGCTGGCGCCACCAGGATGCAAGCGATCGCGTGCGGCTCTGGAAGCCCCAGCCCCTCGTCCCGATGATTGTCTTCGTACCTCCTTGGCGGCTGCGGCGGAGGTGGGAGCCTGCGTTGCCTTGAGGCGGTCCTCCAGGGCTGGTCCTCAACCTCCCGCGAGGCTGGTCCTGCCAGCCGGTCCTCGCGAGGTCTGTCCTCCATCCTGGTGAGGGCCACGGTCTTCCCAAATCCTGCGCCTCTTCCTCCTCCTCGGCCGTAGCCCGATCATTGCGCTCGGGCGTCGACCGACACGCCCTTCTCACACGGCCCGAGCTCCGGCATTCGTTGGTGTTGTGGGTGTGGAGTTAAATGGTATCGCAGATCGGCTGCCTTTGGATGACTCGGGCTGATCCTGCCTTGCTTGGTGTGCGGTTGCAGCGCGAGCACGGCAGCCCCTTGCGCTTCACGTCCTTGGCCTTGGGCTTCTTCTCTTCGGATCGGTGGCGGGCTCGAGGAGGAGAGGCGCCCTTCCTCATACTGGCGCACTTGGTCGCCAAGTTGAACAGCTCCAGGGATGTGCACAGGTCTTCATGCATTGCTAGTTCCTCCTTCATCTTGACGTCCCGCATGCCATCGGAGAAGGCTGAGATGATGGCTTCCTCAGTCACCTTGGGGATTTTGAGGCGGGCGTTGTTGAAGCATTGGATGTACTTTTGCAGGGTCTCTCCTAGCTGCTGCTTGATGCGGCGCATGTCACTCACGGCCGAAGGCCGATCGCGAGTGCCTTGGAAGTTGGCGATGAAGCGGGTGCGCATCTCGTCCTAGGAGGAGATCGTGCGGGAGCCGATTCGAGGCAAGTTCTGGCCCGTCCTTGGCGCCATGGGGAACCAATTACGCCATGACCTTTTCGTCCCGTTGGTGGCCGATGCCCAGCTCGTGAGCTGAAGGAATTCAGCGAAATCGGCGGTGTCGTCGTGGCGAGGAGGCAGGTCCGGCTTGAACTTGCCGGCCATGCGGCGCTGCGTAGCTTCGGCGGTGATAAGCGCTGCAGCTGCGATGGCCACGGGGCTCTCTGCTGATGCGGATCTTGCTCTTGTGGATTCCGCACACCGCTGCTCGAGCAGCGCGGGTCTTGATCGTGGTGGTCTTTGGAGCGCGATCGCGGCCTCGATCTTTGGGAGCACGCGATCACCTTCTTGGGGATGAGGGATCTCATGGCAGCTCCTTTCTTGCTGCGCGGGCGCCGGACGCGGAGGGTCTCGGCCCGGGGCCACGCGCCTTGGAGCCAGGGGCGCCTTCTTGGGAAGGAGGTGGCGGGGGCACCTCCGGCTCCGTGCCTCCCGCGCGGGGTGAAGGGCGAGGCAACGAGAGGGACGGCACGGGGGAGCCCCCTGCGGCACGGACGAGCTCGGCGACGCGGTCGAACCACTCCTCGTAGACATCGTCGACAGGGTGGTAGCGCGGGAGCTCGTTCGTCGCGATGAGCGCGGCTCGAGCCTCCATGGGAGCGCGGTGCGCGCGGGACGAAGAACCAGCAGGGGCGAGCTAAGGAGTAGCGGTGCGGCCTTCTCGCCTCACCGATGGGTGCAGGGACGAGGCCTGCTGCTCGTTCCCCGCCGGGTCGGTGGCGGCGTTGGCGGCAGGCAACGGGGAACGACGAGGGTGTCCGCCGACGGGAGTCGTCTGGGTGAATCGAGCGGCGCGAGCAGCCCGGCGCTCGGCGCGGGCTCGGCAAGCGTCAGCCATGGACACGACGGAAGATCACACGCGACCAGCGGAAGAAAGATTCTGGTGCACCCCTACTTGGCGCGCCAAATGTCGGATTTCGGGTTTCGGCAGACCCTTGAGGTTCGAACACTAGGGTGCGCACGGAGATCTTTCCCCTACCAGCTCACGCGTTAATAGTTTGCAAGGGATCTAAACTAGGAACGACGAACAGCACGAGAGACACAAGATTTATACTGGTTCCGGCCACCGTTGTGGTGTAATACCCTACTCCAGTGTGTGGTGTGGTGGATTGCCTCTGGAGCTGATGAAGAACAGTACAGAGGAAGAACAGCCTCGCGAGGGGCTGTTCTTGAGCTGGCGCGATGGACTGCTAGGGTGAGTCCAGTCGCTTCTCTCTCTCTCCTTGGTTGGTCCTCTGTTCTCCCTCCCTTTCTCTCTGTGGTGGCTAGTCCTATTTATAGAGGGAGGCCCTAGGCCTCTTCCCAAATAATGAGCGGGAAGGGCGCCAACAATTGGCCATTTGAAGGGAACATCTAGTACACTTATCCCGACTAAAGTTGGTCTTGGCTGCCAAAGGCTCGGCGGTGGCGCCGTCACTGGCTCCACGATGACCTCCGTCCTGCCGCTCTGCTGGTCTTGGTCTTGTTGCACAGGCGGTAACCTTTGCATGATGCCTTGGCCTGTGCTTGCCTCCTTTACACCAAAGGGAAATGAGGACCTTGCACGGCTGGCGCCCACCCCAGTCTCGATCGTCACGGCTTGCATCACGGGGCACCCTCGTGAGGTACCCTGCCTTGATCTCTCCGCATCCTCGTGAGCCTGCACTGTGAGGCTGCTCTGAGGAAGGTTCTGTCGTCACTGGTGAGGGTCTTGAGCTTGAGCTGATGAAGCTAGGCCCCGCTGGGCCCCCAGTTGAGCCACACCGCAGGCCGCAGGAAGGCAAGTCTGGGGACCCCCGTTCCAAGAATGCCGGTAGAGATGAACCGTGTGCGATAGTAAATCACCGAGATTGAATGGGAATCCAAATTTCCTTTGTCTTTCATCCATGAGATTGTTTCCTACGATGAGCATAAACCCTGCTAATCACCATGTTCAAATTTGACATTTTTCCTGGTTCATTTACAATATTTAGGGGATTATGTGCATTTTGTAGGCATTAATGCACGTAATTCACATTCAAACAATTGGTGCATGAAAGGGTGCACAAGAACGGTCTGGAAAAACCATACTCGTGGTATTTAGTAATTTCTCAAGTTTTACAAGGAATGGGCAGAGATTTTAATGGAGTCAACCACAAATGCGTCATTTACTGGGTTATCAACTATAGAACAATGAAATATGTGCTTGAAAAACATGCGGCTGGCATGCATGGTGCCATGGTATGGCCTCACCGTGCCCTGGTTAAAAGCTAAGAAGGTTTGATTTATGTCGTCATGCACGCCCTTCGTAAATTGAACCATCACCGAGGAAGTTCAATGCTTTTGAGAGGGAAATCACCAATATTGAAGGGGAATCCAAATTTCCGTCCTAGTTTGTCTTTCAGTTTTTTTTCCAACGATCAACGTACCGCAACAAAATGAAACGTGTTCAAATTTGAAATTTTTCCGAACTCATTTACCATATTTAGGGGATTGTGTGCATTTTCTAGGCATTAATTATGCACATAATTCAAATTCGAACAATTGGTGCATGAAAAGGTGCACAAGAACGGTCTGGAAAACCATGCTCGTGCTATACAAAAAATGAAACACATGGTTGGAAAACATGACTCCTGGTGTGATGCCATGGTATGGCCTCACTATTCCCCTGGTAAAAACTGGAGAATGTTTTCCTTATGTCGTGAAGCGCGCCTTTCATAAAATGAACCATCATCCGAGGAAGTTTCATGGTTTCGATGGGGAAATCACCAAGATTGGAGGGGGGTCCAAATTTCCTTTGTCCTTTGTCCACAAGTTTTTTTTTCTATGATGAGCATACAACCTGCAAATCACCGTGTTCAAATTTGGCACTTTTCCGGGTTCATTTGCCATATCTAGGGGATTATGTGCATTTCCTAGGCATTAATGCGCATAATTCAAGTTCAAACAAGTCCACAAGAATGGCCTAGAAAACCATGCTCGTGCCATTTAGTAAATTCTCATGCCTTTTACAAGGAATGGACAGATATTTCGATGAAATGTGTGGCAATAGTCAACCACAAATGTTTGTTTGTTGGGTTTTCAACTATAGAAAAAATGAAATAAATGCTTAAAAACATGACGCGTGGCATGGTGCCATGGTATGACCTCACCATGCCCTGGTAAAAATTTGAGAAGGTTTGGCTTATGTCGTCATGCACGCCCTTCATAAATCGAACCATCACCGAGGAAGTTCCATGCTTTCGAGAGGGAAAATCCCCAAGATTGAAGGGGAATCCTAATTTCCGTCCTAGTTTGTCATTCAGTTTTTTTCCAACAATCAACATACCACCTCAAATGCAACGTGTTCAAATTTGACATTTTCTCGGGCTCATTTACAACATTTAGGGGATTATGTGCATTTTCTAGGCATTAGTGTACATAATTCAAATTCGAACAATCGGTGCATGAAGAGGTGCACAAGAACGGTCTGGAAAACCATGCTAGTGTTATTTAGCACACATGCCTTTTACAATGAATGGGAAAATATTTCAAGGAAATGTGTGGCAATAGTCAACCATAAACGCGTCGTTTACTCGGTTAACAACTATACAAAAAATGAAATACATGGTTGGAAAACATGACGCCTGGCTTGGTGCCATGGTATGGCCTCACCATGCCCTGGTAAAAATTGGAGAATGTTTTCCTTATGTCGTGATGCGCGCCTTTCATAAATTGAACCATCACCGAGGAAGTTTCATGGTTTCAAGGGGGAAATCACCAAGATTGAAGGGGGGTCCAAATTTTCTTTGTCCTTTGTCCACAAGTTTTTTCTATGATGAACATACAACTGCAAATCACTGTGTTCAAATTTGGCACTTTTTCGGGTTCATTTGCCATATTTAGGGGGATTATGTACATTTCCTAGGCATTAATGCACATAATTCAAGTTCAAACAATTGATGCATGAAAGGGTCCACAAGAACGGCCTAGAAAACCATGCTTGTGCCATTTAGTAAATTCTCATGCCTTTTAGAAGGAATGGACAGATATTTCGATGAAATGTGTGGCAATAGTCAACCACAAATGTCTGTTTGTTGGGTTTTCAACTATAAAAAATGAAATAAATGGTTAAAAAACATGACGCCTGGCATGGTTTCATGGTATGACCTCACCATGCCCATGCACGCCCTTCACAAATCGAACCATCACCGAGGAAGTTCCATGCTTTCGAAAGGGAAATCCTCAAGATTGAAGGGGAATCCAAATTTTCTTCATTCTTTGCCCTGGAGTTTTTTCTACGATGAACATACACCCTGCAAATCACCATGTTCAAATTTGGCATTTTTCCGGGCTCATTTACCATATTTAGGGGATTATGTGCATTTTCTAGGCATTAATGGACATAATTCAAATTCGAACAATCGGTGCATGAACAGGTGCACAAGAACGGTCTGGAAAAACCATGCTCGTGTTATTTAGCACATTCTCATGCCTTTTACAAGGAATGGACAGATATTTCAAGGAAATGTGTGGCAATAGTCAACCATAAACGTGTCGTTTACTCGGTTAACAACTATACAAAAACTGAAACACATGGTTGGAAAACATGACGCCTGGCTTGGTGCCATGGTATGGACTCACCATGCCCTGGTAAAAATTGGAGAATGTTTTCCTTATGTCGTGATGCGCGCCTTCCATAAATCAAACCATCACCGAGGAAGTTTCATGGTTTCATGGGGGAAATCACCAAGATTGAAGGGGGGTCCAAATTTCCTTTGTCCTTTTTCCACGAGTTTTTTATATGATGAACATACAACCTGCAAATCACTGTGTTTAAATTTGGCACTTTTCAGGGTTCATTTGCCATATTGAGGGGATTATGTGCATTTCCTAGGCATTAATGCGCATAATTCAAGCTCAAACAATCGATGCATGAAAGGGTCCACAAGAACGGCCTAGAAAACCATGCTCGTGCCATTTAGTAAACTCTCATGCCTTTTACAAGGAATGGACAGATATTTTTATGAAATGTGTGGCAATAGTCAACCACAAATGTCTATTTGTTGGGTTTTCAACTATAAAAAATGAAATAAATGCTTAAAAAACATGACGCCTGGCATGGTGTCATGGTATGACCTCACCATGCCTTGGTAAAAATTTGAGAAGGTTTGGCTTATGTTGTCATGCACGCCCTTCATAAATCAAACCATCACCGAGGAAGTTCCATGCTTTCGAAAGGGAAGTCCTCAAGATTGAAGGGGAATCCAAATTTTCTTCGTTCTTTGCCCTGGAGTTTTTTTCTACGACGAACATACACCCCGCAAATCACCATGTTCAAATTTGGCATTTTTTCGGGCTCATTTACCATTTTTAGGGTGTTATATGTGCATTTTCTAGGCATTTAGAGCATATAAATCCAATCCAGCTACACATGCATGGGTGTGATGTGAGGGACGTGGATTGCCGTTCGATCGCGGCACATCCAACGGTGCACATGCGCGTTCCGCGTGGCCGGGGTTCCGGCCAATCATAGCGCAACACACAATAGGCTCAGTGCACACTGTTTCCGGAAGCGACGGAGATGAACCGTGTGCGATAATGAACGAGCGAAATTGTAAGGGAAGCCAAATTTCTGTTGTCGTTTTTGGTTGAGCTCTTGAATACCACCGCACTGTACAGCTGCCCGCCCCTCCGTCCCAGAGCTCTCTCCAGGCATGGTCCATGGCACCACGGCGCACAGTAACTGGTAAGGAAGCGATGGCATCCCACCGCGCCGCGTTCCTCGCTGCCCGCGACCGCGCACATGGTAAGGAAGCGATGGCATCTCGCCACGCCGAGTTCATCGCCGCCGCCGGCCAGACAGTTACATGGGCGTACTTTGAGGCTGCCATGGCTGAACGGGTGGTGGATCTAGAGGCGGCCAAAGCCGCACCGAAGAAGCAGAAAAGGCAGAAAGCAGTCAAGAAAAGAGAGTCCCGCCGCCGCAAGAATAAAGAGACCGCATGCCATGGTGAGGAGAGCTTGGCGGAGATCGAAGCACGGTGGGCTGCCGCCTACAAGGCCGGGAAGGAGAACACCGGCGTCTGACCAGCATGCCCTGATGGCAGCATGTGAGAAGTAGTTTAGGTTATTAGAGCAAATTACCAGTAGTACTTTAAGTTTGTAGTATTAACGTACAATGTCGGTAAGAGCATCCTTTGAGGGCTTTGAGCATTGATTAGCATGTGTGCCCGTGTGCGTTTTTTGCGTTAATCATTAAAAGATCACAAAACACATGGTTTCTATGCCGTACCCGTCTACGTTTTTTGCGTTAATGATCCATAAGTCAGTTACCTGTGCGATATTTTCTAATAAACCAGGCGTACCATTGACCAAAAAAAATCAAGTACACGTGTACATTTTTTGAAGACGGGATCTGCCAACTTTATTTTTTCTCGCACATGAGTATTTTACGTGCTTCGTCTGTGTTGTGTGTTTCCCCCGCCCAAGTTTCAAATTTTGCACCGAAATTTTCATTAGGCGCGCGATTTCAGAATTTATTCCTCCAACCACATCCCCTTCCCCTCAGTATCCCCCCTCCCTCGCGCCTCCCCCTACCGGCATGTCAAACCGCCGCCGTCGCAACCACAGCTTCAACCACATCTACGTTCGCTCGGATCGGTCGGGTAACCCACCGATCTCTATCACGTCCCGGCCTGATTGCTTAAATGGCGCTGCGAAACATCCTCATGCCTCCAAATCCCCCCGCCAGAGGCTGATGGCGGTCCATGGCGCGATGGCCGATGTGCGTGTTGACCCGGAGGAACACCTCGCCTCCGCCGCCGCCGATGACGACATGGTGCAGGCTCTGGCCCAGATGAAGTCCCCCAGCGACTACCCCCAGGACTTAACAGGTAAGATCTGACCAGCTAAATCTTACCAATACCACTTGCAACGGCTATGATTTGTACGGTTGATGTATTAAGCATGTTTGTGCCTTGTTTATTTCAGTACTACACACTGTGTGATGTTCAAATATTACCATGTCCAGCTCAATTTCACCAATACCGGCAACAAACTTACAATACATGACTCAGGATATCACTAGAGATGCTGCCCATTTGCTATTTTTAGTGGATGCTAACCCTGTTGCACTTAACATGCATGTCCACATACTTATGCAGGGTCATAACGACCGATGCTTTTGTTTGCCGTTAAGGTGAGCTGCATCCCATGTCTTACAGTATTTCACATAATTTGTGCAATTGCAGTTTAACTTCTACCCATTTATTGGTTGCATGTAGGTACACATTTCGATGGCATCGATCCACGCTTCGACTGGAGGAACAGCTCGCCTCGTCGTCACGACTTTAGGCGAGCTCATTCCAAGATGAAGTGCCCAAAGAACTACCTCTCGGGACTTACCAAGTATGTACTCACCAGTTCAATCTTACGAATACCAGTTGCAAGTAATGGCTATGTTCTGTACGGTCGATGTATTAAGCATGTTCTAGTAAACATGCCTAACACGTTTTGCTACTATCCCTACCTTTTTATAGACATCTGGGCCATTCTCATTACAGCAAGCACCTGCCTTGTGATGTTTAACTATGCCAATTGCATTTTTATCGATGCGGTTTCAATGTCTATTAAGCCTGTTGCAATTAACAGTCGAATCCATTTTTAAACAGTTGCATTTCAATGGCTACAAACTTATAAAACATGACTTGTGATGTTTAACTATGCCATTTGCTATTTTTGGTGGATGCTAACCCTCTTGTACTAAACATGCTTGTACATGTACTTACGCAGGGTCATAACGGCCGGTGCTGTTGTTTTCCGTCAAGGTTAGATGCGTCTCATGTCTTACAGTATTTCACATCATTTGTGCAATTGCAGTTTAACTTTTACCATTTACTGGTTGCATGTAGGTACACATGTCAATGGCACTGATCCACGCTTCGACCCAGAGGAACAGCTCGCCTCCGCTGCCGCTGACTTTGGGCGGGCTCTGGCCAAGATGAAGTGCCCCAGCAACTACCTCTCAGGACTTACCAAGTATGTACCCACCAGTTCAATCTTACCAATACCAGTTGCAATTAATGGCTATGTTTTGTACTGTCGATGTATTAAGCATGTTGTAGTAAACTTGCCTAACATGTTTGACCTATTTTCCCTACCTTTTTATAGACAACTGGGCCATTATCTGCTCTGGCAGCACCTGCCTTGTGATGTTTAACTCTGCCAATTGCATTTTTTATCAGTACTGGTTTCAATGGCCATTAAGCCTGTTGCAATTAACAGTTGTATCCATTTTTAAAGAGTTGTATTTCACTGGCTACAAACTTACAAAACATGAATTAGGATGTTGTTAAGCCTGTTGCAATTAACAGTTGTATCCATTTCTTAATCCGTCCCTTTGCTACCGTGCTACTCTTTCGAAATGAAGATATCACTACAGATGCTGCCGTTTTATTACCATTTGCTATTTTTGGTGGATGTTAACCCTGTTGTAGTTAACATTGGCTTTCCATGTACTTACATAGGGCTACAATGGGCGATGCTGTTGTTTGCCGTCGAGGTTAGCTGCATCCCATGTCTTATACACCATCTATTCCTAAATATAAGTATTTTTAGAGATTCTAATATAGACTACATAAGGAGCAAAATGAGTGAATCTAGATTCTAATCTAAACTATATCTATAATTCTATATGCATCCGTATGTAGTTCATATTGAAAACTCAAAAAAGTACTTGTACTTAGGAACATAGGTAGTTGTATTTTACATCATTTGTGCAATCTCAATTTAGCTTCTAACATTTACTGGTTGCTTGTAGGTACATATATGAGGGGTACTGATCCACGCTTCGATCCCTTATGCGTATGGGGCAATGAGATATTCATTAACAAGCGTCAAGTGAGGAAACTAAGAGAGATTGTTAGGCAAAAGAAACGGGTGATTGGAATTAAGCTCTTTATTTACACTTTGTCGAAGACAACAGTGAACTTTAGGATGGTAAGTAATGTGTTGCCTTTTCCCCCTGCCCACAACAAGTTACTCTATTAGACCTCAGTATCTGATATTTTTCTCTTTTCAGTGGTTTCCAAAGTTATTTACTGATGATTACCTTGCAAACTACATGACTGGAGTGGAGGAAACTAAGGTTAAAGTATATAATTCATGCTACCATGATAATGCTCTAGAAGTCTTCCTAAAGGCGGTGAAGGATGGGCGGGCGATCGTCACAAGGGATTGGACAAAATTGGTTCGTGCCTATGGCATGCAGGAAGGCACATTATGGGCATTCCGCTTCTTCAACACCGTCGGTAGTCAAAATGATTTACACTTGTCTCTTCACCTTTACCGCCTTTAAATATTGCGGTTCATCATAGTTAATTGCTGCCTAATCCTGTAATTACTGAACATATTGTACTGCCAATTTTATTTATGGATTCATTGTTGAACCATTGTGCTGAGAATTTGAATTGCACGTTTCATATTTCAAAATTTTCAATTAGAATAATAAATTACAGGCAAAAATAAAAATAGAACAGACGGTCATGGACCTTTGCAAATGGTTCTAGCAGTAAAAGCGCTTGTGATGGATAGCCCAATGCCACACAGTTTTCTACATCAAATCGTGTGTGATGTAGTTAATGAAAGCAAACAATTAACCAAGGCAGAGTGTGTGTGATAGTTACACTTTTCACACACGAGCGTATACATAAAACCGTGTGGTATGTACATCCGAACGGAAACGTTTTTCCTGGATTGACTGTGTGGGATGTACATAAGAAAGGAAACGTATTCCTTGGATTGACTGTGTGTGGTATACATATGAACAGAAATGTTTTTCTGGGATTCACCGTGTGGGATGTACATACCTACGGAAACGATTTCTGGGATTCACCATGTGGGATGTACATACCTACGAAAATGATTTCTGGGATTCACCGTGTGAGATGTACATACCTACGGAAATGACTGGGTTTCGATGCCTCGCCTGATCGCACACGGCCCCAGCCTGGGTCCCAGGAGGGCCTATCCCCGACGATTTCTGGGTCGTGTGGGAAGCACTGCTACCTCTTGAGCACTGCGTTGGTTTTCCCTTGAAGAGGAAAGGGTGATGCAGCAAAGTACCGTAAGTATTTCCCTCAGTTTTTGAGAACCAAGGTATCAATCTAGTAGGAGGCCACGCACGAGTCCCTCGCACCTACACAAACAAATAAATCCTCGCAACAAACGCAATAAAGGGGTTGTCAATCCCTTCACGGTCACTTCCGAGGGTGAGATGTGATAGATATGATAAGATAATATTTTTGGTATTTTTATGATAAGGATGCAGAGTAAAGAAAGTAAAATAAAAACGGCGCCAGAAATAGCTTGTTGTCGGGAGATTAAATATGATGGAAAATAGACCCGGGGGCCATAGGTTTCACTAGAGGCTTCTCTCTAGAGCATAAGTACTATGGTGGGTGAACAAATTACTGTTGAGCAATTGACAGAATTGAGCATAGTTATTAGAATATCTAGGTATGATCATGTATATAGGCATCACGTCCGAGACAAGTAGACCGACTCTTGCCTGCATCTACTACTATTACTCCACACATCGAGCGCTATCCAAAGATGCATCTAGAGTATTAAGTTCATAAGAACAGAGTAACGCTTTAAGCAAGATGACATGATGTAGAGGATAAACTCATGCAATATGATATAAACCCCATCTTGTTATCCTCGATGACAACAATACAATACGTGCCTTGCTGCCCCTCATCCTTTGGGAAAGAACACCGCAAGATTGAACCCAAAGCTAAGCACTTCTCCCATTGCAAGAAAGATCAATCTAGTAGGCAAAACCAAACTGATAATTCGAAGAGACTTGCAAAGATAACCAATCATACATAAAAGAATTCAGAGAAGATTCAAATATTGTTCATAGATAAACTTGATCATAAGCCCACAATTCATCGGTCTCAACAAACACACCGCAAAAGAAGACTACATCGAATAGAACTCCACAAGAGAGGGGGAGAACATTGTATTGAGATCGAAAAAGAGAGAAGAAGCCATCTAGCTAATAACTATAGACCCGAAGGTCTGAGGTAAACTACTCACACATCATCGGCGAGGCTATGGTGTTGATGTAGAAGCCCTCCGTGATTGATGTCCCCTCGTGAGCTCTAAAAGGCCCCAAGATGGGATCTCACGGCATGTAGAAGGTTGCGATGGTGGAATTAGGTTTTTGCCTCCATCTCTGGTAGTTTGGGGGTGCGTAGGTATATATAGGAGGAAGAAATGCGTCGGTGGAGCAACATGGGGCCCACGAGGTGGAGGCGCGCCTGGGGGTAGGCGCCCCTACCTCGTGCCCTCTGTTGATGTCTTGACGTGGGGTCCAAGTCCTCTGGATCACGTTCGTTCCAAAAATCACGTTCCGAAGGTTTCATTCCGTTTGGACTCCGTTTGATATTCTTTTTCTGAAACTCAAATAGGCAAAAACAGCAATTACAGGCTGGGCCTCCGGTTAATAGGTTAGTCCCAAAAATAATATAAAAGTGTATAATAAAGCCCATTAATGTCCAAAACAGAATATAATATAGCATGGAACAATAAAAAATTATAGATATGTTGGAGACGTATCAAGCATCCCCAAGCTTAATTCCTGCTCGTCCTCGAGTAGGTAAATGATAAAAACAGAATATTTGATGTGGAATTCTACTTGGCATAATTTCAATGTAATTCTTCTTAATTGTGGTATGAATATTCAGATCCGAAAGATTCAAGATAAAGTTTTAATATTGACATAGAAGTAATAATACTTCAAGCATACTAACTAAGCAATTATGTCCTCTCAAAATAACATGGCCAAAGAAAGTTCATCCCTACAAAATCATATAGTTTAGTCATGCTCCATTCCCGTCACACAAGAATGCTCTCATCATGCACAACCCCGATGACAAGCCAAGCAATTGTTTCATACTTTAGTAATCTCAAACTTTTTTCAACCTTCACGCAATACATGAGCGTGAGCCATGGATATAACACTATGGGTGGAATAGAATATAATGATGGGGGTTATGTGGAGAAGAAAAAAAAGGAGAAAGTCTCACATCAAAGAGGATAATCAATGAGCTATGGAGATGCCCATCGATTGATGTAAATGCAAGGAGTAGGGATTGCCATGCAACGGATGCACTAGAGCTATAAATGCATGAAAGATCAACAAAAGAAACTAAGTGGGTGTGCATCCAACTTTCTTGCTCACGAAGACCTAGGGCATTTGAGGAAGCCCATTGTTGGAATATACAAGCCAAGTTCTATAATGAAAAATTCCCACTAGTATATGAAAGTGACAAAACAAGAGACTTTCTATCATGAAGATCATGGTGCTACTTTGAAGCACAAGTGTGGGAAAAAAGGATAGTAGCATCGTCCCTTTTTATTTTCTCTCTTTTTTTGGGGGGCCTTCCCCTTTTTTTGGCCTTTCTCTTTTTTTTATTGGGACAATGCTCTATGAATGATGATCATCACACTTCTATTTATTTACAACTCAATGATTACAACTCGATACTAGAACAAAGTATGACTCTATATGAATGCCTCTGGCGGTATACCGGGATAACAATGAATCAAGAGTGACACAAATTATGAACGGTGGCTTTTCCACAAATACGATGTCAACTACATGATCATGCAAAGCAATATGACAATGATGAGTGTTTCATAATAAATGGAACGGTGGAAAGTTTCATGGCAATATATCTCGGAATGGCTATGGAAATGCCATAATAGGTAGGTATGGTGGCTGTTTTGAGGAAGATATAAGGAGGTTTATGTGTGAAAGAGCGTATCATATCACGGGGTTTGGATGCACCGGCGAAGTTTGCACCAACTCTCAATGTGAGAAAGGGCAATGCATGGTACCGAAGAGGCTAGCAATGATGGAAGGGTAAGAGTGCGTATAATCCATGGACTCAACATTAGTCATAAAGAACTCACATACTTATCGCAAAAATCTACAAGTCATCAAAAACCAAGCACTATGCGCATCCTCCTAGGGGGATAGATTGGTAGGAAAAGACCATCGCTCGTCCCCGACCGCCACTCATAAGGAGGACAATCAAAGAACACCTCATGTTTCAAATTTGTTACATAACATTTACCATACGTGCATGCTACGGGACTTGCAAACTTCAACACAAGTATTTATCAAATTCACAACTACTCAACTAGCACAACTTTAATATCACTACCTCCATATCTCAAAACAATCATCAAGCATCAAACTTCTCTTAGTATTCAGCACACTCATAAGAACGTTTTTTACTAGTCTTGAATACCTAGCATATTAGGATTATCTAAGAAAATTACCATGTTGTTTAAGACTCTCAAAATAATCTAAGTGAAGTATGAGAGAATAATAGTTTCTATAAAACAAAACCACCACCGTGCTCTAAAATATATAAGTGAAGAACTAGAGCAAAAACTATATAGCTCAAAAGATATAAATGAAGCACATAGAGTATTCTAATAATTTCCGAATCATGTGTGTCTCTCTCAAAAAGTGTTTCCATCAAAGATGATTGTGGTAAACTAAAAAGCAAATACTCAAATAATACAAGACGCTCCAAGCAAAACACATATCATGTGGTGAATAAAAATATAGTTCCAAGTAAAGTTACTGATGGAAGTAGACGAAAGAGGGGATGCCTTCCGGGGCATCCCCAAGCCTTGGCTTTTTGGTGTCCTTAGATTATCTTGGGGTGCCATGGGAATCCCCAAGCTTAGTCTCTTGCCACTCCTTGTTCCATAATCCATCAAATCTTTTACCCAAAACTTGAAAACTTCACAACACAAAACTTAACAGAAAATCTCGTGAGCTCCGTTAGCGAAAGAAAACAAAAAAACCACTTTAAGGTACTGTAATGAACTCATTATTTATTTATATTGGTGTTAAACCTACTGTATTACAACTTATCTATGGTTTATAAACTATTTTACTAGCCATAGATTCATCAAAATAAGCAAACAACACACGAAAAACAGAATCATCAAAAAGCAGAGCAGATCTGTAGTAATCAGTAACTAACGCGAACTTCAAACTCCAAAAATTCAGCCAAAATAGGAAGACCTGGATTTTTTTTATTGATCAGCAGAAATTGGAATCAATATTTTATCACGTTCTGGTGATTTTTAACAATTATTTTCGTGAACAGAAAGTTTCTGCAATTTTCAGCAAGATCAAATAATTATCATCCAAGAAGATCCTATAGGTTAAACTTGGCACAAACACTAATTAAAACATAAAATCACATATAACCAGAGGCTAGATCAAAGATTTGTTCCTAAACATAAGCAAAAAGCAAAAAAACTAAAAATAAAATTGGGTTGCCTCCCAACAAGCGCTATCGTTTAACGCCCCTAGCTAGGCATAATTTTTATTGATGCTCACAACGATGATAATAATTGAAACACAAAGAGAGCATCATAAAATATGTGACAAACACATCTAAGTCTAACATACTTCCTATGCATAGGCATCTTATAAGCAAACAAATTATCAAGGCAAGCAAAAACTAGCATATGCAAGGAAGAAGAAAGAGACGATAGCAATCTCAACATGAAGAGAGGTAATTTAGTAACATGAAAATTTCTACAACCATATTTTCCTCTCTCATAATAACTACATGTAGGATCATAAGAAAATTCAACAAAATATCTATCACATAAAATATTTTCAATATGATCCACATGCATGCAAACTTGACACTCTTCCAAAATAGTGGGATTTACATTAACTAAAGTCATGACCTCTCCAAACCCACTTTTATAAAAAATACCATAAGATTGAACATTCTCCAAATATGTGGGATCTAAAGTTGACACTCTTCCAAACCCACTTTCAATATTATTGCAAACATTATTATCAATCTCATGTTCATCATGGATCTTAAATAAATTTTCAAGATCATAAGAAGAATCACCCCAATCATGATCATTGCAACAAGTAGTAGACATAGCAAAACTAGCATCCCCAAGCTTAGGGTTTTGCATATTATTAGCACAATTGACATCAAGAGAATTTATAGTAAAATCACTGAAATCATGCTTTTCATCGAGGGAACTATCAAGCATGGGTGCAATAGCAACAATCTCATTTTTAACATAAGGAACTATAGCAAATTCGTCTTCGTAAATATTGGCATCATGGCCACAAGAATAGCAAGCATCATGTTCATCAAGGGATATTTCAACCAAATCATCGGAATCATCATTATCTATAGATTCCTGCATATCATTATTTTCTTCCAAAGCAACAGTCATTCTTTCAATAAATTCTTGGACATAGACATTATGAGCAAAGTTTTCATTGCAATATTTAAGTATGACATAATTTTCAGATTTGTTGAGAGTAAAATCATACTTTTCAATCAGAGAAGCAACTTCATGAGCACCCTTAAAAACGACAAATTCTTCAATTTGTTCGATATCATAGTAGCTATAAACACCCTTTGCATAAGAAGATAATATTTCATTATCATTGAATTCACATAGGTAGGGAAAGTGTTTTTTTAGGGTTCTTAGAGCAACAAGTAAAATCACATATTTCACAAAGATTCCAAGCATAGCATAGAAAACTATTTATATGATACCATAAGAGCTTCCCTTTTTCAGACAAACGATGACTCACAAAATGACATGCTCATCTAAAGATTTCCCATCAACTAGGCTAGTTGGGGTTTCAGCATGAGCGCATAAGGATCGAAGATGATCCAAGTAGAACACTTTAAGTGGATCCATATCAATAGATTTTCACCAAGCGAAGATGGAAGCATATAGAAGGCACGAGGAAACACAAACAAAGATACATATGGGAAGAAGGCGAACGAAAAAGAGAGGGCGAATAAGCACTGCGTTGGTTTTCCCTTGAAGAGGAAAGGGTGATGCAGGAAAGTAGCGTAAGTATTTCCCTCAGTTTTTGAGAACCAAGGTATCAATCCAGTAGGAGGCCACGCACGAGTCCCTCGCACCTACACAAACAAATAAATCCTCGCAACCAACGCAATAAAGGGGTTGTCAATCCCTTCACGGTCACTTACGAGAGTGAGATCTGATAGATATGATACGATAATATTTTTGGTAATTTTATGATAAAGATGCAAAGTAAAGAAACTAAAATAAAAACGGCGCCAGAAATAGCTTGTTGTAGGGAGATTAAATATGATGGGAAATAGACCCGGGGGTCATAGGTTTCACTAGAGGCTTCTCTCGAGAGCATAAGTATTACGGTGGGTGAACAAATTACTGTTGAACAATTGATAGAATTGAGCATAGTTATGAGAATATCTAGGTATGATCATGTATATAGGCATCACGTCTGAGACAAATAGACCGACTCCTGCCTGCATCTACTACTATTACTCCACACATCGACCGCTGTCCAGCATGCATCTAGAGTATTAAGTTCATAAGAACAGAGTAATGCTTTAAGCAAGATGACATGATGTAGAGGATAAACTCATGCAATATGATATAAACCCCATCTTGTTATCCTCGATGGCAACAATACAATCGTGCCTTGCTACCCCTCATCCTTTGGGAAAGGACACATAAGATTGAATCCAAAGCTAAGCACTTCTCCCATTGCAAGAAAGATCAATCTAGTAGGCCAAACCAAACTGATAATTCGAAGAGACTTGCAAAGATAACCAATCATACATAAAAGAATTCAGAGAAGATTCAAATATTGTTCATAGATAAACTTGATCATAAACCCACAATTCATCGGTCTCAACAAACACACCGCAAAAATAAGATTACATCGAATAGATCTCCACAAGAGAGGGGGAGAACATTGTATTGAGATCCAAAAAGAGAGAAGAAGACATCTAGCTAATAACTATGGACCCGAAGGTCTGAGGTAAACTACTCACACATCATCGGAGAGTCTATGGTGTTGATGTAGAAGCCCTCCGTGATCGATGCCCCCCCGTGAGCTCCTAAAAGGCCCCATGGGATATCACGGCAGAAGGTTGCGGCGGTGGAATTAGGTTTTGGCTCCGTCTCGTAGTTTGGGGTGCGTGAGGTATATATAGGAGGAAGAAGTACGTCGGTGGAGCAACATGGGGCCCACGAGGGTGGAGGGCACGCCCAGGGGGGTAGGGGCGCCCCCCTACCTCGTGCCCTCCTGGTTGATGTCTTGAAGTAGGGTCTAAGTCCTATGGATCACATTCGTTCCGAAAATCACGTTCCCGAAGGTTTCATTCCGTTTGGACTCTGTTTGATATTCTTTTTCTGCGAAACTCTGAAATAGGCAAAAAACAGCAAATCTGGGCTGGGCCACCGGCTAATAGGTTAGTCCCAAAATAATATAAAAGTGTATAATAAAGCCCATTAATGTCCAAAACAGAATATGATATAGCATGGAACAATCAAAAATTATAGATACGTTGGAGACGTATCAAGGACACCCTATCACACACACTCACTTGGCGACAGTTCCAAATGCCATCGCGGAAAGGGGTTTTAAACCGTTTGTTTAGGACCGACGTGCACCAATGTATACCCATATGTGCTCAAATCATCTGTGAAGGTCAGAAAATAACGATACCAGCCGCGAGCCTCAACACTCATCGGACCGCATACATCGGTATGTATTATTTCCAATAAGTCAGTAGCTCGCTCCATTGTTCCGGAGAATGGAGTTTTAGTCATCTTGCCCATGAGGCATGGTTCTCAAGCATCAAATGATTCATAATCAAGTGATTCCAAAAGTCCATCTGCATGGAGTTTCTTCATGCGCTTTACACCAATATGACCTAAACGGCGGTGCCACAAATATGTTGCGCTATCATTATCAACTTTGCATCTTTTGTCATCAATATTATGAATATGTGTATCACCACGATCGAGATTCAATAAACCATTTATATTGAGTGTATGACCATAGAAGGTTTTATTCATGTAAATAGAACAACAATTATTTTTTGACTTAAATGAATAACCATATTGCAATAAACATGATCCAATCATATTCATGCTCAACGCAAACACCAAATAACATTTATTTTAGGTTCAACACTAATCCCGAAGGTAAAGGGAGTGTGCGATGGTGATCTTATCAACCTTGGAATCACTTCCAACACACATCGTCACCTCGCCCTTAACTAGCCTCTGTTTATTTTGCAACTCCTGTTTTGAGTTGCTACTCTTAGCAACTGAACCAATATCAAATACCGAGGGGTTGCTATAAACACTAGTAAAGTACACATCAATAACATGTATATCAAATATAGCTTTGTTCACTTTGTCATCCTTCTTATCCGCCAAGTATCTAGAGCAGTTCCACTTCCAGTGACCATTTCCTTGCAGTAGAAGCACTCAGTTTCAAGCTTGGGTCTAGCTTTGGCCTTCTTCATGGGAGTGGAAACTTTCTTGTCATTCTTTTTGAAGTTTCCCTTTCTTTCCCTTGCCCTTTTTCTTGAAACTAGTGGTCTTGTTAACCATCAACACTTGATGCTATTTCTTGATTTCTACCTTCGCTGATTTCGGCATCACAAAGATCTTGGGGATCATTTTCATCATCCCTTGCATATTATAGTTCATCACAAAGTTCTAGTAACTTGTTGATAGTGACTATAGAACTCTGTCAATCACTATCTTATCTGGAAAATTAACTCCCATTTGATTCAAGCGATTGTAGTACCCAGACATTCTTGAGCACATGCTCACTAGCTGAGCTATTCTCCTCCATCTTGTAGGCACAGTACTTGTCAGAGGTCGCATGCGGGCATGAGTCTGAAATACCAATTTCAGTTCTTGGAACATCTCATATGATCCATGGCGTTCAAAACATTTTTGAAGTCCCGGTTCTAAGCCGTAAAGCATGGTGCGCTAAACTATCAAGTAGTCATCATACCGAGCTTGCAAAACGTTCATAACCTCCGCATCTACTCCTGCAACAGGTTTGTCACCTAGTGGTGCATCAAGGACATAATTCTTCTGTGCAGTAATGAGGATAATCCTCAGATCATGGAGCCAGTTCGCATCATTGCTGCTATCATCTTTCAACTTAGTTTTCTCTAGGAACATATCAAAAATAAAACAGGGGAGCTATACGCGGGCTATTGATCTACAACATAGATGTGCAAATACTATCAGGACTAAGTTCATGATAAATTAAGTTCAATTAATCATATTACTTAAGAACTCCCACTTAGATAGACATCCCTCGAGTCATCTAAATGATCACGTAATCCATATCAACTAAACCATGTTCGATCATCACATGAGATGTAGTAGTCTTCAATGGTGAACATATCTACGTTGATCATATCTACTATATGATTCACGTTTGACCTTTCGGTCTCCAGTGTTCCGAGGCCATGTCTGTACATGCTAGGCTCGTCAAGTTTAACCCGAGTATTGCGCATGTGCAAAACTGTCTTGCACCCGTTGTATGTGAACGTAGAGCTTATCACACCCGATCATCAGTGGTGTCTCAGCACGACGAATTGTCGCAATGGTGCATACTCACGGAGAGCACTTATACCTTGGAATTTTAGTAAGGGGTCATCTTATGATGCTACCGCCATACTAAGCAAAATAAGATGCATAGAAGATAAACATCACATGCAATCAAAATATGTGACATGATATGGCCATCATCGTCTGTCGGTTGAACTGGTCTCATGAACGTGGTGATGTAAGGTTGGTCCAGGCCGCTTCATCTAACAATACCGCCGAATCAAAATAAGACGTTGGTGGTAAGCAGTATGACTATCACCGCCCACAACTCTTTGTGTTCTACTCGTGCATATCATCTATGCATAGACCTGGCTCGGATGCCACTGTTGGGGAACATAGCATGCAATTACAAAAAAATTCCCATGCTCATGCAAGATCTATCTAGGAGATGCATAGCAACGAGAGGGGGAGAGTGTGTCCATGTAACCTCATAGACCAAAAGCGGAAGCGTTTTGACAACGCGGTTGTTGTAGTTGAACTCCTTCTCATTCCGACCGATCAAGGACCAAACTTACGGCACCTCCGAGTTCTGCACACGTTCAGCTCGATGACGTCTCTCAAACTCTTGATCCAGCAAAGTGTCGAGGGAGAGTTCCGTCAGCACGACGGTGTGGTGACGGTGAGGTGAAGTGATCCGTGCAGGGCTTCGCCTAAGCACTATGAAGATATGACCGGAGGCGTAAACTGTGCAGGGGGCGTCGCACACGGCTAACAATTGTTGGTGTGTGTTCCAGTGGTGCCCCCCTTCATATACATAGGTTGGAGGGGAGGAGAGGCAGCCAAGGGGGCGCCCCAAGTAAGAGGAATCCTACTTGGGAACCTCCCAATTCGGCCTCCCCCCTTTCTTATTCCTATTCGGAGTAGGAAGGGAAGAGGGGGAAGGGGGAAGGGGGAATCCTATTCCCTTTTTCCTTTCCTCCTTCCCCTTTCCTTCTCCAATTTTGCAAGCCCATATGGGGGGGCGGACCAGCCCCTTTGTGGCTGGTGTGTTTCCCCTCTTGGCCCATAAGGCCCATTTAGCTTGCCGGGGGTTGCCCGGAACCCCTTTCGGTGATGCGATACATACCCGGTACCACCAG
This sequence comes from Aegilops longissima, assembly GCA_021605205.1. NCBI lineage: Eukaryota > Viridiplantae > Streptophyta > Magnoliopsida > Poales > Poaceae > Aegilops > Aegilops longissima. Next base: position 76,934,498 of record CM038679.1, read on the forward strand.
AACACTTCCGGTGTCCAAATACTATTGTCCTATATATGAATCTTTACCTCTCGATCATTTTGAGACTCCTCGTCATGTCCATGATCTCATCCGGGACTCCGAACAACATTCGGTCACCAAATCACATAACTCATATAATACAAATCATCATCGAATGTTAAGCATGTGGACCCTACGGGTTCGAAACCTATGTAGACATGATCGAGACACCTCTCCGGTCAATAACCAACAGCGGAACCTGGATGCTCATATTGGTTCCCACATATTCTACGAAGATTTTTATCGGTCGTACCGTAATGACAACATAAGTTATTCCCTTTGTCATCGGTATGTTACTTGCCCGAGATTCGATCATTGGTGTCTTCATACCTAGTTCAATATCGTTACCAGCAAGTCTCTTTACTTGTTCCGTAATATATCGTCCCGCAACTAACTCATTAGTCACATTGCTTGCAAGGCTTCTTATGAAGTGCATTACCGAGAGGGCCCAGAGATACCTCTGTCGTACTCGGAGTGAAAAATCCTAATCTCGATCTATGCCTACCCAACAAACACCTTCAGAGATACCTGTAGAGCATCTTTATAATCACCTAGTTGCGTTGTGACGTTTGATAGCACACAAGGTATTCCTCCGGTATCCGGGAGTTGCATAATCTCATAGTCAAAGGAATATGTATATGACATGAAGAAAGCTATAGCAATAAAATTGAACGATCAATATGCTAAGCTAACGGATGGGTCTTGTCCATCACATTATTCTCCTAATGATGTGATCCCGTTCATCAAATGACAACACATGTCTATGGTTAGGAAACTTAACCATCTTTGGTTAACGGGCTAGTCTAGTAGAGGCTTACTAGGGACACAATGTTTTGTCTATGTATGCACACACGTATCAAGTTTCCAGTTAATACAATTCTAGCATGAATAATAAACATTTATCAAGGTATAAGGAAATATAAAATAACAACTTTATTATTGCCTCTAGGGCATACTTCCTTCAAAAACAACATAAAGTATATTATCCATGGAAACCTTAGCACTATCAAGTTGCCTATCATCATAACCTCTTTGATTTGCGGCAACAATCCAAGAATAATGTTGATTAACATTATTAAAAACTTGTTGGATTATATCTAGAATAGGGACTTCCTTTTTAAGATTGTCATCAAAAATTTGAACATTCCCAAGCAAATGTCTTAACGCATAATCACTATTATAAAGAATTTCATCTATCCCCGGTTTTTCACGGTTCATACCTTAAAAATCAAAGATTTCCCTTGCTTCCTGTATTATGTAATCAAATTCATTCATAAGTACAAGGGTGGCCAACTTTTTAGCTTTGGGATTCTTTATAACGGGCAACTCAAAAACAATCTTTGCAAGGTAGGGTGAGTGCGGATAAATTTATTTTCATGTTTCAGAACTAGTGCTGAAATAGCTTCCGCATAAGATTTAGTCCTCTTAAGTATAGGAACATCATTAAGACTTAGATTTCCAAAGCAATTGAAAAATTATTGGATGCGTTCTTTTCCTATAACATTCCCTTGCCCCAAAACAAAAGTTTTAACTTCTAGATTGCCAGATCATCCAATTATAGGAGTTAGGCCATCATCTGTTTCTGCCATACCAAAACCACTCATGATTGCAAACAAAGGGTAGATTAGACGAGAAAATGGCGAACGAAAAAGAGGGCAAATAAAACGGCAAATTTTTGTGAATGGGGGAGAGGAAAACGAAAGGCAAATGGCAAATTATGTAAATTGCAAGGAGATGAGATTTGTGATTAGGAACCTGGTAAATGTTGATGATGTCTCCCCGACAACGGTGCCAGAAATTCCTTTTGATGTTTTATTGAACTACGTCGGTATTTTCCCAAATAGGAAGGATGATGCACCACGACAATGGTAGGTATTTCCCTCAGTGATGATATCAAGGTTATCGAACCAGTAGGAGAACCACGCAACACTACATGAACGGCACCTGCACACAAATAACAAATACTGGCAACCCAACATATTAAAGGGGTTGTTAATCCCTTTCGGGCAACAGTGCCAGAAATTGGCAAGTAGACGGGATAAAAATATGATAGATTGGATAAATAGATCTTGCGGGAAAGCGAGATAAAATAAATAAGAATAAATTGCAGCAGAGTATTTTTGTATTTTTGGTTTGATAGATCTGAAAATAAAAGCAAATGAAAATAGATCGCGAAGGCAAATATAACAAAGAAGAGACCCGGGGGCCGTAGATTTCACTAGTGGCTTCTCTCGAGAAACATAGCAAACGGTGGGTAAACGAATTACTGTTGAGCAATTGATAGAACTTCAAATAATCATGATGATATCCAGGCAATGATCATTATATAGGCATCACGTCCAAGATTAGTAGACCGACTCCTGCCTGCATCTACTACTATTACTCCACACATCAACCGCTATCCAGCATGCATCTAGTGTATTAAGTTCATGGAGAAACGGAGTAATGCAATAAGAATGATGACATGATGTAGACAAGATCTATTTATGTAGAAATAGACCCCGTTGTTTTATCCTTAGTAGCAACGATACATACGGGTTGGTTCCCCTTCTGTCACTGGGATCAAGCACCATAAGATCCAAACCATCACAAAGCACCTCTTCCCATTGCAAGATAAATAGATCAAGTTGGCCAAACAAAACCCAAATATCGGAGAAGAAATATGAGGCTATAAGCAGTCATGCATATAAGAGATCAAAGAAGACTCAAATAACTTTCATGGATAAAAAGATAGATCTGATCATAAACTCAAAGTTCATCGGATCCCAACAAACACACCACAAAAAGAGTTACATCATATCGATCTCCAAGAGACCATTGTATTGAGAATCAAAAGAGAGAGAGGAAGCCATCTAGCTACTAACTACGAACCCGTAGGTCTACAATGAACTACTCACGCATCATCACAGAGGCACCAATGGACATGATGAACCCCTCCGTGATGGTGTCTATATTGGATCTGGTGGTTCTGGAACTTGCGGCGGCTGGAATTGATTTTTGTTGACTCCCCTAGGGTTTCTGGAATATTGGAGTGTTTCTAGAGCAAAGAGGCGCTGCGAGAGGCCACCGAGGTGAGCACAACCCACCAGGGCGCTCCTGGGCCTCCAGGCGCGCCCTGGTATTTTGTGCTCACCTCGGGCTCCCTCTTCGGTACTTCTTTGGCCCACTGGATGTCTTTTGGTCCAAAAAATCCACAAAAAGTTTCGATGCATTTGGACTCTGTTTGGTATTGATTTCCTGTGATGTAAAAAACATGCAGAAAACAGCAACTGGCACTGGGCACTATGTCAATAGGTTAGTACCAAAAAATGATACAAAATGATTGTAGAACATCCAAGAATGATAATATAACAGCATTGAACAATCAAAAATTAAAGATACGTTGGAGACGTGTCAGATATTCATAATGGTGAGACCAAATATTGTTCAGATTCTTGAATGGGACCCTGGATATCAGGAGGAGCTTTGGAATGGTCCGGAAGTAAATATTTATATATGGAAAATGTTTTTCATGGTTCCAAAAAAGTTCAGGAATTTACGGTAGAGTACCGGGAAGGTTCTAGAAGACTCCAGGGTTTCCATCGTGGGTCCCAAAAACCCGGGAAGGGCCCACATGGACCGAGGAGTGGGGAAACGACCCACATGGGTTGGCCTCACCAGCCCCCAAGGCCCATGTCATTTAAATCTAGTGATAAGTTCTTATCTCTAGATTTAACCTTAAATCTAGAGTTAAGATCTTATCTCTAAATTTAAAGGGATTTCTCACTTGTGGCTGGCTCTCGGAGGGTTTTGGCCGCCCCTCCCTGTCCCTTAGCATATATAAAAGCGAGGGGATGCGCATGGGGAGGGCTTCCCATCCATTGCTAGCCACCGCCTCTCCTATCTCCCTCCATCTCCTCGTCCAGTTGCGCTTGGCGAAGCCCTGCTGGAGTTCCACTGCCACCACTACCACAACGCTGTTGCGCTGGTTCAGATATCATCTACCTCTTCCCTCGCTTGCTGGATCAAGAAGAAGGAGACGTACCGAGCCGTACGTGTGCACATCTTGGATGTGCCGCTTATGCGGTGCTTGGATCGGAAATGATCGCGACGCGAGTACGAGTACGCTAACCATGATCATTAGATCGTTAACACTTTCGGCCTACAATGGTATGTAGACACACTCCCCTCTCGTTGCTAGCGTCCACATAGATTAGATCTTGGGTGTTTTGTAGGATTTTTTTTGTTTTCCATGCAACGTTCCCCATCGCATGCAAGGTAGCATCTACATTCAATTTGACAAACCTAACACCATGCCCCACCCATCTATGTTGTGATACCTACCTGCCTTTCCTAGAAACTCTGTTGGACCCTCCTGTAATTTCCATCACCGAGATGGCCATCTAGATACCGGCGAACTTGGCTCATTGTGTGTTACTGCCCCTACGGGTCCACGAAAGGTACCAGCACCCCATTGCTAGAACATCAATACATTGACACTTTCCTTTAGCTGAACGGTGTACCGGGAAAGTTTAGTAGATGTTCTAGGACAACAAAACCCGAGCGATCAACCTATATAGCTTTTGTAATCATGTCCAGGAGGCCTAGTCTTCCCCACAACTCTCTTATAGTATACACTCAAACAGCAGATGACGATCATCTTCAGCTCTAGCATGGAACATTGGACATTCTCCATAGACCGAGATATGCCTGTAAGCAAGTATGAACATTAGCGGAACAATTCCATGCAGAATCTGCCAACAGAAAATCTAAACTTCATGTGGAATTTGAAGTTTCCATGGAATAGACCATACCGCAGGTGTTGTAGAGCTCCCAGGTCTTCCCAAATTATTTGCATGTCCCCGGTATTTGTGTCTCCAATCAACATGATAAGCAGTTCATACTGAGGATATGCCACCTATATGTTCAATCACTAGTAGAAAAAGGGCCTATTGTCCCGGTTTGTAAGGCCCTTCTGTCCCGGTTTTTGAACCGGGACTAAAGGGTCGTTACTAATGCACTAAGGCTTTAGTCCCGGTTCTTACACAAACCAGGACAGATGGGCCTCCACGTGGCGGTGCAGTGAGCCCAGCGGGAGGGTTTTAGTTCGGTTGGTGGCACCAACCGGGACCAATAAACATCCACGCGTCGGCAGTGGCGAGAGCTGAGGTTTTGTTATTTTTTACGAAGGGGTGGTTTAGGGGTAATTTAGGGTGTGTAAGCTAGCTAACGAGAGAAGTGTCCTCTCTTATTTTCGTGCTTGGTTTACCAACGCTACTGCTATGCCTAAACATGGCTTAGATTAAAGTGAAGGCAACATGTGGTGCATGTCGAAAGTAATACTAATCCTAACTTGATCAAGTTTGGATTAGTACTACTTTTGACATGCACCACATGCTTGTTGTCTTCACTTCAATCCAATCCATGTTCATTTCACCCACTGATATATAATAACTCTTCATGCCCGCATCATGCATCATCATAATAACAAGTCCTACTAATCATCAACATACAACTTCTACTCGTTATTAATAACAAGTCATACGATCATCATCCTCATAGTCATCGAACCAACCCTACTTAATTGTTCTAGGCACATGATCATCACTATTAGGTAGGACCTAAATACCCTCTTTAAGGTAAAATAGCATAAAACAATATAGACCCTGACTCTCCATTATGAAGAATGGAGATCATCCTATCTCCAATTCTTGCGCTTTGCTTCCTTTTGCTTCCAAGAACCTCCTTATGACTGTCCATACATTATTTCCATTCCTTGATTTTCATGTCTCCACTTCTTTTAGAAATCCGGTATGGACAGTTCAGATTCATAGGTTGACTTGGACGTATGTTCAAAACATCAAGGCGACCACTCTGATACATCAGATGAGGCACACAATCCTCTGGGATTATCTATTGAAAAACATAGTAATAACTTCATAGTTAGCAATGATGTACTAGTTTTAGAAGTATGCAAAAGATGCACGGATGTCGTAATAGTAAAAAATCTTACCAGGGTATCTCCATAGTAGTTACCGTAGTTCAACACATGCACTAGTGGCACATATTGACCATAATGTGGAGGAGTTTTACAATAGATATTGTAATTCTCAAGATCAGTACAAAATCCGACCAGATGAGTTTTCTCCTTATAAGTTAACTCAGAGCCATCGGTGTAGTAGGTTCTGTCTACCATGTTCCGCACATTGTTTGAACAATTAAAATAAGCTGTCAATGGAAATAAGCTGTCAACTATTTTGAAATGAACAATATAAATTAGCTAATAACTATGTTTGAGAAACTCACATAGCGGTAGAATTGGAGGCGTATCAACAAGAACCCAAATGTCCATATTGTCTTGCTCAATGTCAGGATCACCAAGATCCATGGTGACAAGCATACCCTCATCAAAACCATACATCTTGCAAAATGCTTCCCAATTTTTGCAACCAAAATGGGTTACGCTCTCAGAATTATACAGATTTACTTCAAAATCCATATCATGATGGGTCCTTAGGTGAATTTTCTTTGTTTCCATACTTTCATGGTCTTCAAAACCCATCCTCTCCAAGACGTAGCGTCTTGCATGGCATGGGATAAGCTAGTCAAATTGTAAAAGATGAAAAGTACACGTTGAAATAGTTGAAGTCGTGCTTAATTACGAAAAAATAACACTTGTCGTCGTTGCGTCTTCGTTTCAACATCGAAGGTCTCCTCGACTTAATCTTTGAAGCACCGATCTTCGTCCGGGTAAGGCTGTCGCCTGAGACCTCGGTCGTCGTGGCACCAGTCGCACTCCCCCGGGAGACTTTCGTTGTCCGAGTACGACATTTCCTATGTTCATAATTCAAATATTAAACGTCTACAATTAAATATATGTACTAAAAAACCTAAGTTAGGTCATTATTATTCATCACAGGTTGACTATCGGTCTGTCCAGTCTTTTCTTGAGAACTCTCAGCTCACGTGGTGTATACATTCGACTGTTGGTGATGGTCGCTCCTCCTTTCATCCCCGAGTGCATTACACCAAAATGTCTAGCACACGGGAATGAAGGAGAAGCGACCCCCACGACAACAGTCGGGATTCTTAGTCCTCTCATATATATATATGGTGGAACTCTCCCTCACTGATTCCTCTCCAACATTTGCGACCGTCGGTGATGGTAGCTCCTCCTTTCATTCCCGAGTGCATTACACCAAATTATCTAGCACATGGGAACGAAGGAGAAGCTATCCCCACGACAACAGTCGGGATTCTTCGTCCTCTCATATATGGTGGAGACTCGACAGACTTAAAGTCAACCCAAAATATCATTTAATTATCTTTCTAAAAAAGGATTTGGCTGGTCTCATCTCGAGGTCAGAGGGGGTCGGTGACGGGGACGACGGCGGGGATGATGGAGGGGGGCTCCTAGATTTCTGTGAAAACAAAAACCCTATAAGCTATCAACTAATCATATGCATACGCCTTGCATAGTGCTCTCCAATTTTAGCATTCAAAGTAGGAGTAGTTTTCCAATTTGAGCATTCAATAAGCAAAATCAAATCAAAAAATAAAGTAGTATTCAAATTAGGATGCATTCAGTTATAAGCAAAACTACATCTCCATGCGTCCGTACGTCTTCGAATATTATCACTAATACACCTCGAATACTATCATACATATAGCATCGCTAGTACAGCTAGAATCAGAAGCGCCGACGGTATCGGCGCGGGCGGTGGACACCCAAAGAGAAGGAACCATCACAAGATCATAGCTCCAGTGAGATCCCTGAAGAACCTGCCAGGTATTGTCGAACCTGCCCTCCAACACAACCATGTAGCGACGGACGTGCTCGTCCTCCTCGCTGACACGGTGACGTACCACCTCTGCGGTGTCCGGAAGCCTCGGCACCGTCACTGGCCCATGCGACCGCCACCAAACAAGGATCGGGTCAACGACGGGCTGGCTCCTCACCAACCTACGCCCCCCGGAAGGTAGCACCTCCCAAAACCAGCCCGTGGAGCCAGGTCCACGACATGGCCCCTCCGATCAAGCCGGCCTCCTCCGCCGAGTCGATGACGAGGATGCGGATAGGCATCGTCGGCGTCGATGCGGGAATAATTGCTTTAACTAAAAATAAACTAGTTCTATTAATTTTCTTGCTAAAATAAACTACTTCTATAGTAAAATAAACTAGTTTTATTAAATCAACTAGTTCAACTACTAAGCACTTACTATAAATAGAAGAAAGTAGTACTTACTAAAAAATAAACTAGTTTAACTAGTTCTATTATTTTTCTAACTAATTCTATTAAACACTTTCTAAGTAGTACTTACTAAAAGTTATCGGGGAGGGGGGGTATATCGACAACGACATATCCAATAAAAAATAAGAAGAGGAAGAAGAAGAAGAAAAGAGGATAAGAAGAAAGGAATAGAGGAGGAGATCGAAGAAAAAAAGAAAAAAAAAGAGGAGAAGAAGAAGGAATAGAGGAGAAGAAGAAGAAATAGAATAATATATTATTCTATTTCTGCTTCTTCTCCTCTATATTCCTTCTTCTTCTCCTCTTTTTTCCTTCTTTTTCATCTTCTTATTTATTTCTCCTCTTCTTCCTCTCCTCTTCTTCTTATTCTTCTTCTTCTCCTCCTTCTTCCTCTTCTTATTTTCCTTTTTCTCTCCTTCTTTTCTTCTAAATATGAACATATACATAAATGACTTTGATCATGCACAATTTTCCTATACATACACAATATGAACATATACATAAATTGACAAAGAAAATTCTACGAACAAAAATCATAAAAATTCTATGAACAAAATTACAACAGAAAAAATCATAAAAATTCTATGAACAAAATTACAACAGAAAAAAATCATAAAATTTTATGAAAAAATTGACATATTCTTTGCATATGAACATACAAACATTTTCATATTCAACAATAATATCACCAAAAAAATCTAAACTACACATCTAAATTAATACAACTAAATTACAACAACTAAATTAACTACACATCCAAATTAATACAACTAAATTACAACATCTAAACTACACATAAAAGGGGGCGCGGCGGCAGCGGCAGTGGCCATTACAGGGAGGAGGAGGGGGGATCGGGGCGGCGCTCACAGGTGCTTGTGGCGGAGACGAGGGCAGGGCAGCGGTGTCGGGCAGGGGTGGCGTGGGGCGGCAGCAGCGAGGCGAGGCGGGACGGCGTCGAGGCGGCGCGTCGAGGCAGGTCGGCGACAGCAACAGCAAGGCAGACGGACAGGCAACTGGCGGCGTCGTGGCGGGAGAATGAGGAATTGAGCGAAAAATTCACAAGTCCTGGTTATATAGGCGAGGCATTGGTCCCGCTCGTGGCACAAACCGGGACCAATGCCTCCTTAGTCCCGTTGGTGCCACCACCGGGACCAAAGGTCTCTTTCACAAACCAAAGGGGCGGGAAGCAGAGGCCTTTGGTACCGGTTGATGGCACCAACCGGGACTAAAGGAGGGCATTGGTCCCGGTTGGTTCTATGAACCGGTACCAATGTCACCCTTTAGTCCCGGTTGGTGGCATCAACCGGGACCAAAGGCCTCCTGCTGCCCGTGCCAAAATGTTTAGTCCCACCTCGCTAGCTGAGAGGGGCGCGCAGTGGTTTATAAGCCCCACTGCCACACCCCTCTCGAGCTCCTCTCCATTGCAGTCTTACGGGCCTAATTGTCACTGCTATGCATGATGGGCCTACTGGGCCTTCTGCGACTGGGCCTTCTGCGGGCCTGAATCCTGGCCCATGGATGGGTTTCTAGTCATATTCACGCGTGGTGGCCCAGTAGGTGGCATATTTTTTGGTTTTCCCCTGTTTTTTTGTTTTCTTTTTTGCTTTATTTATTTTGTTTTGTTTCTACTTACAATAAAAAACTTATTTATTTTATTTTATTTTGTTTCTAGTTACTTATTTAATTTACTTTATGATAATTCTTTTTGCTATTAAAGTTTCTAACAAAAAAGTTCTTTCTGAAAATTCTTTTTGCTTTTAATGATTTTGAACAGAAAATACTTGATAATTTTAGTTGCATCAATTTTATATAATTTTAGTTTCAATAATACTAGAGGTTGCTTACAATGTTTTGAGCAGAAAATACTTTGATAATTTTAGTTTCATAAATTTTATTTATGTTTTATTTTATTTTATTTTATTTTGTTTCTACTTATATATTTTATTAAAGTTTATATTATTTTGTTTCTATTTACTTATTTATTTTATTTTATGATAATTCCTTTTGCTATTAAAGTTTGTAACAAAAAGTTCTTTATGAAAATTCTTTTTGCTTTTAATGATTTTGAGCAGAAAATACTTTGATAATTTAGTTGCATCAATTTTATATAATTTTAGTTTCAATAATACTAGAGGTTTATCTTCAGTGTTCAAAATGCACCATTCAAAGCCACATCATGAATTTTCAACCCTTTCGACTTCATTTGTTATTTTTCATGCATTCTTGATTATTTTGAGCTATAAGACCACGAAATTGAAAAGCATTTCAAATGAACTCGAAAAGGTTGAAAGTTGGCATGGTATCATCATTTCATCCACATAGCATGTGCAAGAAAGTTGAGAGGGTTACGGCAAAATCTGGATGCACTTCGTGTATAAACGGACAATCTCTTTGAAGTATCGAGTTTCATACGAAACTTATGCATTACAAAGGGATTTCATTTTTTAAAAACTTATTTGAACTTCTGACTTTTTGTGTGTTCAAAATGCACCATTCAAAGCCACATCATCAATTTTCAACCCTTTCTGACTTCATTTGTTATTTTTCATGCATTTACTGATTATTTTGAGCTATAAGACCCTGAAATTGAAAAGCATTTCAAATGAACTCGTCTGTTACAACAGGCATTACAAAACGGACAATCTCTTTCAAAGTATCAGGATTTCATATGGAAACTCATCTGTTACAACATGCATTTCAAATGAACTACGAAAAGGTTGAAAGTTGGCATGGTATCATCATAATAGTTGTGGAGAGAAAGTCTTCACTTTTTCTTCGCTCGTGTCCTTTCCTTATTGCGTCGTAACCATGGATAATCTTCATCATTTATCAGGATGCTTGGGTCAGCCTTGACTTTGAAGGGAGGAATTTCATGAAACTTTTCATAATCTTCGGACATGTCTGTCTTGCCCTCCACTCCCACGATGTCCCTTTTTCCTGAAAGAACTATGTGGCGCTTTGGCTCATCCTATGATGTACTTGATTACTTATCTTCTCTTTTTCTCGGTTTGGTAAACATGTCCTTCACATAGATAACCTGTGCCACATCATTGGCTAGGACGAACGGTTCGTCGGCGTACCCAAGATTGTTCAGATCCACTATTGTCATTCTGTATTGTGGGTCTACCTGTACCCCGCCTCCTGACAGATTGACCCATTTGCACTTAAACAAAGGGACCTTAAAATCATGTCCGTAGTCAAATTCCCATATGTCCACTATGTAACCATAATATGTGTCCTTTCCCCTCTCGGTTGCTGCATCAAAGCGGACACCGTTGTTTTGTTTGGTGCTCTTTTGATCTTGGGCGATCGTGTAAAATGTATTCCCATTTATCCCGTATCCTTTGTAAGTCAATACAGTCGAAGATGGTCCCCTGGACAACGAGTACAACTCATCACAAACAGTGTTGTCACCTCTAGGACGTGTTTCCAACAAACTCCTGAAAGTCCTGATGTGTTCACATGTAATCCGATCATCGCCCGCTTGCTCCAGTGTTTGGGCGCAGATCGTTCTTGTGTTCATCGACATATGGGTTCACCAAGGTAGAGTTACGTAGAAGCGTAGTGTGCTTGAGACCAAGAATATCCGTCCTGCATATTATTGAGTCCCTCAAAGCGTGCCTTTTCCAGTCAGTCTCCCCTCATACCGCGATTTAGGGAGACCTATCTTCTTAAGGCCGGGAATGAAGTCAACACAAAACCCCATGACATCCTCTGTTTGATGGCCCATGGAGATGCTTCCTTCGGCCTAAGCGATTCTGGACATATTTCTTTAGGACTCCATGAACCTCTCAAAGGGGTACATATTGTGTAGAAATACAGGGCCCAGAATGACAATCTCGTCAACTAGATGAACTAGGACGTGCGTCATGATATTGAAGAAGGATGGTGGGAACACCAGCTCGAACCTGACCACCACATCACTCCTTAGCCTTGGTATGATTTCTGGATCGATTATCTTCTGAGAGATTGCATTGAGGAATGCACATAACTTCACAATGGCTAATCGGACGTTTTCCGGTAGAAGCCCCCTCAATCGTTGATGGTTACAAACAGCAACGCGTGCATGTTAAATTCCTCCTGGTTGTGCTCATCCCACGTACGTACACCGTTTTCATTCCACAACTGTAAAAGTTCTTCAACTAATGGCCTTAGGTACACATCAACGTCATTGCCGGTTTGCTTAGGGCCTTGGATGAGAACTGGCATCATAATGAACTTCCGCTTCATGCACATCCAAGGAGGAAGGTTATACATACATAGAGTCATGGGCTAGGTGCTGTGATTGTTGCTCTGCTCCCCGAAAGGATTAATGTCATCTGCGCTTAAACCAAACCATACGTTCCTTGGGTCACGTGCAAACTCAGCCCAGTACTCTCTCTTGATTTTCTCCATTGTGACCCGTCGTGGTGCTCTCGACTTCCGTCTTTCTTACGGTCCTCAACGTGCCATCGCATCAACTTGGCATGCTCTTTCTTTCTGAACAGTCGTTTCAACCGTGGTATTATAGGAGCATACCACATCACCTTCGCAGGAACCCTCTTCCTGCGGGGCTCGCCGTCAACATCACCAGGGTCATCTCGTCTGATCTTATACCGCAATGCACCGCATACCGGGCATGTGTTCAAATCCTCGTACACACCATGATAGAGGATGCAGTCATTAGGGCATGCATGTATCTTCTGCACCTTCAATCCTAGAGGGCATACGACCTTCTTTGCTGCGTACGTATTGTCGGGCAATTCGTTATCCTTTGGAAGCTTCTTCTTCAATATTTTGATAGCTTCTCAAATCCTTTGTCGAGCACAACATTCTCGCCTTCCACTTGCAGCAATTCCATGACGGTACCGAGCTTTGTGTTGCCATCTTCGCAATTGGGGTACAACCCTTTTTGTGATCCTCTAACATGCGATCGAACTTCAGCTTCTCCTTTTGACTTTCGCATTGCGTCCTTGTATCGACAATGACCGGCGGAGATCATCATCATCGGGCACATCGTCGGTTCCTCTTGATCTTCATGACTTCCCCGTTGCGGTATCATTGGGCACATCGTCTGGTTCCTCTTGATCTTGAAGAGCTTCCCCGTTAAAGATCATCGGGCACATCGTCTGGTTCCTCTTGATCTTTAGCAACTCCCCCCGTTGCAGCATCACCGTATTCAGGGGGCACATAGTTGTCATCGTCCTCTTCTTCTTCGCCATCTTCCATCATAACCCCTATTTCTCCGTGCCTCGTCCAAACATTATAGTGTGGCATGAAACCCTTGTAAAGTAGGTGGGTGTGAAGGATTTTCCGGTCAGAGTAAGACTTCGTATTCCCACATTTAGGGCATGGACAACACATAAAACCATTTTACTTGTTTGCCTCAGCCACTTCGAGAAAATTATGCACGCCCTTAATGTACTCGGAGGTGTGTCTATCACCGTACATCCATTGTCGGTTCATCTGCGTGCATTATATATAATTATGTGCGTCAAAAGTAAGAAAATCAAACAAGTATCTATCTAAAGTAAGAAAATCAGACAAGTATCTATCTAAAGTAAGAAAATCAGAAAGAAGATAAGAACAAGAGGATCACCACGGTGGTGTCGGCGACGAGATCGGCGCGGGCGATCGACGGCGGTGAAAACAGGGACGGAGTGTGACGGACCGCTAAACCTAGACAAATCTCGGGAAAAATGGAGCTCCGAGGTCGAGCTTCAAGAGGAGAAAGCTTAACTAGTGTGGCTCGGGCATTTCATCAAACACCTCATGTGCATAGGAGGTGAGCTAGAGCACCCGATGCCCTCCCCTCGCCGGCCAGCAAAAAACAGAGCATTGTGGAGTGCTCTTCTGCGGTGATGGGGTATATATAGGCAACTTATTTGTCCCCGTTCGTGGCAGGAACCGGAACTAAATCCCCCACCCCCCTTCTGTACCGGTTCTAGGCACGAACCGGTACCAATGGCTATGGGCCAGGAGCGCGGCCCATTGGTCCCGGTTCGTGCCTAGAACCGGGACAAATGGATCCATACGAACCGGGACAAATGCCCACGAGGCTCCGGCCGGCCCCCTGGGCTCACGAACCAGGACTAATGCCCCCCATGGGTCCCGGTTCGTGAAGAACCGGGACTAATGGGCTGGCCAGGCCCGAACCAAAGCCATGTTTTCTACTAGTGAATGCCATGCCACAAAATCACTAAAGCCTTTAAAATTCAAAGGTATTTGCAAGATCCTTCGGGCATCAACCGGGTTGAAATGATCTCAAATTAATTCTTCATCCCATGTTTGGATCACTGGATCGATTAACTCCACTTCTCTTGTCTAGACTGATTTCATGAGGTGATAATCAATTTATCCAGGCTTGATGGGATCCACGGGTCATACGATATGTCCACATTTTCACCGGTACCGATTCTGCATATGTATCTACACTTCAAACATGATAGCCCAGATATGATGCTTTGCCATGTAAGGGATGATCCCTTTTTCGGCCCTGCATGTAAACAGTATTCAGGTCATATTTTGCCTTCAAGATCCGAGCATTGCAAAAAATAGAATGGTTTGAGCAATGGCTTTTAACAAGATCTCTTTGCCTCCAATGAACAATTGTTTCTTCATCCATCATTTTATTCTCCACAGAACCCTGTCACGAAAATATCTTAAGCGATCCCTCCTATCTACACCAACCATATCTTGTAGACCAAGGTATTTGTGAGACAATGCTTCAGTATTTATATTCAACTATTCACAAATCTCAGCCTTCGTAGCAGCATTAGTGTTTGAGCTAAAATAGATGTTTGATTTTCCCACACTGACCATCTGTCATGAATTGAGCTTGCTGTAAGGAAGTTATATTATTAGCCAATAACAAACGGATCTCACATGGTTTTTTAAAATTCTATTTATGGCGCATATGATTTTATACATCGCCTCATAAGCCTCTATAGTATTACTATGGGCACTCTATATATATTATGAAAGTTGCCAATATGACGAGGAAAATTTTACCTGCATATTAATGCTTGTCGGTCCAAAGAGTTCCCTTATTTCAATACTGAAATGATAACACCAATCTCAGAAGCTCCTCTTTTTTTATTGTAAAGCATCCAAGCAATTATGCAGCTCTTTGTTAACTAAAATTGCTCCTATAATCGCGACCTTCAGGGGACTAGTAATCGATTAAAGTACCTGCAAAGAACAATGTGATTGGTCCAAGAAAGTGATGCATATAAAATCTGTGCAACTTGATCAATTTCCGAAAGACGAGAAACGATTGCGCAAGTAGGGTTATGATTCACAAGTATTTCCTTACTTGTGCTCAATGGCGTAGTCACCATTTTGTCAAAGCTTGACCCCATGAGCCAAAATACCCTGCAAATTTTAGTTTGCTCTTTGTGTTTTGCACAGTGTGCAACATATTCTCTTTTTTTTTCTTTTCTTTTCTTCGTAATGTGTTTATTATGAAATGATAAATAGCCATTGTGTCAACCTCATAGTTATTTTCGAAAACTTTTAAAACATTGTGGTTGTTCTTCATGGATTTTTTGGACAACATTTCTTCCATAGCTTAATAAGTGCGGTGGTGCTGCAACAATGCTCCTTCTCGAGAGTAATACGCAACACTCGCCTATAAAGTACCCCCAAGGTGGCCCAACCCAGTATTGGGCTATTCACGCGGTCATTAGGTCTTTTTTTAACTTATTTTCAATGTGGTTTCTTATTTGTTTTTTGTCCAGTGCATTTTGGTTCTTTTTTCACTTGTTTTTTGTCCAGTGAATTAGATGAAACTTTCTGAATGCGTGGATAATTTATTTTATAATTACAAGAACATTTGCTACAAAGAATATTTTACTGATTAATTGAAAATTTAAAATATCTCAAGACATGGTATTATATAGTTGTGGTGAATATATATATTTAATTAACATTTTTAATATTACCATAAACAATTTTATACACTTAATTATTTTTAAAAATTCCATGATAATTTTTAAATAGTACAAACAAGTTTTGAAATGCCATCAGTTTTTTTTCAAACGTGCAAACATTTATTTGAATCATATGAACATGTTTTTAATTCACGATGAACATTTTTAACCCACAACGAACAAATTAAATTCACTATGAATATTTTTTGGAACACATAATGAAATTTTTAATACATAACTAACATTTTAAAATAACCAATGGACATTATTACTAAACAAACATTTGTGTAAACTTAGTACAATAAAATATTTATTATATATATATATATATATATATATATATATATATATATATATATATATATATATATATATATATATATATATATATATATATATATATATATATTTTCTTAAAATTCCAAAAAAATGATGGTTGTTTAGAAAATATATAAGAAAGGGAAAATAAAAAGAAAATAGTTACAGCTTACATAACCTGTAGGTAGAGTGGATGTGAAACTCGTGCACCAACCACAATAATCAGCTAACTGCATCAAAAAAACGATCACTGGGCCTGGCCAATGTGTAGTTGCAGGGAGCGACTATCTCACTCGGTCCGCAACTCCTATTTGGTGCGTCAATCGCTGGTTAGCGACCAAATGCGTAGCACTCCCCTCAGCTCCACGCTAAGTACACTTGGCCCAGCCCAACTATCCCCTTTTCTGTTTTGTGAGAACCTTCGGACAGCGGGTTTTTTTTTATTCTTCTTTTCACCTTTCTATCATTTCAATTTTTTCTTCTTTTTTAATTTTCTGTCTTTCCCATATTTTATCATTTTTGTATTTTTTGCCCTTTTCTGATTTTGTTTTTTATTTTATTTTCAAATTACGAACATTTTATGAAACCCAGGAACATTGTTTTAGTTGGTGGACCTTTTTTTGAAATACGAGAATTTTTTATAAAATTTTAAACAAATTTTGAATCTAGGAAAATTAGAAATTATGAAAATATGTTCACTAACTATTTTTCCAATTGGTGAACATTTTCTTGTACATTTTAGAAATTCATGAACATATTTTGAAGTCATCAACACATTTGGATTGATCAACGTTTCTGAATAGAAAAATAATTCCAAATTTGTGAACATTAGAAAAATCATGAATAGTATTTTCAAATTCACAAAAAAATTACAATACAAGAAATCTACTTCAATCCGTAAACATGTTTTGAATCGGAGAAAGTTTTTCAAATTTGTGAATATGTTTTTGAAGTCATGAACATTTTTAAATCACGAGTTGTTTTTATATTCATGAACATTTTTCTGAAACTCAGAAGATTTATAGAAAACATGAACAATTTTTAGATCCAAGTATATTTCTTAAACTCATGAACATTTTTTAAATTGGGGCACAGTTTTTAGAAATCATTGACTTTCTGAATTTGTACATTTTTTTTCAAATTTGCGATTATTTTACAATTCGGAACTTTAGTTAATTCTAGAACTTTTTTTTGTAAGTCCAAAGGCGAAAAAATGGAAAAGGAATCACAAAAGAAGACGTTGTGCGCCGGCGAGCCCATGGTACATGCAGATGGGAAGGGGTGCCCGTTGGCTGGTTCCCCACCGCGTACCACGCTAAGGATAGGAAACTCCTACGGGCGTGCTTGGTAAATCGCATAAAGCACAACCAAGTCCGTGTAGGAAGAAAATGATTTGTTTGTTTGCGTGTGTTCACTGTTGAGTCTGCATCGTACAAAATTTAAAACAGCTCCCAGCCAGGGCCGCTAGAAACTTCCGAATCAGCACTTTCCAGTCAGCCAAGTTGAGTTGAGCCACATCGAGCGTACATGGTGGGCCCCCTTCACGAAAGTATGCCAGTGCAATGCGAGCTAGTATACAACACGTACGTGCTACCTTCTCCTAGCTCTAGTAAGCTCCTCTCTAATCTTTTTTCTTCCTCGTCCCTTCTAATTAGACAACGATGCTTCGATTCGAAATAAGCTCTACTCCCTCCGTCCTTGAAAGAGGGTACTTTCAACTTTGTTGGTAAGTTAAACTTTTGTGTGTTTGACCGTATTTACATAATAATACACCAATATTTATGCCATCAAATTAGAAGCATTAAATTCATGATAAAATATTTTTTCATTATATACCTATTTGATTTCACAAACATTGATATTTTTGCAAAAACTCGGTCAAACGTTAGGATAGTTTGATCCTCCAACAAAGTTGAAAGTGCACTTTTTTAAGACCTGAGGGAGTACATGAAGAAGATGTACACGGATACTATGGTTGCAGTTAGGTGATCGGTTCGTAGTTTCATCGTCCGTAAATGCTTAGTTTCGTGTTCATGTTTGAAGCTATTTTGAACGAATTTTATCAAATTCATCGCGCACGATCGACTGCTTGATATTTCCTTTGATCAGTAGTTTCATCTCGTAGTTTCACACATGACTTTTGTGTTGCATTTTTTTTCAACTATCATAGATGAATAGATCTACATCTTCCGCATGGACTGTACATATGCATATGTGTAATATGTTTTAATGACAATCCTTAATCTCTTTCACCCCTTCTAATCCTCCTCTCGGCCTCCTCTCCGGTGTCCTACTACAATGGCACCACCACGGGCGTGGTTCCTCTCGGCCTCCTCGCCTGCAACATACTACACTGACGCCTTGTCGGCGTTATACCTCTCGGCCTCCTCGCGGTGTTATACTACACTGGTGTCGTCCCCGGCGTCGTTCCTTTTGCCCTCCACTCCCTCATCCTACTACACCGACGTTGCCACGGTGCGTGCATTGCATTTTTTTTCTCCTCCGTCATCTGCCTCAGCCCCCTCTATTTGTACCTCTGCGCGGCCTTCCTTTGTGGCGAAGACGCAAGCAACTAGTTCGCCTCGCCGCCCTTCCAAGCATGTACCGCCCGAACCACCCTCACGCCTTTTTGGGCCGACCCATGTGCGTGGCAGGACGATACCTCCAGTTTGATTAAATTATTTTTAGCATTTTTTTGCTTTTATGTTGTTTTCTCAAAATAATACTGAATTATCAAAAATTGTTCGACAGATTTTGGAAAATTCAAAAAATTACGGAAAATTCGAAAAATGTTCCCGATATCAACAAAAGTTCATCTATCCAGGAAATGTTTATAGATTCATAAAATGTTCTTGAATACTAAAAATGTTGAAGTATTTAAAAAATGCTCAAAAATTTCCAAAAACTGTTCCCAAAATTTCAAAAACTGTTAGCCAATAAAAAAATCAATATTTCAATAAAGAAACTCGCAAATTTGTATAAGTGTTTAAGAATTTGAAGTTTTTTTCGAATTTGTATAAAATGTGCAAGAATTTGAAAAAAGTCCATGATTTCAAAAAATAGTGTTCAAAGAATCTAAAAAGGTTCAGCAAATATTCTCAAATTAAAAAATAAATAAATATTTGAAAGATGTGCAAGAAAGCGACAAAAAGAAAAAAAAAATACAAAATTAAAATAAAGGGAAAATTGAAAATAAAATAAAAACAAAAACAAGAAAGCAAAAACGTAAAAGTAATCAAACGCCTTTAGCTCTGTGGAAGGAACTCTTGCTCAGTACAGTGCCAGGTACGAGGGCCCACGAACACGAGATGGTCAGTTGCTCGGGTTGAACATTCGGTTCGATCTGTTTTTGTGCATGGATAAGGTTTGATTTGACCCTGCTAGCTAGCGTGTGACCATTGATTGCTGGCTTGACTCAAAACATAGAAAACATTCCCATACACAAAAAAAAGTTCACAAATTTGAAAAAAAACATAACTAATTGTTTTTCTTTTCATAATTCAGAAAAATTCATGAATTTCGAAAAGCATTAACATGCAAAAAAGTAATTTTTATTTGTTTAAATGTTCACTCAGTTGACAAAAAAGGAAATGAAAAAAAAAACAAGAGAAAAAAATGGACAAACACGAACGAAAATCATAAAACCGAAAACGAAATTAAACATCAGTCTGGAATGGTTTCTAATAAACCGAAGAGAGCTCCTGCTTGAAGCTCTTGGGCGTCAAAACGAGTTGCTTTCGCTAAAGCTGATGCGCAAATGGGCTGGCCCTAACGAAGTGTCGAGCGAACGCGGTAACTGACAACCTTTTGACGCATGCTATTGGAGCTATCCAGCTGGGCTACGAGGTAGTGTTTGCCTTAAAGTACCAACGCAAGTGGTAGATCCTCGGTTTTTCAACACTTTCCAACAATTATTAGGAAAAAATGTGAAAATTATTCATAAATAGGTGAACAATTGTTTACGATTTGAAATTTGAATAATGTTCATCGTCTGCTAAGAAAATTCTTTTTTTTTTACTGTGAACAATTTTTTGAAAGCGAATTTAGAATACACACTGAATATTTTCTTAGTATACGATGAACATTATTCAAATATACACTGAACGTTTAAAAAAATATGATGAACATATTTTGAATGCATACTGAACAAAAGTTCTATGCATGGTGAACATTATTCAAATACACACTGAACATTTTACAAAAATATGATCAACATTTTTTGAATGCATACTGAACAAAAGTTCTATGCAGGATGAACATTTTTATACACACTGAAATTTAAATAATGTTCATCGTGCATAGAACAACCAATTGGTGAACATTTTTCTTCAATTCGGTGAACAAATAATTGGAATTCAAAACCTTTTTTGAACCTTGAACAAAATTTGAAAACATGAACAAAATTTTCACAAACATATTATGAAAAGTCAAACGAATTTTGACAGATCTGAACATGTTTCTAAATTTTGAATTCATGGAAAATAAAAAAGAAACAAAAAAAGTAGAAAAAAAAAAAGGGAGAAATAAGAAGAAAAACGAAAGAATAAAAAAAAAGTAATTAAGAAAAGCGAAAAAACCAGTCAAAGAAACTATAACTGAAAAAACCCAATACAGGGAACCTTGTGGAAGGTTCCCAAGACAAGTTCCTTGCTCAAGTGGGTCGGCCCGTATCTTGTCGATCGGTCGCTTTGCTTCAGGGAAGCGGCCACGCCTTGACGCTCACGCGCGTCATATAGGAATCGCCTAAACCGAAGGCGAACAACTCATATATGGGCCGGCCAAGTTAGCAGATAGAAGGTATCGAGGGTAATATGTGCCAGTTACCGAATGCCCCTATATCTAGCATTCAGCGAATCTAGGGAGCTACTAGTTAACGAGTGCTTCTTTGGGAGCCTCGCAACAATCAATACTACTTGACGCGTTTTCAGTCATTCGCCACGTGTCACGCTCTGGGTGCTTCCTTCGGATTTTTTTTCGCACGCGTTTTCGGCTATTTAAACGGTTTTTCCAAGGTTTTTTCGATGTTTAGTTATCCACCGGTATTACTTAGCTTTTCGAAAAAAAATCAAAAAAAATACTTTTTTGCGTGAAAAAACGCGTTTTCTTTTTTCCCCTTTCGCGAGAGTCACGGCCTAGCTTTCGCGGGACTCACGGCCGTGCCTCTCGGAAACTAAAAAAGACGCGTTTTCTTTTTTTCTTTCGCGAGAGTCACGGTTTTGCTTCCGCAAGAGGCACGGTTGTGCTTTCACGAGAGTCACGGCCGTGCCTCTCGAAAAGGAAAAAAACGTGTTTTCTGTTTTTTTTCTTTTCGCGATAGTCACGGTTTTGCTTCTGCGAGAGGCACGGGTGTGCTTTCGCGAGAGTCACGGCCGTGCCTCTCAGAAAATAAAAAAACGCGTTTTCTGTTTTTTTTTCTTTCACGAGAGTCACAGTTTTGCTTCCACGAGAGGCACGATTGTGCTTTCGCAAGAGTCACGGCCGTGCCTCTCGGAAACGAAAAAAACGCATTTTTCCATTTTTCTTCCTTTCGCGAGAGTCATGGTTTTGCTTCCGCGAGAGGCACCGGTGTGCTTTCGTGAGAGTTACGTCTGTGCCTCTTCGGAAACGAAAAAAATGTGTTTCTCTTCTTTTTTTCCTTCCGCGAGTCACATTTTGTTTCCGCGAGAGGCACGGTTGTGATTTCGTGAGAGGCACGGACGTGCCTCTTTCGGAAAGGGAAAAAGCCCGTGCTCCCGGTTCGGTTTTTTTGTCCGGTTTTTTTTATAAAAAAAGTTCGTCAAAACCTATCAACATGGGATCTAATTTTGAAGATCTCAACGCGAGAATCCAACGGTGAAAGCGGTTTGAGATTTGGAGGCATGGTTTGAGAGATAAAACGTTTTGAATAAACGGATCTAGGAAAAAAGGGAAAAACTCCCAGGTTGCGACAAGTGGAGCGCTGCATGTGCACCACTTGTCGCAACCTGGAGAGTTGGAGTGATCTTTGCAACGAGTACTCCTCAACTAGTGATTTCGGCGAATCTAGCTTCCGACACGCTGAAGGGGCGAGCAAGTCGGGCCGACCCACACATGCAGGAGGTCACAACCTTTTTCCTATGTTTTTTTTTACATTTTACTTTTCTGTTTTCATTTTTTGCTTTATTCTTGTAATTTATTTATATACTTTAAAATGTTCTAAATATACTTATTACAGTAAACATTATAGAAAAAGCATTTGAAAAATTCTGAACACGTATTTGAAAAAATGTTAATTAAGCATTCGTAAAAAAAAGTTGGACGTGTATAGAGAAATTGCTGATTATGTATTAAATACTTGTAGAATTTTTCTATCATGCCTATATAAAACGTAAATCAAGCATCTTGAAACACAATATTGAACAAGTGTTTGAAAAATGTTAATGAAGCATTTGAGAAATGTTAAATGTTTATAAAAAATGTTGAGCATGTATTGAAAAATGATAAAATTTGGTCATATATATATATATATGAAGCATTTGCAAAATGCTGAAGTGTATAGGAAAAATGTTGACCGCCTAATAAAAAACATTGCAAATTTTTTGTTCATGTATACAATGTTAATCAAACAATTGATAAAAACGTTGAATAAGAATTTGATAGACATTAATCAACCATTTCGAAATGGTTAAATTTTATAGTAAAATGTTGGCCATGTATTAAAAAAATGTTGATCTTTTATTTGAAAAATGTTAATCAAGAAAACATGTGAAAATGTATACAAAATGTTGACCATGTATGAAAAAATATTAATCTTGCATTTGAAAAATATCACTCAAGCATCTGAAAATTGATAAAATGTGCATAGAAAAAATCATGACCGTATATTAATAAATTGTTAAATTTATTTTGGAAAAATGATAAATATGTATTAGAATAAAGTTGTTGAGGTATAAAAAGTAAAAAACAAAAATAAGTAAATAAACTCAAAACTGAAAAAGAAACAAAATGAACCAAAGAAATAAAAAATAAAATCGATGAGACAAATGCTAAAAAAATGGTGAAAACACCCAGAGAAAAAAAAGGAAAGAAACGAAGAAAATAAGAAAAAACCCAAAGGAAAAACAGAAAATGGTGAAAACCGGAGAAGAAACAAAAAACGAAGGAGATAATGAAAGCAGAGTCAAACCAGCGAGCTGATCGACCGCTCGCAAGCGAACTTCACGTGTCAGCGATCAAAAAGAAAAACTGGCCGGCCCAGTTGCTACAAGAGACGAAAAAAAATCCTTCAACAAGAGCTTCGACCGTCTCGCTTAATGTGAGATATAGCTCCCGCCCGAGTTACCAGTACCGAAGTAATTGGAGTCTAAAGTGCCAGATAGGGTTTTGGGTTTCTTAGGTCTTCTCCTATTCAGCGCCTGATAATCTGTTAGGGATGGCCCATTGTGGATTTCTTCCCCGCCGGGAAGTTTCAAATAGGAGAAACCATAAGGAGAACCCTATTTGCCGCGTCAAGGCTTCACCTAGGGGCGCCCACGATAGGGCCGATCCATTTTCAAAATTAGTTTTTATCTCTTTTTTGTTTCTTGTATCTTTCCTTTGTCTTTTCAGTTTGTTCAAAAATTTCAAATATTGTTAGGAATTTCAGAAATGTGTTCTTTCTTTAGTATTTTGTTCACAAATTAAAAAATGCTCACATTTAAAAAAATTGTGGAATTTCAAAAAGTGTTTGTGGTGCAAATTTTCTTCACAATTTTTTGAAAAATCTAGTTTTGAATTTTTTGTTCCCAACTTTAGGAAACAATCGTGTTTCAAAAAATGTTCAGGGAATTCAAAAACACGTTCTTGTTTTCAAATTTTGTTTCCTACTCCAAAAAATGTTCTTAGTTTTGAATATTGAACACATATTGCAAAAATGTTAGTGTTTTCAAATTTGGTTCGGAGTTCCAAAAAGTGTTACCACTTTTTAAAAAATGATTGTGTTTTAATGTATGTTCAAAATTTCCAAAAAATGTTCCTGTTTTAAAGAATGTGCAAGCTTCGAAAAAGTTTGAATATTGAATTTTTAATAGGAGATGCAATTTTTTCCCTTTTTCAAAAAATGTTCCTGTTTTCAATTTGTTTTTCATATCTTCAAAACATTTTTCCATTTTAAAAATTGCGCACATATTCAATATATGTTTGTGTAGTTATAATTTTTTCCACAAATATGAAAAATATTGCACTTAAAAATATATTCAGTTTTTTAGAAAAAGTTTGATCTTGAAATTTGAAAAAATGATTTGGAACTAGCGCTGCTATTTAGTTCTTAACATTTTTGCGGTATCGATTATTCACAAGAGTATTTTGTTGGAATTATTGTACACAATTGTTAATTAGCTCGAGTTGCTAACCTCCCATTTACCAACGGAATGGCTGGTGTCCGATTCCTCGGTAGAGCAACTCGGCTTTCTGACTTTATTTGCGTGGTGCGAAGCGTGCCAGCCAATGGGCCGTCCCAGCGTGGCTTACTAAGTGCTAATTGCCACCTATTTATCAAAGAGCACGACATATAGGAGCTCGCTGCGAGCTCCTAATTGGCGTGTTATACGCCAGCTAATGAGCTGACGCTCGCACGACCAGTCTCATTGGCCGGCCCACTAGAAAGCTCGCTAGCTCAAAAAGGAATAACACCAAACGGCCGCTACCTCTGAAAGACGGTCACTCTCTTGAATTTTTTAAGAAAATCCCAAAAATTCAAAAAGGTTCAAGAATTCAAAAAAAGTTCATGCATTTGAAAGAAATCAAAAAATTTAAAGAATTCAAAAGTAGTTAACGATTTTGAATAAAAGTTTTCACGAATTTGAAAGAAATTTATCAATTTTGATAAAAAAGGTTGAACATTTTGAAAAGTTCAGTATTTAGAAAATTTCAGAGATTTTGAAAAAATCATAAATTGCGAAAAAGATCATTAATTTTTAAAAGTTCACAAACTTTTAAGAAATGCTCATCAATATGAAAAAAGTTCATAAATAAAAAAGATCATGAACTGTAGTAAAAGTTCATCGATTTTAATAACTGTTTCATGGAATTTGAAATCAATTTGTGCATTTGGAAAACCAAAAAGTCAAAAGAAAAAAATAAAAAGGAAAAAAGTTGAAAAAGAAAAAAACACCGGTCCTGGAAAAACCAAAATCGAAAAACAGCAAAAAAAAATCCCAGCTGGGAAGCTTCTGGAGAAGCTTGAAACGGCAATAGGTCACTTACGTGGAATCCATCGATGGCCGGACCAGGTAAGACGCTTTCAGCGCCAGTTAACGAATCACACGTTAACGGGCGCTGATGGCGCCAAATAGGAAATGGTGAGCTTGCATGCGCTATTTTTTTAGTTCCTTTTTTTTTGTTTTGAGAATGTTTTACCCGTGCTAAATACACAAACCGTATAACGCGCCTTAATCGCGGTTTTCCTGGTTTTTTCTAGGACGGGTTTTGTTTGATTTTTTCTTTTACAGTTTTCTATTTCTCTTTTTGTTTCATTTTTAACTAATTTTAAAATTGTTCATGTTTTTTTCAAAACCACGATTTTTTAAAAATTTGGGAATTTCTCAGACTTGATTTTTTTTTCTAATTTCGTGGACTTCTTTCCAAATTCATGAAGTTTCGACAATTCCATGAACGTTTTTCAAGTTCATGACTTTTTCAGCTGTGGCTTTTTCTCAAATGAATAAATTTCTAGCTCATTATTTCTGAATAAAATTTCAACATTTTTAAATTTTATTAACTTGTTCCAAATTTCATGATTTTTGTTTCAAATTTTCGAATTTTTTTTAAAATTCATGAACTTTTCAAATTCATGAACCTTTTTTATTTTCATGAACTTTTGTCAATTTGTATGAGCCTTTACAAATTTGCGAACTTTTTAGATTTTGTACAAACCTTCTCAAATTTTTGAACGTTTTTCAAATCGTGGGTTTTTTAAAATTCTTTGTGGGTCTTTGTCAAAATTTTGTTTTATTTTTTCAAATAATTTATGTGTGTGTGTGTGTGTTAATATTGTACTGTTTTCGGATAGTAGACAACAAAGTGATCTCGGTCTAGTGGTTATTGGCCAAGTCTTCGGCCGTTGACGTTGGCATGCCGGTTCGAATCACACGTCTCCTGGAATAAGAGCTCCATAGCCAGAGTTCTTGACTAGACAAGCGCCGAAGACTCCTCGAAGAGGTAGTCATTGTTGAAGTCGACAATGAACGATGCTTGACGGATGAAAGTGAAGCAGGACACCGACTGCCGCAGTGATTGTTCCGCGTGGGCGAACTAAGGTGTTGGCGGCATAGTAGTAAGGCGGCTTCAACTAGGCGGACCAGGGCTGCGATTGCCCGGGCAACACTGGCCCAATGGTGCGCTTTGGATGATAAGCACCGGCCTAACCGGCCGCCACTGGCTTCTTTGTCTTGTTTGCCTTCTCCTTCTCCTTGAGGCACCGGCCTTGGCGTAGCGCAGGCGCAACTTTGCGAGTGGACGCCCCAAGTACAGGTCCCACGAGACGACAAACATCGTCATCGGCTCCTCCGAGGGCTCCATCACGGCAGTGATCGCGGCGGATGAAGCGAGAGAAGGTGCGCTTTCGCTCGGAGGAGGGGCATGATAGTGTAAATGTGTGGGCTTCAGGTGTCCTTTTGGGTCGGTCCGTGTTGTCGGAGTCCGACGCGGCAGATGTGTGGACTCCCCAAAATCTCCACTAGTTTGATGTCGGTTTGAAGGATTTTGGACGTCTTGACTAAACTCGAACATTTTAGTGACCGACGTTGGGGATGACTAAAAGTGCTTGGACCGTTCGGTTCAAATATTTGCGGGAGCCATGTTGGAGTTGCCCTAACCGCCTAGAAAGTAGCGGTCATGTTCCGTTTTATTTGTTTACCAGTTTGAATAAAACTCATTTTATATCTGCACCTCACTCTGTACTTGTATTCATTGGATTTTCTACTGCTTCAGTCATATACCAAAAGCCGAAGATCTCGCTCCGATATGAATAGATTAAATTCTTGCCTGATTAAACTTTTGAGCCGTCACATGTCATACCGTCTCATCCAGCACCATGTCTTCTTCTAGAGCATGTGTAAACAATTTGCACACTGATAAGCATGCAATACTTTTCAATTCATTTTAGTGCGGGACATGAGCTAGCTAGGCAACAAACCTACAACACTTGAGTATATTTTGGATCACACTGAGCATATTGAGTCATGCAAGGATTTTCCTAACTTTGGACACAAAAGAGGTGCAAATAGGGTCACTTAACCACCTTGGTAATGTGTGCATGTTGTGAGACCATGTTTTTACGGAGAATAGCAGGACTCTGCTCCGTGTTTTTTTAATTAACTTTCAAAATAAAATAAGAAGTCCAGAAAGTAAAAGAAAAAGGCAAACAAATTGTAGAAGGGAAAGAATAGGCTGTGCAACCGGGGAAAACTGCCAGCTGGAGAACTGTGCGGATCGTGCCCGGTTTGACAACCGGGGCAAACGTCTCGGTGAAGTCGACTCCAGCGCGCTGCCGAAAACCACGGACCACCCAGCGAGCCTTGTAGCGCTCAAGTGTACCATCCGAGCGGGTCTTATGGCGAAAGACCCACTTGCCGCTGATGACATTGGCGTGAGAAGGCCGAGGAACCAGTGTCCAGGTACGGTTCCGCTGAAAGCGTCGAACTCTTCCTGCATCGCAGCAAGCCAGTGATCATGAAGGGCTGCGCGAGCGGACGCAGGGATCGGCGACGGCTCAGTGGTGGAGGCGGTGAGAAGATACTCGTCGCTGGAGTACCGTAGACTCGGGCGATGAACGCCGGCTCAAGCCCGAGTGACGGGGCGAGATGGCAACTCGGCGACTGGCGAGGAGGCCGACGAAGCAGCCGACGAGGTGGCCGACGAGGCAGCCGGCAGAGGCGGCCGGTGAAGGAGCGCCGCCGAGGCCGCCAAGCGCCAGCGCCCAGGCCGCCAAGCGCCCGAGGCAAAAGGGCGGCGAGGCAGGTGGCGGGCGGCGAGGCGCCGCCGCCGAGTGGCGGGGCCGGTCGAGACAGCCGGCGACGGGACGACGACCGAGGTGGCCGGTGAAGATACGGGCGACAGGGCAGCTGGCAAAGATGCCGGCAAAGAGACCGGAGAAGATGCCGGCGAGGCGGACGATACCGAGGCCCCTGACGGAAGCGGCGAGGACGTCGTGGGGGCGCGAGTCACAGCTCGTCCCACGGCGGGAGGACCGCCGAAGCCCGAAGGCGGTCCAAGAATCAAGCGGGGCCGTCCACCTAACGGGGTCGCTGGAGGGCCGCCGGTGGCCGGTGGCGACGGGGCGACAGGAGGTACCTGCTGAAATGGAAATACCTTCTCATCAAAGTAAACGTGCCGGGAGGTGAATACACGATGTGAGACGGGATCGTAGCAGCAGCGTCCTTTGGTGTTAGGTGGGTAGCCGAGGAAGATGCAAGCGACTGAGCGAGGTGCAAACTTATGAGGCGGCGAGGCGGCGAGGCTAGGATAGCAGAGACAGCCAAAGATGCGAAGGCCACCATAAGATGGGGGCGCACCAAAGAGGAGATGGTGAGGGGCATAGTTCCAGCGTGGGTGACACGGGCGGATGTTGATGAGGAGGGTGGCGGTGGCGAGAGCGTCCGGCCAAACCGGGGAGGCACGTTAGAGTGAAAGAGTAACATGCGGACGCAGTCATTAAGAGTGCGAAGGATACGGTCGGCACGACCATTTTGCTGGGACGTGTAGGGGCAAGTGAGGCGGAAGATGGTGCCGTGGGAGGCTAGAAGGTTACGAACAGCGGTGTTGTCAAATTCTTTTCCATTGTCAGTTTGTAAAGCAAGGATAGGGCGACCGAACTGTGTGGTGACATAGGAATAAAAGGCGATGAGTGTGGCAAGAGCGTCGGACTTGCGACGAAGAGAAAATATCCACACATAATGAGAGAAATCATCTAAGATCACCAAATAGTATAGGTAGCCCGTGTTGCTTGCAACCTCGGATGTCCAAACATCACTATGCAATAACTGAAATGGAAAAGTGGAAATAGTGTTAGATGCGCTAAAGGAAAGACGAACGTGCTTGCCAAGACGACAAACCTCACAAGTATGGTCGCCGGTCTTATTGCATGAGAATGAAAAACTCTGAAGCATTTGACGCAAAGTGGTGGGGTTCGGGTGTCCCAACCGAGCATGCCAAAGGTCGACACCTACGGCGAGGGCGACTGGGGTGGTGGATGTTGGAAATATGCCCTAGAGGCAATAATAAATTAGTTATTATTATATTTCCTTGTTCATGATGATCGTTTATTATCCATGCTATAATTGTATTGATAGGAAACTCAGATACATGTGTGGGTACATACACAACACCATGTCCCTAGTAATCCTCTAGTTGACTAGCTCGTTGATCAATAGATGGTTACAGTTTCCTGACCATGGACATTGGATGTCGTTGATAACGGGATCGCATCATTAGGAGAATGATGTGATGGACAAGACCCAATCCTAAGCCTAGCACAAAGATCGTGTAGTTCGTATGCTAAAGCTTTTCTAATGTCAAGTATCATTTCCTTAGATCATGAGATTGTGCAACTCCCGGATACCGTAGGAATGCTTTGGGTGTACCAAGCGTCCTGGCGTAATCGGGTGGCTATAAAGGTGCACTACAGGTATCTCCGAAAGTGTCTCATTGGGTTGTACGAATCAAGGCTGGATTTGTCACTCCGGTTAACGGAGAGGTATCTCTGGGCCCACTCGGTAGGACATCATCATGTGCACAATGTGACCAAGGGGTTGATCACGGGATTGTTGGAAATATGCCCTAGAGGCAATAATAAAAGGGTTATTATTATATTTCCTTGTTCGTGATAATTGTCTTTTATTCATGCTATAACTGTATTATCCGGAAATCGTGATACACGTGTGAATACATAGACCATAACATGTCCCTAGCTCGTTGGTCAACAGATAGTCATGGTTTCCTGACTATGGACATTGGATGTCATTGACAACGGGATCACATTATTAGGAGAATGATGTGATGGACAAGACCCAATCCTAAGCATAGCACAAGATCGTGTAGTTCGTTTTGCTAGAGCTTTTCCAATGTCAAGTATCTCTTCCTTGGACCATGAGATCGTGTAACTCCCGGATACCGTAGGAGTGCTTTGGGTGTACCAAGCGTCACAACGTGGCGGGTGACTATAAAGGTGCACTACGGTATCTCGAAAGTGTCTGTTGGGCGACACGGATCGAGGCTGGATTTGTCACTCCGTGTTACGGAGAGGTATCACCGGGCCCACTCGGTAGTGCATCATCATAATGAGCTCAAAGTGACCAAGTGTCCGGTCACGGGATCATGCATTACGATGCAGTAAAGTGACTTGCGGTAACGAGATTGAGCGAGGTATTGGGATACCGACGATCGAATCTCGGGCAAGTAACATACCGATTGACAAAGGGAATTTTATACGGGATTGTTTGAATCCTCGACATCGTGGTTCATCCGATGAGATCATCGAGGAGCATGTGGGAGCCAACATGGGTATCCAGATCCCGCTGTTGGTTATTGCCCGAGAACCGTCTCGGTCATGTCTACGTGTCTCCCGAACCCGTAGGGTCTACACACTTAAGGTTCGGTGACGCTAGGGTTGTATGAATATGAGTATGCAGTATACCGGAGTCCCGGATGAGATCCCGGACGTCACGAGGAGTTTCGTAATGGTCCGGAGGTAAAGAATTATATATAGGAAGTGGTATTTCGGCCATCGGGAAAGTTTCGGGGTCACCCAGTATTGTACCGGGACCACCGGAAGGGTCCCGGGGGTCCACCGGGTGGGGCCACCCATCCCAGAGGGCCCCATGGGCTGAAGTGGGGAGGGGAACCAGCCCATAGTGGGCTGGTGTGCCCCCCTTGGCCCACCCCCTGCGCCTAGGGTTGAAACCCTAGGGTGGGGCGCCATTTGCCTGGGGGCACTCCTCCCCCTTGGCGCAGCCCCCTTGGGAGATGGGATCCCCAGGGCGGCGCCCCAGGGGCCTATATAAAGGAGGGGGAGGGGCAGCCAACCCGAAGTCTGGCGCCTCCTCCCTGCTACACTCGTCCTCCTCCCTTGCAGCTTGGCGAAGCCTCGCCGGGAGTTCTGCTGCATCCACCACCACGCCGTCGTGCTGCTGGATCATCATCAACCTCTCCTTCCCCCTTGCTGGATCAAGAAGGAGGAGACTGTAACACCCCGGATGTAACTTTCCATATTTGTAACTCCAACTCTTGCCATTTTCGGCATTGTGATATGATATTCCCCCCGTGGTTGGGTTTTTATTCATTTTGCATTTTGTCCATGTCATGCATTTCATATCATGTCATCATGTGCATCGCATTTGCATACGTGTTAGCCTCATGATTCCGAGCATTTTCCCGTTGTCCGTTTTGCAATCCGCACTCCTATGTCCCCGGCGTCCCTTTTACGTTTTTCCGTGGCGGGTACTAAACGTTCTCGGAATGGACCGAGGTTTGTCAAGTGGCCTTGGTATACCACGGTAGACCACCGGTCAAGTTTCGGTCATTTGGAGCTCGTTTGGTACTCAACAGTTAACCGCACTCTCGCAAAGGCCTCTTTTAAGTTGCAGCCCAACACCCTTTCAAAATAGTCCAATAACCCATCTAAGTCACTTCCATGCTCTCCGTCGTTCGATCACGATCGTGTGGTAAAACCGCACCTCATTTGGACTCTCCTAGCTCCTCTATGCCTATATATACGCGCCCATTCCAAATCACGGTACAAACCCTAGCCTTCCCTACTCGCGCCGGACACGTCCGGTCCGGCGGACGAAATCCGCCGCCCGCGCGCAATCGGGCGGGCGCCACGTAGCCTCCGCCCGCGCCAGCCCGCCGCCCGGCCCATGAGGCCCGCCCATGAGCCTCCGCGCCCGTCCGCGGCCCGCCGTCGCCTCCGCCCGCCGCCAGCAGCAGCCATGCCATGCCGCCACGGACCCGCCGCCGCCACGGCCCTCGCCGCCGCCCGGTGCCGGCTCCCGCCAGCGCCTCTCCGCCTTGCCCCGCCACGCCGCCGCCCCGTCGCCAGCCGTGCGTCGTCGCCAGCCCGGCGCCGCCTCGGCCGCCTCCCCTCCCTCCTCCTCCGCCCCGGCCTCGTCACCGGCTCCGGCGAGCCGCGCCGCCGTCTTCAAACTCGGCCGGCCTCGATCCGATCGGGAACCGCGGGGTTGACTTTTTCTCTCCCCCCTGTTTTCATCTAAGTCCTTAATCCTGTGATAATTTGTTGCATTTTCATCGTGCCATAACTTTGCACCCACAGCTCCGTTTCGTGCGTGTAATATGTCAAAATGTTCGTCTCGAAGAGTAGATCATTTCACCTCATTGCATCATTTTTATTTAAGCTCATCTTGATGCCCGAAATGCTGTTAGAAGAGGGCTATGTGATGTTAGTTTCTGTTTTCTTAACAGAACATGCACTTTTGTTATTTTTGCTATGATTGATGTGTGCACCATATGAATTTGAGCCCTACATGTGTTTTGTAATATGCCATGCCATCTTTCCAGGGGTGTATGCCATGTATTTTTGTGATCTATGTGGTGACTAGCACAAGCATGCAAACTAGGTGTCATGATGTTGCTGATTTCAGCCCCTGTTTTGCTGATATTTTGATGCCATGTTAACTTGATGCTACCTAGAGATCCATGCATATTTTTAGATACTTCAGTAAGGATGTTTTGGACATATGGTTATGCTATATCCATCCATGCCTTTGTTTGCAATTATGGAGTGCCATAGCTTGAGTCAATCGAGCTCTACTTTTGCTATAAAATGTTTCCTGGCAGATTGTTTACATGTTATTCAATTTTGCCAAGGCTGTTGTGGTTGATCCGTATATGCTATGATGTTGTTCTTGCCATATATATATTTTATGCTATGTCTTCTTTAAGTATGTATGCTTAGTTTATCATGTAATGCTCTGTAGTGAGTGCATCGAGCTCTTAAACATGTCTACTTGTTATCTGTTTTTGCCATGCCCTGTTGCTGAATCTGTTAACGAAACTTGCTATATTGACATGGGTGTTACTATATTTTTTGATCCTTTTTGGCTTATGGTCAGTAAGGGACTTTTGTTCTATGCTTTGAGTAGATTCATGCCATGCCTTGTTTTGCTATTATAAGTTCCTGTAGCATATTGTTTTCTTGCTCTGAACATTGCTTCAGGATGCTGATTTCGCCATGTTCAGTAATTTCACATAGGCTGTGAAGCTGATATGTTTTGCACTTTTGCCATGCTTGTTTGGACCTGTTATGAGGTGAATTTAGCCGTAGCTCAGTTTTCATCTTTTGTCAAGCATCTTGAGTAGATCGCTGCCATATACTTTGTTGGTACGTTTGGGTGCAGTAGCTTAATTTCTTGTTGCTTGCTATGTGGTATCATGCTGTTAATGGCAGATTTGTGTCAATCTTGTTTTGATTGTCATTTGCAAACCGTGCATCCGATTCCGGTGATCTTTATATCGATTTCAACCGAAATCATCTCATCTTTCCAGCGGCATACTTGGTTTGCCAAGTTGATGCCTGGTTCATCATTTTCCTTCCGGAGCGCGCATACGCATTGCATATCACATCTCGGATATCATGTCTTGTTTTGCATCATGTTGCTTGTGCATTGCACCGTGATTTATTGTGGTTCCTTTGTTTGTGTTCTTGCTTTGGTTAGAGCCGGAGGCGAGTGCGTGAGCGAGGAACCTGTTGAGAACGCTTACGAGGATCAAGCTTTCGACAACTCGAGAACCTTGCGCAAGATGACCATACCCTCGAAATCACTTCTATCTTTGCTATGCTAGATGCTCGCTCTTTTGCTATGACTATGCTACGATGCCTATCACTTGCTTATCATGCCACCCATATTGCCATGTCAGCCCTAACCATCCTTTCCTAGCAAACCGTTGTTTGGCTATGTTACCGCTTTGCTCAGCCCTCTTATAGCGTTGCTAGTTGCGGTGAAGATGAAGTTTGTTCCTTGTTGGAACATGGAGATGTTGTTCCTTGTTGGAACATATTTACTTGTTGGGGATATCACAATATATCTGCTATAATTAATGCATCTATATACTTGGTAAAGGGTGGAAGGCTCGGCCTTATGCAGTGTTTTGTTCCACTCTTGCCACCTAGTTTCCGTCATACGGTGTTATGTTCCTTGATTTCGCGTTCCTTACGGTTGGGTGATTTATGGGACCCCTTGACAGTTCGCTTTGAATAAGACTCCTCCAGCAAGGCCCAACTTTGGTTTTACCATTTGCCTTTTCCCGGTTTTCGCGAGCCCGAGGGTCATCTTTATTTTAACCCCGGGCCAGTCCTCCTCTCGAGTGCTGGTCCAAACTCATCGACCGCCGGTGGTGTATCGAGGCAACTCGAGATGGCCTATCGGAAGTTTGGACAATCCGGTGTGCCACGAGAACGAGATATGTGCAGCTCCTATCGGGTTTGTCGGCACATTCGGGCGGCTTTGCTGGTCTTGTTTTATTCTTTGTCGAAATGTCTTGTAGTCCGGGATTCGAGACGATCGGGTCTTCCTGTAGAAGGAATATCCTTTGTTGACCGTGAGAGCTTATAATGGGCTAAGTTGGGACACCCTTGCAGGTATTATCTTTCAAAGCCGTGCCCATGCGGTTATGAGGCAGATGGGAATTTGTTAATGTCCGGTTGTAGAAAACCGAAGTTGACCTTATTTAAAATACACACCAACGCGTGTGTAACCATGATGGTCTCTTCTCGGTGGAGTCCGGAAGTGAACACGTGTTGGAGTTATGCTTGGCGTAAGTAGTTCAGATCACTTCTTGATCGCTACTAGCTTCACGTCCGTGCCTTGCTTCTCTTCTCGCTCTCTTTTGCGAATGTAGCCACCATATATGCTAGTCGCTGTCAGCTCCACCTCACAACTCTGTCCTTCCTATAAGCTTAAATAGTCTTGATCTCGCGGTGTGAGATTGCTGAGTCCCCATGACTCACAGATTCTACCAAAACAGTTGCAGTGCCGATGATGCCAATGCAGGTGGCGCAACCGAGCTCAAGTGGGAGTTCGATGAGGCGTGGTCGTTACTATGTGTCTTTTCCCGATGATCGATAGTGGAGCCAGTTGGGACGATCGGGGATCTGTGTAGCATTTGGGGTATCTTCTTTTATTTCGGTTCCGTAGTCGGACCTTGAGTGTAATCTGAATGATGGATGTTTATTTATGTATTGTGTGAAGTGGCGATGTAAGCCAACTATGTATCTCTTTCCTTATGTATTACATGGGTTGTGTGAAGATTACCTCACTTGCGACATTGCTTTCAATGCGGTTATGCCTCTAAGTCGTGCTTCACACGTGGGAGATATAGCCGCATCGAGGCGTTCTGAGAGCGTCTCCGTCCCGTCGTGTGTTGAACGCGAGGTGTCGTCCGTTCGGCGCTAGGATCTCCGGTGATAGGATCACGGCGAAACGACTACTTCATCCCGTTCTAGTGAACGCTTCGTTCGCGATCTACAAAGTGGTATGTAGATGCAAACTCACTCCCTTGACTCGTTGCTAGATGAACTCATAGATAGATCTTGGTGAAACCGTAGGAAAAATTTTAATTTTTTGCAACGTTCCCCTACAGTGGCATCATGAGCTAGGTCTATGCGTAGTTCTTTATTGCACGAGTAGACACAATTTGGTTGTGGGCGTAGATCTTGTCAACTTGCTTGCCGCTACTAGTCTTATCTTGCTTCAGCGGTATTGTGGGATGAAGCGGCCCGGACCAACCTTACACGTATGCTTACGTGAGACCGGTTCCACCGGTGACATGCACTAGTTGCATAAGGTGGCTGGCGGGTGTCTGTCTCTCCACTTTAGTTGGGCGGATTCGATGAAAAGGGTCCTTATGAAGGGTAAATAGAAGTTGACAAGATCACGTTGTGGTTATTCGTAGGTAAGAAAACGTTCTTGCTAGAACCCAATTGCAGCCACGTAAAAGATGCAACAACAATTAGAGGACGTCTAACTTGTTTTTGCAGCAATTGTCATGTGATGTGATATGGCCAGAAGTTGTGATGAATGATGAATCATATTGTGATGTATGAGATCATGTTCTTGTAATAGGAATCACGACTTGCATGTCGATGAGTATGAAAACGGCAAGAGCCATAGGAGTTGTCTTTATTTTTGTATGACCTGCGTGTCATTGAAGAACGCCATGTAAATTACTTTACTTTATTGCTAAACGCGTTAGCCATAGAAGTAGAAGTAGTCATTGGCGTGACAACTTCATGAAGACACGATGATGGAGATCATGATGATGGAGATCATGGTGTCATGCCGGTGACAAGATGATCATGGAGCCCCGAAGATGGAGATCAATGGAGCTATATGATATTGGCCATATCATGTCACTACTATATAATTGCATGTGATGTTTATTATGTTTATGCATCTTGTTTACTTAGAACGACGGTAGTAAATAAGATGATCCCTTACAACAATATCAAGAATTGTTCTCCCCTAACTGTGCACCGTTGCTAAAGTTCGTCGTTTCGAAGCACCACGTGATGATCGGGTGTGATAGATCCTTACGTTCACATACAACGGGTGTAAGACAGTTTTACACATGCAAAACACTTAGGGTTAACTTGACGAGCCTAGCATGTACAGACATGGCCTCGGAACACGGAGACCGAAAGGTCGAACACGAGTCGTATGGAAGATCGATCAACATGAGAATGTTCACCGGCGATGACTAGTCCGTCTCACGTGATGATCGGACACGGCCTAGTCGACTCGGATCATGTAACACTTAGATGACTAGAGGGATGTCTAATCTGGTGGGAGTTCATTAAAATAATTTGATTAGATGAACTTAATTATCATGAACTTAGTCTAAAACCTTTGCAAATATGTCTTGTAGATCAAATGGCCAACGCTCATGTCAACATGAACTTCAACGCGTTCCTAGAAAACCAAGCTGAAAGATGACGGCAGCAACTATACGGATGGGTCCGAACCCGAGATCATCCTCATAGCTGCCAGAAACAATATGTCCTAGAAGGACCGCTAGGTGATGCACCCGTCCCGAGAACCAAGACATTATGAATGCTTGGCAGTCTCGTCTGATGATTACTCCCTCGTTCGGTCGGCATGCTTTACACTTAGAACCGGGGCTCCAAAAGCGTTTTGAGCAACACGGAGCATATGAGATGTTCGAGGAGCTGAAACTAGTTTTCAAGCTCATGCCCGGTCGAGAGATATGAAGTCTCCGACAAGTTCTATAGTTGTAAGATGGAGGAAAACAGTTACATCGGTGAGCACATACTCAAAATGTCCAGGTTGCACAACCGCCTTGTCCCACTGGACATAAACCTCCCGACGAGGCGGTCATTGACAAAATCCTTGATCGCTCCACCAAGCTACAAGAACTTTGTGATGAACTACAATATGCGGGGATGGTGAAGACCATTCCGAAGTATTCTCAATCTGAAGTCGTGAGAGGTTGAAATCAAGAAAGAACATCAAGTGTTGATGGTCAATAAAACCACTAAGTTCAAGAAGGGCAAGGGCAAGAAGAACTTCAAGAAGGACGGCAAGGAGGTTGCCGCGCCCGTAAGCAAGTTGCCGGAAGAAGTCAAAGAATGGACCCAAGCACGAGGCGAGTGCTTTTATTGCAAAGGAAGGGCCATCGGAAGTGGAACTGCCCCAAATATAGCGGACAAGAAGGCCGGCAACACTAAAGGTATATTTGATATACATGTAATTGATGTGTACCTTACCGATTACTCGTAGTAACTCCTGGGTATTTGATACGGTGCCGTTGCTCATATTTGTAACTCACAGCAGGAGCTGCGGAATAAGCGGAGGCTGGCGAAGGGCGAGGTGACGATCTTGCGTCGGGAATGGTTCCAAGGTCGATGTGATCGCCGTCGACACGCTGCCTCTACATTTACCTCACGGGATTAGTTATAAACCTTAATAATTTTTATTTGGTGCCAAGTTTGAGCATGAACATTGTATCTGGATCTCGTTTGATACGAGATGGCTACTCATTTAAATCCGAGAATAATGGTTGTTCTATTTATATGAGAGATATGTTTTATGGTCATGCCCCTATGGTCAATGGTTTATTCTTAATGAATCTCGAGCGCAATGTTACACATGTTCATAGCGTGAATACCAAAAGATGTAAAGTTGATAACGATAGTCCCACATACTTGTGGCACTTGCCGCTTGGTCACATTGGTGTCAAGCGCATGAAGAAGCTCCATCTTGATGGACTTTTAGAGTCTCTCGATTATGAATCATTTGACACATGCGAACCATGCCTTATGGGCAAAATGACCAAGACTCCGTTCTCGGAACAATGGGCGAGCAACCAACTTATTGGAAATCATACATACCGATGTATGCGGTCCAATGAGCCTTGAGGCTCATGGAGGATATCGTTATGTTCTCACTCTCACGCATTGACTTAAGTAGATATGGGTATGTCTACTTGATGAAACACAAGTCTGAGACCTTTGAAAAGTTCAAGGAATTTCAGAATGAGGTAGAGAATCAACGTGACCAAAAATAAAGTTCTTACGATCGATCGTGGAGGAGAATATTTAAGTCACGAATTTGGTACACACTTAAGGAAATGTGGAATCGTTTCACAACTCACGCCGCTGGAACACCTCGGTAGAACGGTGTGTCGAGCGTCGAATCGCACTCTATTGGATATGGTGCGATCTATGATGTCTCTTACCGATTTACCGCTATCATTTTGAGGATACGCTCTAGAGACAGCTACATTCACTTTAAATAGGGCAACATCTAAATCCGTTGAGACAACACCGTATGAATTATGGTTTGGGAAGAAACCTAAGCTGTCATTTCTAAAAGTTTGGGGATGCGATGCTTATGTCAAGAAACTTCAACCTGAAAAGCTCGAAACCAAGTCAGAAAAATGCGTCTTCATAGGATACCCTAAGGAAACCATTGGGTATACCTTCTACTTAAGATCCGAGGGAAAGATCTTTGTTGCCAAGAACGGATCCTTTCTGGAAAAAGAGTTTCTCTCGAAAGAAGTAAGTGGGAGGAAAGTAGAACTCGATGAAGTACTACCTCTTGAACAGGATAGTAGTGCAGCTCGGAAAATGTTCTGTGATGCCTACACCAACGAAGAGGAAATTAATGATGATGATCAAGGTACTGTGGATCAAGTTGCTCTTGAACTTCCGTGGGTCCACTAGGACACGTTCCGCACTGCAGTGGTGCGGCAACCCTGTCCCGGAAATCATGTTATTAGACAACGGTGAACCTTGAACTATGAAGAAGCGATGGCGGGCCCGATTCCAACAAATGGCTTGAAGCCATGCAATCCGAGATAGGATCCATGTATGAAAACAAAGTATGGACTTTGACAGACTTGCGGATGATCGGCGACGATAGAAAACAAATGGATCTTTAAGAAGAAGACGGACGCGGATGGTAATGTCACCATTTATAAAGCTCGACTTGTTGCTAAGGGTTATCGGCAAGTTCAAGGGATTGACTACGATGAGACTTTCTCTCCCGTAGCGAATCTTAAGTCCGTCCGAATCATGTTAGCAATTGCCGCATACTATGATTATGAGATATGGCAGATGGACGTCAAAACAGCGTTCCTTAACGGTTATCTTAAGGAAGAGCTGTATATGATGCAGCCGGAGGGTTTTGTTGATCCTAAGAATGCTAACAAAGTATGCAAGCTCCAGCGATCCATTTATGGGCTGGTGCAAGCATCTCGGAGTTGGAACATTCGCTTTGATGAGATGATCAAAGCGTTTGGGTTTATCTTGAGACTTATGGAGAAGCCTGCGTTTACAAGAAAGTGAGTGGGAGCTCAGTAGCATTTCTCATATTATATGTAGATGACATACTTTTGATGGGAAATGATATAGAACTCTTGGACAACATTAAGGCCTACTTGAATAAATTTTTTCAATGAAGGACCTTGGAGAAGCTGCTTATATATTAGGCATCAAGATCTATAGAGATAGATCGAGGCGCCTCATAGGTCTTTCACAAAGCACATACCTTGATAAGATTTTGAAGAAGTTTAAAATGGATCAGTCCAAGAAAGGGTTCTTGCTGTCTTGCAAGGTGTGAGATTGAGCTCAGCTCAATGCCCGACCACGACAAAAGATAAAGAAGAGATGAGCGTCATCCCTATGCCTCAGCCATAGGATCTATTATGTATGCCATGCTGTGTACCAGACCTGATGTAAACCTTGCCATAAGTTTGGTAGGAAGGTACCAAAGTAATCCCGCAAGGAACACTTTGGACAGCGGTGAAGAATATCCTGAAGTACCGAAAGGACAAAGGACATGTTTCTCGTTTATGGAGGTGACGAAGAGCTCGTCGTAAAGGGTTACGTCGGCGCTAGCTTCGACACAGATCTGATGACTCTAAGTCACAAACCGGATCGTGTATATGTTGAATGGTGGAGCAGCGATGGCTGGTGCAGCTGCAAGCGAAGCGTCGTGGCGGGATCTTCATGTGAAGCGGAGTACATGGCAGCCTCGGAGGCAGCGCATGAAGCAATTTGGGTGAAGGAGTTCATCACCGACCTAGGAGTCATACCCAATGCGTCGGGGCGATCAAACTCTTCTGTGACAACACTGGAGCTATTGCACTTGCCAAGGAGCCCAGGTTTCACAAGAAGACCAGGCACATCAAGCGTCGCTTCAACTCCATCCGTGAAAATGTTCAAGATGGAGACATAGAAATTTGCAAAGTGCATACGGATCTGAATGTCGCAGATCCGTTGACTAAACCTCTTCAGCATGGCAAAACATGATCAACACCAGAACTCTATGGGTGTTTGATTCATCACAATGTAACTAGATTATTGACTCTAGTGCAAGTGGGAGACTGTTGGAAATATGCCCTAGAGGCAATAATAAAAGGGTTATTATTATATTTCCATGTTCGTGATAATTGTCTTTTATTCATGCTATAACTGTATTATCTGGAAATCGTGATACACGTGTGAATACATAGACCATAACATGTCCCTAGTGAGCCTCTAGTTGACTAGCTCGTTGGTCAACAGATAGTCATGGTTTCCTGACTATGGACATTGGATGTCATTGACAACGGGATCACATCATTAGGAGAATGATGTGATGGACAAGACCCAATCCTAAGCATAGCACAAGATCATGTAGTTCGTTTTGCTAGAGCTTTTCCAATGTCAAGTATCTCTTCCTTGGACCATGAGATCGTGTAACTCCGGATACCGTAGGAGTGCTTTGGGTGTACCAAGCGTCACAACGTGAATCGGGTGACTATAAAGGTGCACTACTGGTATCTCCGAAAGTGTCATTGGGTTGACACGGATCGAGGCTGGGATTTGTCACTCCGTGTTACGGAGAGGTATCACTGGGCCCACTCGGTAGTGCATCATCATAATGAGCTCAAAGTGACCAAGTGTCCGGTCACGGGATCATGCATTACGGTGCGAGTAAAGTGACTTGCCGTAACGTGATTGAGCGAGGTATTGGGATACCGACGATCGAATCTCGGGCAAGTAACATACCGATTGACAAAGGGAATTTTATACGGGATTGTTTGAATCCTCGACATCGTGGTTCATCCGATGAGATCATCGAGGAGCATGTAGGAGCCAACATGGGTATCCAGATCCGCTGTTGGTTATTGCCCGAGAACCGTCTCGGTCATGTCTCGTGTCTCCCGAACCCGTAGGGTCTACACATAAGGTTCGGTGGCGCTAGGGTTGTATGAATATGAGTATGCAGTATACGAATGTTGTTGAGTCCGGATGAGATCCCGGACGTCACGAGGAGTTTCGTAATGGTCGGGAGGTAAAGAATTATATATAGGAAGTGGTATTTGACCATCGGGAAAGTTTGAGGTCACCGGTGTTGTCTGGGACCACCGGAAGGGTCCCGGGGTCCACCGGTGGGGCCACCCATCCGGAGGGCCCCATGGGCTGAAGTGGGGAGGAACCAGCCCATAGTGGGCTGGTGCGCCTAGCCCACCTCACGCCTAGGGTTGAAACCCTAGGGTGGGGCGCCCACTGCCTTGGGGCACTCTTCCCCCTTGGCCGCCGCCCCCTTGGGAGATGGGATCCCCAGGGCGGCGCCCCTGAGGCCTATATAAAGGGAGGGAGGGGCAGCCGAACCCAAGTCTGGCGCCTCCCTCCCTGCTACACCTCGTCCTCCTCCCGCAGCAGCTTGGCGAAGCCTGCCGGGAGTTCTGCTGCATCCACCACCACGCCGTCGTCTTCTTTGGATCATCATCAACCTCTCCTTCCCCTTGCTGGATCAAGGAGGAGTCGCCCCGTCCGTACATGTGTTGAGCGCGGAGGTGCCGTCCGTTCGGCGCTAGGATCTCCGGTGATAGGATCACGACGAGAACGACTACTTCATCCCCGTTCTAGTGAATGCTTCCGCTCGCGATCTACAAAGTGGTATGTAGATGCAAACTCACTCCCTTGACTCGTTGCTAGATGAACTCATAGATAGATCTTGGTGAAACCGTAGGAAAAATTTTAATTTTCTGCAACGTTCCCCAACAGGGATGATGTGTTATGGAACGAGTAAAGAGACTTGCCGGTGACGAGATTGAACAAGGTATCGGCATACCGACGATCGAATCTCGGGCAAGTACAATACCGCTAGACAAAGGGAATTGTATACGGGATTGATCGAATCCTCGACATCGTGGTTCATCCGATGAGATCATCGTGGAACATGTAGGAGCCAACATGAGTATCCAGATCCCGCTGTTGGTTATTGACGGAGAACGTCTCGATCGTATATGCATTATTCGAAGCCGTAGGGTCTACACATAAGGTTCGATGATGCTAGGGTTATAAAGGAAGTTTGCATGTGGCTGCGAATGTTGTTGAGTCCGGATGAGATCCCGGACGTCACGAGGAGTTCGGAATGGTCGGAGGTAAAGATTTATATATGGGAAGTCTTGTTTTGGTTGTTAGGAAAAGTTTCGCGCATTATCGGTATTGTCTGGAGTGCGAAAGGGTCCGCGGGTCCACCAGGGGGTCCATCAGCCCCGGGGGGCCACATGGGCTGTATGGGTGTGCGCCTTGGCCTATATGGGCCAAGGGCACCAGCCCCAAGAGGCCCATGCGCCAAGATATAAGGGAAAGGGAGAGTCCTAAAGGGGGAAGGCACCTCCTAGGTGCCTTGGGGAGGATGGACTCCTCCCTAGCCGCACCCTTCCTTGGAGGAAGGGCCAAGGCTGCGCCCTTCCCCTCTCCCTTTCCCCTATATATAGTGGAGGGAGGGAGGGCAGCCGCGCACACAAGCCCTGGCGCCTCCCTCCCTCCGTGACACCTCCTCCTCTCCCGCAGTGCTTGGCGAAGCCTGCGGGATTGCCACGCTCCTCCACCACCACCACCACGTTGTGCTGCTGCTGGATGGAGTCTTCCTCAACCTCTCCCTCTCTCCTTGCTGAATCAAGGCATGGGAGGCGTCACGGGCTGTACGTTTGTTGAGCAGCGGAGGTGCCGTCCGTTCGGCACTAGGATCTCCGGTGATTTGGATCACGACAGTCGACTCCTTCAACCCCGTTCTCTTGAGCGCTTCCGCTTAGCGATCTATAAGGGTATGTAGATGCACTCTCCTTCTCCTCGTTGCTGGTTTCTCCATAGATAGATCTTGGTGACACGTGGGAAAATTTTGAATTTATGCTCGTTCCCCAACAATGGCATCATGAGCTAGGTCTATTAGTAGATTCTTTGCACGAGTAGAACACAAAGTAGTTGTGGGCGTTGATTTTGTTCAATATGCTTACCGTTACTAGTCCAATCTTGTTTCGACGGTATTGTGGGATGAAGCGGCCGGACCGACCTTACGTACTCTTCGTGAGACAGGTTCCACCGGTGACATGCACTTGGTGCATAAGGTGGCTAGCGGTGCCGATCTCCCCACTTTAGTCGAGCGGATTCGATGAAAAGGGTCCTTATGAAGGGTAAATAGCAATTGGCATATCACGTTGTGGTTTTGCATAGGTATGAA
This sequence comes from Aegilops longissima, assembly GCA_021605205.1. NCBI lineage: Eukaryota > Viridiplantae > Streptophyta > Magnoliopsida > Poales > Poaceae > Aegilops > Aegilops longissima. The sequence continues at coordinate 76,978,979 of CM038679.1, forward strand.
ACGTTCTTGCTAGAAACCCATAGCAGCCACGTAAAACATGCAAACAACAATTAGAGGACGTCTAACTTGTTTTTGTAGGGTATGCTATGTGATGTGATATGGCCAAGAAGAATGTGATGAATGATATGTGATGTATGAGATTGATCATGTTCTTGTAATAGGAATCATGACTTGCATGTCGATGAGTATGACAACCGGCAGGAGCCATAGGAGTTGTCTTAATTTATTGTATGACCTGCGTGTCATTGAACAACGCCATGTAATTACTTTACTTTATTGCTAATCGGTAGCCATAGTGGTAGAAGTAATAGTTGGCGAGACAACTTCATGAAGACACAATGATGGAGATCATGATGATGGAGATCATGGTGTCATGCCGGTGACGATGATGATCATGGAGCCCCGAAGATGGAGATCAAAAGGAGCAAAATGATAATGGCCATATCATGTCACTATTTGATTGCATGTGATGTTTATCATGTTTATGCATCTTATTTGCTTAGAACGACGGTAGTAAATAAGATGATCCCTCATTAAAATTTCAAGAAAGTGTTCCTCCTAAGCGTGCACCGCTATTGCGAAAGTTAAATCGTTTGAAGCACCACGTGATGATCGGGTGTGATAGATTCTTATGTTCACATACAACGGGTGTAAGCCAGATTTACACACGCGAAACACTTAGGTTAATTTGACGAGCCTAGCATGTACAGACATGGCCTCGGAACACAAGAGACCGAAAGGTCGAGCATGAGTCGTATAGTAGATACGATCAACATGAAGATGTTCACCGATGATGACTAGTCCGTCTCACGTGATGATCGGACACGGCCTAGTTGACTCGGATCATGTAATCACTTAGATGACCAGAGGGATGTCAATCTGAGTGGGAGTTCATTAGATGAACTTAATTATCCAGAACATAGTCAAAAGCCCTTTGCAAATTATGTCATAGCTCGCGCTTTAGTTCTACTGTTTTAGATATGTTCCTAGAGAAAATATAGTTGAAAGTTGACAGTAGCAATTATGCGGACAGTAGAAGGCTTATGTCCTTAATGCACCGCTCGGTGTGCTGAACCTCGAACGTCTCTGTGGATGTTGCGAACATCTGACATACACGTTTTGATGACTACATGATAGTTCGGTAATGTTAAATGGTTTAGAATTAAGGCACCGAAGACATTTTTGAAACGTCGCGGAACATATGAGATGTTTCGAGGGCTGAAATTGGGATTTCAGGCTCGTGCCCACGTCAAGAGGTATGAGACCTTCGACGAGTTTTCTAGCCAACAAACTAAGGGAGAAGATCTCAATCGTTGAGCTTGTACTCAGATTGTCTGGGTACAACAATCACTTGAATCAAGTGGGAGTTGATCTTCCAGACGAGATAGTGATGTTTCCCCAAAGACATTGCCACCAAGCTGCTAGAGCTTCGTGATGAACTATAACATATCAGGGATAGATATGATGATCCTTGAGGTATTCGCGATGTTTGACACATGAATGTAGAAATCAGAAGGAGCATCAATTGTTGATGTTAATGAAACCACTAGTTTCAAGAAGGGCAAGGGCAAGAAGGGTACTTCATGAAGCGGCAAATCGATTGTTGCTCCAATGAAGAAACCCAAGGTTGAACTCAAACCCGAGACTAAGTGCTTCGTGATGAGAGGAACGGACACCAAGCGAACACCCTAGATACTTGGTAGATAAGAAGGCAGGCAAGGTCGATAGAAGTATATTGGATATACATTACGTTAATGTGTACTTTGCTAGTACTCCTAGTAGCACCAGGGTATTAGATACGGTTCGGTTGCTAAGTGTTAGTAACTTGAAATAAAAGCTACGGAATAAGCGGAGACTAGCTAAAGGTGAGTGACGATATGTGTTAGAAGTGTTTCCAAGGTTGATGTGATCAAGCATCACACGCCCTCTACCATCGAGATTTGGTGTTTGCGTTGAGCATAGACATGATTGGATTATGTCTATCGCAGTACGGTTATTCATTTAAGGAGAATAATGGTTACTCTATTTATTTGAATAATACCTTCAATGGTCTTGCACCTAAAATGAATGCTTTATTGAAATATCGATTGTAGTGATACACATTTTCATGCCAAAAGATATAAGATAGTAATGATAGTACCACTTACTTGTGGCACTGCCATGTAAGTCATATTGGTGTAAAACGCATGAAGAAGCTCCATGTTGATGGATCTTTGGACTCACTCGTTTTTGAAAAGTTTGAGACATGCGAACCATGTCTATTGGTGTATACGCATGAAGAAACTCCATGCAGATGGATCGTTTGGACTCACTTGATTTTGAATCACTTGAGATATGCAAATCATACCACATGGGCAAGATGACTGAAAAGCCTCGTTTTTAGTAAGATGGAACAAGATAGCAACTTGTTGGAGGTAACACATTCGATGTGTGTGTCCAATGAGTCTTTGAGGCATCAGATGAATATCGTTATGTTCTTACTTCACAGATGATTCGAGTAGATGTTGAGTATATTTACTTGATGAAACACAAGTCTGAATTATTGAATGGTTCAAGTAATTTCAGAGTGAAGTTGAAGGTCATCGTGACAAGAGGATAAAATGTCTATGATATGAACATAGAGATGAGTATCTGAGTTACGAGTTTTGGCACGCAATTAAGACACTGTGGAAATTGTTTCACAATTAATACCGCCTGGAACACCATAGTGTGATGGTGTGTCCGAACATCATAGTTGCACCCTATTGGATATGGTGCGTACCATGATGTCTCTTATCGAATTACCACTACCGTTCATGGGTTAGGCATTAGAGACAACCACACTCACTTTAATAGGGCACCACGTAATTCCATTGAGACGACACCGTTTGAACTATGGTTTGGAGAAACCTAAATTGTCGTTTCTTAAAAGTTTGGGGCTGCAACACTTATGTGAAAAAGTTTCAGGTTGATAAGCTCGAACCCAAAGCGGATAAAATGCTTCTTCATAGGACACCCAAAACAGTTGGGTATACCTCCAGTCTTAGTTCCGGAAGCAAAAAGGATTGTTTCTAGAATTAGGTCCTTTCCCAAGAAAAGTTTCTCTCGAAAGAATTGAGTGGGAGGATGGTCGAGACTTGATGAGGTTATTGAACCGTCACTTCAACAAGTGTGTAGCAGGGCACAGGAAGTTGCTCCTGTGGCGCCTACACCAACTGAAGTAGAAGCTTATGATAGTGATCATGAAGTTTTGGATCAAGTCACTACCGTACCTCGTGGGGTGACAAGGATGCGTACTACTTACAGGTGGTACAGTAATCCTGTCTTGAAGGTCATGTTGCTAGAAAACAATGAACCTCGAGCTATGAAGAAGCGATGGTGGGCCCGGATTCCGACGAATGGCTCAGGGCCATAACATCCGAGAGAGGATCCATGACTTTGGAAGAAATACTTGATGGTCGTAAGGCTGTTGGGTACAGATGGATTTTAAAAGGAAGACAGACAATGATGGTAAGTATCACCATTAAGAAAGCTCGACTTGTCGTTAAAGATGTTTTCGACAAGTTCAAGGAGTTGACTACTGATGAGGCTTTCTCACTCGTAGCGATGCTAAGAGTCTGTTGGAATTGGATTAGCAGTTACTGCATTATTTATGAAATCTTGCATATAGGATGTCAAAACATTGTTTCCTTGACAATTTTCTTGAGGAAAGGTTGTATGTGATACAACCAGAAGGTTTTTGACAATCCTGAAAGATGCTAACAAGTATGCAAAGCTCCAGCAATCCTTCTAAGGACTGGAGTAAGCATCTCAGAGTTGGAATGTGCGCTTTGATGAGATGATCAAAGATCTTGGGTGTATACAAAGTTTATGAGAAACTTGTATTTCCAAAGAAGTGAGTGGGAGCACTATAGAATTTCTGATGAGTATATGTTGTTGACATATTGTTGATCAGAAATGATGTAGAATTTCTGGAAAGCATATGGGGTTATTTGAAAAGTGTTTTTCAATAGAAAACCTAGATTAAGCTACTTGAACATTGAGCATCAAGATCTATGAGTATAGATAAAAAACGCTTAATGGTACTTTCAAATGAGCACATACCTTGACATGATCTTGAAGGTGTTCAAGATGGATCAGTCAAAGAAGGAGTTCTTGCCTGAGTTGTAAGGTATGAAGTTAAAGACTTAAAGCTCAACCACAGCAGAAGAGAGAGAAAGGACGAAGGTCGTCCCCTATGCTTAGACGTAGGCTCTATAGTATGCTATGATGTGTACCGCACCGGAAGTGTGCCTTGCCATGAGTCAGTCAAGGGGTACAAAGAATGATCCAGGAATGGATCATTGGACAGCGGTCAAAATTGTCCTTGGAGTAAATAAGGACATGTTTTCTCGATTATGGAGGTGATAAAGAGTTCGGCGTAAAGGGTTACGTCGATGCAAGCTTTAACACCTATCCGAATGACTCTGAGTAGCAAATCGGATACATATAGTGGAGCAACCATTTGGAATAGCTCCAAGTGGAGCGTGGAAGCAGCATTTACAATATGACCTAGAGATTTGCGAAGTACATACGGATCTGAATGTTGCAGACCCGTTGACTAAAACCTCTCTCACAAGCAAAACATGATCAAACTCCAGAACTCATTGAGTCTTAATCACATGATGATGTGAACTAGTTTAGTGACACAAGTAAACTCTTTGGATGTTAGTCACATGGCGATGTGACCTGTGAGTGTTAATCACACGGTGATGTGAACTAGATTATTGACTCTAGTGCAAGTGGGAGACTGTTGGAAATATGCCCTAGAGGCAATAATAAATTAGTTATTATTATATTTCCTTGTTCATGATGATCGTTTATTATCCATGCTATAATTGTATTGATAGGAAACTCAGATACATGTGTGGGTACATACACAACACCATGTCCCTAGTAAGCCTCTAGTTGACTAGCTCGTTGATCAATAGATGGTTACAGTTTTCCTGACCATGGACATTGGATGTCATTGATAACGGGATCACATCATTAGGAGAATGATGTGATGGACAAGACCCAATCCTAAGCCTAGCACAAAGATCATGTAGTTCGTATGCTAAAGCTTTTCTAATGTCAAGTATCATTTCCTTAGACCATGAGATTGTGCAACTCCCGGATACCGTAGGAATGCTTTGGATGTACCAAACGTCACAACGTAATCGGGTGGCTATAAAGGTGCACTCTGGTATCTCCGAAAGTGTCATTGGGTTGGCACGAATCGAGACTGGGATTTGTCACTCCGGTTAACGGAGAGGTATCTCTGGGCCCACTCGATAGGACATCATCATGTGCACAATGTGACCAAGGGGTTGATCACGGGATGATGTGTTATGGAACGAGTAAAGAGACTTGCCGGTGACGAGATTGAACAAGGTATCGGCATCCCGACGATCGAATCTCGGGCAAGTACAATACCGCTAGACAAAGGGAATTGTATACGGGATTGATCGAATCCTCGACATCGTGGTTCATCCGATGAGATCATCGTGGAACATGTGGGAGCCAACATGGGTATCCAGATCCCGCTGTTGGTTATTGACTGGAGAACGTCTCTGTCATGTCTGCATTATTCCCGAACTCGTAGGGTGTCGTGGAATTGTCACGGCAGATGTCCTCGTGAAAGGACTTAGTCGCAGGGCCATCGTACGGGTTAACTTAGAGGGGTTAAAGCGGACAGAAAGACATGGGAGTTATAATAGTTCGGCCCCTTCGATGAAGGTAAAGCCTACGTCTAGTTGTGATGGGATTGATGTGATTTCGTCGACTAGGGAGCACTAGCTTCGCCTCAGCCTCGAATTGTCTGTCCCTAAACCGCCGCCGGGTCGTCCCCTTATATACACGGGTTGGCGCCGGCCGGTCTCTGAAGTCCCGATCCGGCTTATACAAGTGTCCGGCTCGGTCTCTTCTCTCTTATCTTACAGCACAAGTTACATGACTAAGGCGGTTTACATTTATGGATCCTAATCCGCCTCTGGGCTCTGGGCCTCGTACCTTCATGGGCCCGGATTGTAGACGAGGGTAAACCGGCCCCTTCAGGGCGGTTTATATTCAGTAGTTATATCCCCAACATTAGGCCCAGATTGACTGAACGGTTCATGTTAATCTTCAACACCTTCAGAAACTCTGAATCTCCTTAGTGTTTAAGTAACCGCCATCTGCTTGAACCGCCATGACGTCATCTTCCAACCACAGCAAGAATGTGCCTTTGCGTCATCTTTAATAAAGAAATCAAGCAGTAAGATTCCCTTCATTTAATACTATCCCGAAATCGAGGCGACCGCTGCGCCGTCGCCGCTTTGACTCCTCGATTCTCGCTTATTAATTGCCCTGTTTCCTTATAAATAGACCGGCGGACCCTTTTCTCTTCTTCTTCCGCTTCTTCTTCCTCGCAGCGTTCCAGCTCTCAAGCTCCGCCGCCGCCTCCGACCTTGACCCCAGCGTCGGCCCAGCCCTTGCCTCAACTTTGTTGGACCAGAAGCTCTTTAGCGCTCCTCCGCTGCTTTCGGCGCATCGTAAGGCTCCTCTTCAAGCCCTAGATCCGCATCTGAAGGTCCTGTTCATCTTGTAGTTCATAGGTGTTCATCGTGGTGTCCTCATACCTGCCTGCCATGGCCGTATGATTCAACCGTAGCATACATCTCATGCAGCGCTCTCCGCCGTCAGTTTAACTTTTTGTGCATCTTTCATTTTGTTCAGATCCTCTTGTTTAAAATGCACGAACCTTCCTGCCCTCTATGAGGCTTGCATAGGTCGCAGAAATTTTTCTTACTGAATCTTCGGTAGATCTAAATCACCTCCGTTCGCATGTGAAATCTGTTTCATCCATACTTAGTAGATTTTCCATTTGTCTCGTTCGGCGGTTTGACTTTTGATAGCTAATCCGTCACTCCATTAGTCCTCAGTTAAACCGGAATTGGAAACTGGCTGCCGAATCGCCGGTTTAACATTGTATAATGTGTCTGAACCGTTTAACGGTGAATCGTTTTTCCTTTCCTTTCGCAGTTTTAGTCTTCCGGAATGGCCAAGCAATTCTCAGCTTGCAATTGGGTCCGGTCCAAGATCACTGAAACGCAACTCAACGGATACGTCACCACTGGCGCTTTGGCTTCAAAAAATGTCCTCCACTGGCGTGTTCCGGATGCCGAATTCCCTCCCGATCCGCAAGAAGGAGAAGTAATTGTGTTTATGCAGCACTTAGACCGGGGATTCTGCCCGCCCGGATCAAAATTCTTCCGGGATGTCCTTGCAAGTTTTCAACTCCATCCGCAGGATATTGGCCCGAACTCTGTGTCAAACATATGCAATTTTCAAGTTTTCTGTGAAGTCTATCTTCAAGAAGAACCATCTGTGGAGCTGTTCCGGGATTTTTTTCACTTGAACCGCCGTACAGAATTTTCGGATGGTCCTAACACGGAGCTGGGCGGCGTTTCAATCCAGAAAAGGAAGGAAGTAGATTTTCCTCACGCCAAACACCATAGCCATCGAAAGATTGGAACCAAACCTGGTTCTCTTGCGCGAATACTGCTCCTGACAACGAGAATCCGTTGCCGGGCTACCGTCCTCACCGGCTTAGCAACCATCATCCGTTGCCTTTACGCTTGACCGCCGCGGAACGGAAGAACTTTGCGCCTCAAATTATCAAGCTCCGGGCTCTAATGGCCAATGGCTTAACTGGTGTGGACCTTGTGCGGTGTTGGGTTTCTTGGGGCGTCTTGCCACTAAGCCGCCGGCCCGGATTGATGCGAATACACCGGCAGCCTCCAAGACCCTCAAAGGCGTCACGAGCTACCAATAGCGAGCTTGAAGTCACGAGAGGCGGTGAAGCGGATGCTTGATGAACCGATCTCATGCGCAGCCAAACCGGGTTGGCTCCATACGTGTTGCCAACAAACCGCTGCGGTAGGCTCTACTCACCTTTTTGACATTAATGCCTTGTTGATATATATTAATCCTTGTTACTTCTCGGGCTAACAGCTCCTTCGAAGCGTACCAAACCGGCCGGGCTCCGCGTAAAGTCCAAGGCCACCAAGAAGGCTGGCAAGAGGAAAACCGCGAGTCTTCTTGATCCGCCGGAGGACGAAGAATCAGAAGCTGAGGTAAAACTTGATATCCTTACGAGGGAGTCGCCGTAAACCGGATCTCCTCTTTGTGTTTCTTCTTGCTTGTAATTTGTCCCTTTGTATTCCTTTTACTGACAATTTTAACTCCTGGGATGATCTTTGAAGCCGGTCATGCCGACCTGTTGAGGTAATCTTTCTTTCTTCGAATCCGACCTCGTGCGGTTAAAAGAATTCGTCGCGCCGTCCGGAAAGTGAAAAATCTCATTCCTATGCTTATTTGAATCCAAACCTTTCCTTGAAGACACAACAGTGAAGAGCGCCCGTCGACCCGACACGATGGTCAGCAGATTACCTCATCTGGTTTACGGATACACCAACCCGAGCGTCGTCCGGTGATTTGTTCTCCGGCGTTATCCCTTAAAGGTTTCTTCGATGTCCTCTCAATCCGTCTGACCCGAATTATCAGGCCTCTTCCAACTCTTCTGGCGGTTCATCAACCACGCAACTGCCTCCGCTTAAAGTTGCTGCAGGGTAAGCACCATACTGCTGTCCCGCCAATTCGGTTTACAATTGCATTGGTCGATTTATCTTAATCTAATTCGAATATTGCAGCACCAAGGCTCGCTTGAGTAAGAAAGCGAAAACCCTTGATCCTACTGCGGATGTTGATCCGGAAAAGACCCCAGAGCAAACCCACGAAAATCCTGAAGTCGCCAAAAATAGCTCTGGCGAGTTATACAAAGACGACAACGCTGATCCGCCAGAAACTGAACCGGAGGTCCAAGTGGAAACCTCGCATCCTGCTCCACCGAGTCCGCCACAGGCGGTCGTAATTGTTGAACCGCCGAGCCGAGTCACGAAGACACCAAGCCCCAAGAAGACCGCCAATCTGGCCAGCCGGTCAAAAATGATGATGTTATTGTGGCCAGACGCATCGCTACCCACTCCTAGCCAACCGGTCGCTTTAGCAAAACACAGCGCCAAAGAAGAGTCTACTACGATGAGCAAAGATAAGGGAAAACTGATCATCGACTTGACAACCTCTCGCCCAAGAACTTCACTCCGGCTTTCTGAACCGGCTCTACACAAGCCGTGACTTTGAAGCCGGTCTGGTAACTCGCATGAAGGACCACTATGAGGTAAGGATTTATGCATTTCTTGTATTTTTGCTGCATAGTAGCCCCCAAGGGTCGGTTTAACTTAGCATAGTTAAACTGGGACTTAATTTCTGTATCCCATAGCAAACTGAGATCAACTAGACATTAGCCCCCAAGTGCCAAGTTGAATATTTATATTGAGCTTGGGACTTTATAAGGAAACAACTAACGTGCTCCCTTTGTTATCAGAATGAGATATACCAGCAAACCGTGCAACTCAAGGACCTTCGTGCCAATCTGGAAACTCAACAAGCAGAAACCACCAAGGCCAAGGATGAATTGAAAACTGCCTTGGCCACTATGGAACAGCTGAAGGAGTGGTATAAATCCGAGCGGGCCAACTGGGACATCGAAAAGGCCGGTTTGAAAAAACGGGCGGAAGATGCTGAATCAGCTCTTAAACCGGTGATGAAGAGCTTACCAGACTAAAGCGCCAAGTTCATGCCATGACCTCTGCCATCTTTGGTAAGAAAATTTGCACTGATTACCTCTGTTTTGATATTTCCGCCGGTTTAACCTGAGCTGTCTGAAACCGGTGCAAGCAAGCGTATTGCTCATCTGGGCTCTGATGTGCGGAAAAAGCTCAAGGCCGCTTACACGCTGATTGAGCAGCTGTATACCGGCGCCCAGTGAGTCATATGTGCCACATCGTACGACAACACAGCTCCGTCCTTGATCAAAGATACACTGGACCGGCTGTCCATGGTTCCGGGGCAGCTTGAAGAGTTGAAACGATCTGCGGCCCGGGCTGGCACTCTACTGGCTCTAACTCGCGCCAAGGCGTGGATAGCGGATCTTGATCCGGTGACATAGCCAAGGGTTTCCCAGCGCTCAAGAGAACGGTGAAGCCTTTGACAATGGCGCTCAAGCGAATAACAAAGGAGATCGTCATTGGCGAAGTCAGCGGCAGCGAAGCCAACTGGCGGTTCACCGCTCTTTTATGATGCAAACAACAAGCGGGTGGAGTTTGTCATTCCGTAGTCGAGCCTTGTTCCTCCAATCCGTAAGCACACTTATGCCCTCGACGTTGATCCGGCTGAGCTTATAAGTGAAGAGGCTGTCTTCGGGCCTTAACCGGATTGACTGGTCTACCAATGACTTCCGGCTTTGGGTGATGAAGAGGAAGAAGTTGAACCGACGCCAGGCGCCCCCTCTTCCTCACGTCAACCTGGCGAAGAAGCTTAATCCGTCAAGCCGGGTGATACATCAGAAACTGCTAGTCATAACGCCATGCGAAACACCGGGCCTTGGAAGGCCTTGTAATAGAATAGCCAGCACTTTGTTTTTGAACATGCTTTTATGCACTCAGTCTGTAACCTTCGCGCAGAGGTGCTGATACTTTGGTTTGAAACCTTCAATGCATTTTGCCTGCAATCACAAATTCTTAAACCACCACGGTGGCTTGTTTCGCCAGCCGGCTTGTGATGCCGATATATTTATATAAGAAAATATTGATGTATATGCTCAAACCTTTGTGATACAAAAACAAATACCTGCCAGCGTCGGGCATGCAATTGGCTTAGCCAATCTTGAGGCGGAGGGTGTATAAACCATTACCGTCAAAGGAGAAAACAACTCCTGTGTTTATAATGCCGGCTTACCGTGTAAACCGTGTCGGGTCATGACAAGCCCCCTGTTACTCCATAATGGGAGTTTAACAGAAAAAATCAAACCGAAGCAAATATCTCCGGATTAAAAATAGACCGAATTCCATTAATTGACAGATTGAACCGGCTTAAAGAGGTCATCGGTTTAAAAAAAACCAAAAAATCAAATAACAGTTATGAAATCAATATGGAAGCAAAGGCAATTATAAAACCGTTTGCAAGAAGAGGCTTTACTGAGCCTGATCAGATGGTGTTACCATGGTCGGACAGGACCAAGCTCCCCATAAGGTGTAGCGATGGTTCAAGTCAGCCAGGCCCCCAACTGAAACCGTGGCATTATGCCGATCAAGTGGCATGGCAATGGTTGGGTTCAACCAAGCCCCAAGTGATTCTATGGCCTTAGGCCGACCAAGAGGCGTGTTGGTTCAGATGTGACCATGTCCCCAAGTGATCTGGTGGCTTTACGCCCATCAAAAGGTGTTGCATTGGTTCGACACCACCAAGCCCCAAGTGACATAAAAACTTCGAAAAGCAAGATCAAGGGCTAAACCGGAGGCTGCTTTGCGACAACAGCTCCATGTGCCCAAACCGACTTTTTACGAGCGGATACCCGCTTTAGCCGAGGCTCCGGTTTATTGCTTTCATTCATAATATATACATTGTCTTAATATGTACATAAGTGGAGCCGATGGCTCGGTATAATAAGGCGAAGATGAGCTATGTTCCACGGCTGTTGGTCTCCTCTTCGGCGTCGTGAGTCTTTTCGCTCTCGAACATCAATCGATAGTATGACCCGTTGTGCAGATTCTTGCTGACCACAAAGGGCCCTTCCCAAGGTGGGGATAGCTTGTGCATATCTATGCGGTCTTGAATGAGCGAAGCACCAAGTCTCCTTCCCGAAAGGTTCTTGTTCTAACCGCCGATTGTGATACCGGCGAAGACCTGCTTTGGTAAATCGCCGAACGAGCAGCCGCCATATCTCGCTCTTCATCCAGTCGATCCAAAGCGTCCTGCCGTGCAGCCTCGCTATCTGCCTCAACATAGGCTGCCACACGAGGCGAGTCATGACGGATATCGCAGGGAAGGACCGCCTCCGCTCCATAAACCATAAAGAACGGTGTATATCCAGTGGATCTGTTAGGGGTAGTATTGATACTCCATATCACAGATGGTAGCTCTTCTACCCAACAACCCGGCGTCCTCTCTAAAGGGACCATAACCCGGGGTTTGATACCTCTCAAGATCTCCTGATAGCTCGTTCTGCTTGACCATTGGACTGCGGGTGGGCCACTGAAGAAACGTCAAGCCGGATGTGCTCTCGTTTACAAAACTCCTTCATGGCTCCCTTGGAAAAATTGGTGCCATTGTCCGTGATGATACTGTGTGGAAACCCAAACCGGAAGATCACCCTTTTTATGAACTGAACCGCCGTGGCCGCATCACACTTGATAACAGGCTCTGCCTCAACCCACTTTGTAAACTTGTCAACCGCGACCAACAAGTGTGTTTTCTTGTCCTTGGACCTTTTAAAAGGCCCCACCATGTCCAGTCCCCAAGTCGCAAACGGCCAAGTAATTGGAATCATCCTCAATTCCTGGGCCGGTATGTGGGCACGTCTAGAAAACTTCTGGCAACCATCACATCGTCTGACCAGATCCTCCGCATCAGCATGGGCAGTCAACCAATAAAAACCATGGCGGAATGCTTTGGCCACCAAGGATTTTGAACCGGCGTGGTGACCACAGTCCCCTTCATGGATCTCACGCAATATCTCACAGCCCTCCTCAGGGGACACACAACGCTGAAACGCCCCTGACACACTGCAATGATGCAACTCGCCATTAACAACGGTCATAGACTTAGACCGCCGAACTATTTGCCGGGCCAACGTCTCATCTTCTGGTAACTCGCCCCGGTTCATGTATGCCAAATAAGGGAGCGTCCAATCCGGAATGACATGCAAGGCTGCCACCAACTGAGCCTCCGGATCAGGAATAGCCAAATCTACTTCATCGGGGAAGCTTAAGCGGCGGATTATGCGATACATCAAGGAAGACGTTAGGCGGGACCGGTTTACGTTGAGAGCCCAGCCGGCTTAAAGCATCCGCCGCTTCGTTCTTCCGACGATCCACATGGTCCACCTGATATCCTTTAAAGTATCCTGCAACAACATCCACCTCCCGACGGTATGCAGCCATGAGTGGATCTTTGGAATCCCAAGTACTTGATACTTGCTGGGCCACCAAGTCCGAGTCACCAAAGCATTTAACCCGGCTGAAGATTCATCTCCTTAGCCATCCGGAGACCATGGAGCAAAGCTTCATACTCAGCTGCATTGTTAGTACAAGGGAACATTAAGCGGAGAACGTAACAGAACTTGTCACCTCGTGGGGAAGTTAATCGACTCCAGCCCCGAGCCCTCAATTACTGGACCCATCAAAGTGGATGGTCCAATAGGTATGATCCGGCTTTTCTTGAGCGCTTGCAACTCCGTCCAATCATTAATGAAATCCACAAGTGCCTGAGATTTTACTGCCGTCCGAGGCACATACCTTAAACCGTGCGGCCCAAGCTCTATAGCCCACTTAGCAATCCGGCCAGTCGCTTCTCGGTTCTGTATGATATCGCCCAAGGGAGCTGAACTGACCACCGTGATGGGGTGCCCCTGGAAATACTGCTTCAGCTTCCGGCTTGCCATAAAAACTCCATATACCAGCTTCTGCCAATGCGGATATCTCTGCTTAGACTCAATGAGGACCTCGCTGATGTAATAGACCGGCCGTTGAACCGGATACTCCTTCCCTGCCTCCTTCCGTTCCACCACAATGGCTACGCTGACTGCCCTGGCATTAGCAGCAACATATAACAGAAGCGGCTCCTTGTCAATGGGAGCGGCGAGAACAGGCGGGTTGGCCAACTGCCGCTTTAAGTCCTCAACGCTTCATCACGGTGAACTCGCACAAACTGATCCGTCTTCTTCAGCATCTGGTACAAAGGAATGGCCTTTTCTCCTAGGCGGCTGATAAACCGGCTTAGCGCGGCAATCCGACCCGCCAATCGCTGGACATCATTGATGCACTTTGGCTTAGCCAAGGAGGTGATAGCTGTAATTTTATCCGGATTAGCTTCAATCCCTCTGTTGGACACAAGAAAACCCAATAACTTGCTCGGAACACGAAGACACACTTAGCCGGGTTGAGCATCATCTTGTACACCCGCAAGTTGTCAAAAGTTTCCTTTAGATCCTCAATCAACGTTTCCTTCCTCCTTGACTTAACCACAATATCATCCACATAAGCATGCACATTACGGCCGATCTGTTCATGCAAGCAATTCTGTACGCAACGTTGATAAGTTGCTTGGGCGCTCTTGAGCCCAAAAGGCATAGATACATAGCAGAAGGCTCCAAAAGGGGTGATAAACGCCGTCTTCTCCTGGTCCTTAACCGCCATCTTAATCTGATGATATCCGGAATATGCATCTAAAAAGCTCAAGCGCCACAACCCGCCAGAAGCGTCAATAATCTGATCAATGCGGGAGGGCGAAGGATCCGCCGGACAAGCCTTGTTAAGATCTGTGTAATCCACACACATGTGCCAAGTGCCATTCTTCTTAAGGACCAACACCGGATTAGCAAGCCACTCTGGATGGAAAACCTCAACGATAAACCCTGCCGCTAAGAGCCTGGCAACCTCCTCTCCAATGGCCTTGCGCCTTTCCTCGTTAAACCGGCGAAGAAACTGCTTTACCGGTCTGTACTTGGGGTCAACATTAAGAGTGTGCTAAGCGAGTTCCCTCGGTACACCTGGCATGTCAGAAGGCTTCCATGCAAAAATGTCCCGATTCTCACGGATGAACTTGATGAGCGCGCTTTCCTATTTAGGATCCAAGTTAGCACTGATGGTGAACTGCTTGGACGAATCGCCGGGCACAAAATCAACAAGTTTCGTCTCAGCCGCCGATTTGAACTTCAAATCCGGATCGTGCTCTGTAGTTGGCTTCTTCAAAGGGGTCATATCCGCCGGATCAACATTGTCCTTATAATATTTTAACTCTTCGGTGGAACAAACCGACTCTGCATAAGCCGCATCACCTTCCTCGCACTCCAAAGCGATCCGGCGGCTCCCATGAACCGTTATCGTCCCTTTGTGACCCGGCATTTTCAGCTGCAAATAGACATAACAGGGCCGTGCCATAAACTTAGCATAAGCCGGCCGCCCAAAGAGGGCGTGGTAAGGGCTTTGAATTTTCACCACTTCAAACGTCAACGTTTCCGATCTGGAGTCATGTTCATCCCCAAAGGCTACCTCCAGAGCTATCTTACCGACCGGGTACGCTGACTTGCCAGGCACCACACCGTGAAACACTGTGCTGGACGGCTTAAGATGCCTATCCGTTAACCCCATACGTCGAAAGGTCTCGTAGTACAGGATGTTGATGCTGCTCCCGCCGTCCATAAGCACCTTGGTAAACTTGTATCCTCCCACCTGAGGTGCCACCACTAGGGCTAGCTGACCCGAATTGTAAACCCGGGGAGGATGATCCTCTCTGCTCCATACGATAGGCTGCTCTGACCAGCGCAAGTAATGCGGTGTAGCCGGTTCAACAACACTGACCACCCGCTTCTGAAGTTTTCGGTCTCGCCTGTCCAAGCTGGTGGTAAAGACATGGTACTGTCCACCGTTCAACTTCTTTGGATTACTTTGCTAACCCGATTGCTGCTGTTGTTGATTGTAACCCCTTGGTTCGATTGTTACGATTGTTCGATTGTCCAGCCCGCCGGATTACCACGAACCCCGGGCGAATTTCCTCCGCCGTAACCTGTAGGCGGACCTCAACCGCCACCGGCCCTTGATCATACCGGAAAGCATTAGAATTTTTGAACTCCTACATAATATAACAATCCTTCCAGAGGTGGTTCATTGGTGCCTCCTTCGTCCCATGCTTGGACAAGGTTGATTCAATAGGTAATTCAAACGATCCGGATTGTGACCTGGCGCACCGCCCGGTTTGATTACTTACCCTTGCGCCACCACCCTTGTCCTGCTGGTTGGTGTTAACGAAGCCCATGTTACCGCTTGCTTTACGCTTGTTTCCCCATTGCTGCCGAATGATGCTGCTGGCCTCTGGAGTTGCTGTTCTGCTTTCCTTCCCTACTTCGTCATCCTCAGACTCGGGATCCTTGGTACTATCAGAATCGGCATACTTTACCAACACGCCCATGAGAGTGCCCATGTCATTGCAAAAACGCTTCATGCGACCCAGCTTCAACTTCAACGGTTCGAACCGGCAATTGGCTTCCAAGGTTAAGATCGCGGAATCAGGGTTGATCCGGTCTGAAGAATGTAAAACTTCAAACGCCGCACCCAATGGGTTGTGGATTCTCCTCTGCTGGACACAAGCCGCCAAATCCACCACAGACATGGGCTGCTTACAGGTGTCTTTGAAATTTTGAATGAACCGGGTCCGCAACTGGGTCCATGAACTGATCGAGTTGGGCGGCAAGTTCTTCAACCAAGTACGGGCCGTACCTTCCAACATCATGGTGAAATACTTCGCACACACAGCTTCATCCACATCCAAAGATCTCCATGGCCATCTCATAGCTTTCTATCCACGCTCGAGCCAAATCGGCAGATAATTGGGCACCTTGCGTGGCCCTTTGAAGTCCTTGGGCAACGCACATTGCGTAAAAGCGGAGACGAGGCAAGGCACCCCAAAAGAGCGGACGTGACCCCGGTTCAAGATGGTCGGACGAACCGCGCGAGCTGATGATCCTCGGTTTGTGCTGCTAACTCGGCCTCCCCTCGTGCCTGGCCCGGTCCACCACCACTTGAGCGTCTTCGAAGCCACCCGCCGGGTTGTTGCCGCGAGGCGGACCGCGCTGCGCATTGCTTGATACGGCCGGTTCGTCGGCGCGTCGGCTATAGCTCCGGCTTGGGTGGGGGGTGGAGTGGATCCGATCCCGACTGTATGAATACGCTTCCTGTTGAGCCAGGGCCGTCCTGAGGAGCTCCTTAACCCGGCGTGTCTTTACTGCCTATGGTGAATCACCTTCAATTGGAATCGCCTCCAACCGTGCCGCAGCCGCAACAAGATTATCCATCGGGTTGGAGTAGTGACCCGGAGGTGTCTGCACAACCTGGGGCGCGCCGGTATGATGGCGAGGCAGATCTATCCCACGGGGCTGAATCGGCGCGCCCGTCCCGGGTGCTTCCGGCCGGTTTACCACCGGCGGCGGATTACTGGTCCCTGCCCTGGGTATTAAAGAGCTCTCTTCCTCGAAAACCGACGCAAGCGGGATCTGTACTTCCTTTTCATGACTTCATGTGACGACTCGATCCAAAGATGAGCCTATAAGCTCAGGCATCCAAAGCGGCCCGCTCCGCGCCATCCTCACGTCGCGGCTGCCGATCCGCTTTAGCTTTAGCGATCTGTTCCTTCACCTTTGCAATCTCGCGTTGTGCAGGTCCTGATCCGCCGGATTAGCCTCGCCATGAGCGCAGCCAATGCGTCGAATAACTCGATAAAACTTGAGCGGTGGGCGCGGGGCCTCCTTCGGCTGCCACCATCATTGCTGAACCGGGCGACGATGGGCGCCATGGTCGAAGAGTGAAGCTTCGGCTTGTGTACCGCCATGAAAATTCCAACCCGGCTGGGTAGATCAAAGGTCCGAATACTCTCACCGTCGGAACAGCCCGATCTGGCCATCTTGCACTGGTACAAAGACTCGGTTTCTCCGGCGACGACTCGTCGCCAGAGTAGACAACGGTTTCGCCGCCAGATGCTGATCCGCCCTCGTAGTCTTCGTGGGCGACTCCTCACAAGCACGCCGACAGCCGGTTTAGCGAGGGCAGGACTCTTCTTCGCCCACGAGCCGTCTCGGCGAGGTCGGTGCAGATGTCCGCCCAGGCCCTGGCTCGCCGATCTTGCCGATGAACACGTGTATGCCACCAAAGGGACCCGGTACCCGTACTCGTCGAGCCGCCTGGGGCCCAGTCCGCATCGTCGATGTAGAGCTTGCCGCGACGACTCTTAGTCATCCGCCCACAGCATAGCCTTCGAGTCCTTCAACTTGCCCTCTAAGATCATCAAACCATCGTGCGATAGCCCCATGGTGGCGCCAACCGTCGTGGAATTGTCACGCGAGATGTCCTCGTGAAAGGACTTAGTCGCAGGGCCATCGTGCGGGTTAACTTAGAGGGTTAAAGCGGACACAAAGACACGGAGTTATACTAGTTCGCCCCTTCGATGAAGGTAAAGCCTACGCCTAGTTGTGATGGGATTGATGTGATTTTGGCGACTAGGGAGCAATAGCTTCCTCAGCCTCGAATTATCTCGTCCCTTAAACCGCCGCCGGGTCGTCCCCTTATATACACGGGTTGACGTCCGGCCGGTCTACAGAGTCCCGATCCGGCTTATACAAGTGTCCGGCTCGGTCTCTTCTCTCTTATCTTACAGCACAAGTTACATGACTAAGGCGGTTTACATTTATGGATCCTAATCCGCCTCTGGGCTCTGGGCCTCGTACCTTCATGGGCCCGGATTGTAGACGAGGGTAAACTGGCCCCTTCAGGGTGGTTTATATTCAGTAGTTATATCCCCAACATAGGGTCTACACACTTAAGGTTCGATGACGCTAGGGTTATAAAGGAAGTTTGTATGTGGTTACCGAATGTTGTTCGGAGTCCCGGATGAGATCCCGGACGTCCGAGGACTTCCTAATGGTCCGGAGGTAAAGATTTATATATGGAAGTCTTGTTTTGGTTGCCGGAAAAGTTTCACAAGATTATCGGTATTGTAACGGGAGTGCCGAAGGGGTCCAGGGTCCACCAGGGGTCCACCAGCCCCGGGGGCACATGGGCTGTAGGGTGTGCGCCTTGGCCTATATGGGCCAAGGGCACCAGCCCCAAGAGGCCCATGCGCCAAGAGATAAGGGAAAGGAGAGTCCTAAAGGGAAGGCACCTCCTAGGTGCCTTGGGAGGATGGACTCCTCCCAGCCGCAGCCTTCCTTGGAGGAAGGGCCAAGGCTACGCCCTTCCCTCTCCCTGCCCCTATATATAGTGGAGGGAGGGAGGGCAGCCGCACTGAAGCCACGGCGCCTCCCTCCCTCCCGTGACACCTCCTCCTCTCCCGCAGGTGCTTGGCGAAGCCTGCGCAGATTGCCACGCCCTCCACCACCACCACCACGCCAGTGCGCTGCTGGATGGAGTCTTCCTCAACCTCTCCCTCTCTCCTTGCTGGATCAAGGCATGGGAGACATCACCGGCTGTACGTGTGTTGAGCGTGGAGGTGCCGTCCGTTCGGCACTAGGATCTCCGGTGATTTGGATCACGACGAGTACGACTCCTTCAACCCCGTTCTCTTGAACGCTTCCGCTTAGCGATCTACAAGGGTATGTAGATGCACTCTCCTTCTCCTCGTTGCTGGTTTCTCCATAGATAGATCTTGGTGACACGTAGGAAAATTTTGAATTTATGCTACGTTCCCCAACAGTGGAGGCGATGGCGGAGGAGTGCACCGGATAGAGCTCGTCAGGACTATCGCAACGGTGAAGGACCATCCGAATACGGGCGTCCTTCAAAGAAAAACGACAGCATCAAATTCAACGGTAATGGAATTCTCATGGGCAAGACGACGAACAGATAGAAGGTTCGTAACTAAGTCAGGAGACACAAGAACATCAGACATAGTGGTAGGTGTAGATGTGGAAGGAAACGAAGCACGACCAACATGTGTGATAGGTAAAGAGGAACCGGTGCCAACGGTGATGCAAGTAGAGGTATGAACCGGAGTGGATGAGGTTAGAGTACCGGGATGAGATGACATGTGGGCGGTGGCGCCCGAGTCCATGTACCAAGCGCCGCAGGTACCAAGCGCCGTCGGTGATGGGGCCGAACGCAGGGCGGCCAAGGAAATAGTGTCCCATGGCGATGAGACCGGCAGCAAGGCGAAGCCACTGTAGGGCTGAACTGGGGCGGGCAGAGCATGGACGCCGGCCATCTGGCAAGCAGAGCCGCGGAGCCGGCACTGGCCGGCTGCTGCGGCACGGCGAAGTAGGCCGGATGGCCCGCCGGAAAAGCCTGCGGCGTGGTGAAGGGATCCGGTGCGTCCGCGTACATGTAGCCGAAGGGAGATGATGTGGCAGAAGACATCGCAGCAGCGACGGCACAGGCGGCGGCTGCGGCGATGGCTAGAGGCGGCAGCAGCAGCTGGGTGCGGTGGCGGCTATAGCAGCGAAAAGGCAAAGGACGGGTGGTGTAGAGGCGGTGCAGAAGCGGGAGAGGAGGGAGCGGCGGCGACCGGCGGCGGCGGCGGCTAAAGAAGAGCCGGCGGCGGCAACTGGTGGCGGCGGCGTCGGGTCGGGAGAGCAGTGTGGTGCGAGGTGGGGAGGGAGGTGCGAAAGCTTGGGGGCGCGACAGCGACCGGCGATGGCGACGGCTGAGGAGGAAGCCGCGGCGGCGGCGGGAGGCGCGGTGTCGGGTGGGAGGGCGGCGGCAGCGGGGGGCAGCGGTGAAAAGAGATAGCGGCGGTGGCGTGATGGAGGCGCGGCGGCGGCTAGGTCTAGGAACGACCTGTGATAGATATCATGTAGAAGGGAAAGAATAGGTTGTGCAACACAATGCATTGACCGGTGCACCAGACACGTATATATGAGTACTAAGTAAGGCCACAAACTCAACTAAACAGATAAACTAGGAGATGGGTCAAGACACAATATACATATACACAATATATTCAACACAAACAAACAGAAATAAACACCACGATACTAGGTGCTTAGACAAGTGCTTAAAAAGTAAAATATTTTTGGGTGCGTTTAAATCTCATCTAGATGAGAGTTAACCATGTCACATCTAAGAGCATCTTCAGTCGCGCCCCCAACAATCCCCCAAGGCCATTTTTTAGCGCCGGCGCTAAAAATGGCCGAGTCGCGCCTCAGAAGCCCAATTTTCGCCGGTTAGGCCCGATTTTGGTGCCGGTGGACCCATGCCGAAGTCGGCGCGCTGGGGGCGTCGGGAGAAGCGTTTTTGGCATGAATGCCCGGCGGCCCGCCAATCAGCAACCAGCCGCATCTCGTGTTTCTCATCACCTCGTTTTCCCGCACAAAATCAATGCCAAGGTTGTCGCCGGCCAGCCTTCCATTGATTCCTCACGGGCAGCATAGTGATGGCACGGCGACGCGCCGTCCCCCTCCCGCCACGCGTACACACGCGTCTACCACCCCAGGCAGCTATAAAACGTTGCCCTCTCCCTCGCCGGTGGACGCAATCTCCTTCGCCCGCAGTCCCTCCCTCTCTCGTCGCCGGCGCCCCATCCCGTCTCTCTCTCTCCCCCGCCTCCTCCAGCCACCTCGTCCACCGATGGGAGAGCGTTTCCCCGGCGATGATGCGGCGGCCAATGGCTTCGGCCGCCGCACCCTGCACGAGTGGGAGGCGTACCTCCTGCACGAGGCCAACTACCCGGCGCCGCCTGGCATGCGCGTACCGGGGCGGTGGAGGCTGATACGTCTCCAACGTATCTATAATTTTTGATTGCTCCATGCTATATTATCTTCTGTTTTGGACATTATTGGGCTTTATTATTCACTTTT
Source organism: Aegilops longissima (assembly GCA_021605205.1). Classification (NCBI taxonomy): domain Eukaryota; kingdom Viridiplantae; phylum Streptophyta; class Magnoliopsida; order Poales; family Poaceae; genus Aegilops; species Aegilops longissima. The sequence continues at coordinate 77,000,415 of CM038679.1, forward strand.
ATATTATTTTGGGACTAACCTATAAACCGGAGGCCCAGCCTGCAATTGCTGTTTTTTGCCTATTTGAGTTTGGCGGAAAAAGAATGTCAAACGGAGTCCAAGCGGAATGAAACCTTCGGGACGTGATTTTCGGAGCGAACATGATCCGAGGACTTGGACCCTCGTCAAGAAATCAAGCAGGAAGCCACGAGGTAGGGGCGCGCCTAGCCCCAGCGCCCTCCACCCTCGTGGGCCCCATGTTGCTCCACCGACGTACGCCTTCCTCCTATATATACCTACGTACCCCCAAACGAGCAGATACGGAGCCAAAAACCTAATTCCACCGCTGCAACCTTCTGTACCCACGAGATCCCATCTTGGGGCCTGTTCCGGAGCTCCACCGGAAGGGGCATCGATCATGGAGGGCTTCTACATCAACACCATAGCCTCTCTGTCGGTGTCAAAACCGGCGGATCTCGGGTAGGGGGTCCCGAACTGTGCGTCTAGGCGGATGGTAACAAGAGACAAGGGACACGATGTTTTTACCCAGGTTCGGGCCCTCTCGATGGAGGTAAAACCCTACTCCTGCTTGATTAATATTGATGATATGGGTAGTACAAGAGTAGATCTACCACGAGATCAGAGAGGCTAAACCCTAGAAGCTAGCCTATGGTATGATTGTTGTTCGTCCTACGGACTAAAACCCTCCGGTTTATATAGACACTGGAGAGGGCTAGGGTTACACAGAGTCAGTTACAATGGGAGGAGATATACATATCCGTATCACCAAGCTTGCCTTCCACGCCAAGGAAGGTCCCATCCGGACACGGGACGAAGTCTTCGATCTTGTATCTTCATAGTCCAGGAGTCCGGCCAAAGGTTATAGTCCGGCCATCCGGACACCTAATCCAGGACTCCCTCAGTAGCCCCTAAACCAGGCTTCAATGACTACGAGTCCAGCGCACAGATTGTCTTCGGCATTGCAAGGCGGGTTCCTCCTCCGAATACTTCATAGAAGATTTTGAACACAAGGATAGTGTCCGGCTCTGCAAAATAAGTTCCACATACCACCGTAGAGAGAATAATATTTACACAAATCCGATCTACTGATGTATTCCGCAGCATGACATCACACCATGGCCAAGCCTTTATTCGAATCATTTTTACTGTCTCACCTCAGCGCACTTAGTGAGGCGGTTTCCTTGGCACGTCATGTCGAAGCAGAGATCGTATCCCCCTTATTCTGGGATTCTCATCAATATGAGCGTGGGTAACCCAACCGTGCCATTAATTACGGCGCTTGGGAGATAAGCGAGTTTTACCAGGCGGGTGGGGACGTGCAGTCTCGTCCGCCCATATAAGGGGATAAGGATCCACCTTTTTCATCTACGCCTTCTTCCTCCTTTGCTTATCCATTTTCGCGCACTCGAGCTCCAGCGCCCAAGTCCTCACATCCCACCTCAACCTTCTCCAGCAATGTCCGGAGCGGGAGGCAAGTGGATGGTCTCCTCCGTCACGGAGGGACACATCAAGAAGCCGAGGAAGGCCGGATACTTGTCCAATGACATCGCAAGACCGGCTCCCGGACAAGGGCAGCTCATCCCCACCCCAGCCCCATGAGAGGGTGGTGTTCCTCACCCATTTCCTCCGCGGACTAGGCTTCCTGCTTCACCCATTTGTTCGGGGGCTCATGTTCTACTACGGCCTGGATTTACGCGATCTGGCCCCGAACTTCATCCTCAACATCTCGGCGTTCATCGTCATGTGCGAGGCCTTCCTCTGCATCCAGCCCCACTTCGACTTATGGCTGAAGGCCTTCAATGTAAAGCCGAAGGTAGTGGGCGGCCGCCAAGCGGAGTGCAGAGGTGCCATGGTGGGCAAGATGCCCAACGTCCTATGGCTCGAGGGCTCCTTCGCAGAGACCATAAAGGGGTGGCAATCGGGGTGGTTCTACATCACCGAGCCGCGTGACCCTAAATGGGCAGCGGCCCCCGAATTCCGATATGGCATCCCTACACGGCTCACCTCCTGGAAAGAGACGGGCCTATTGTGGGGTAATTCGGAAGAGCTGACCGGACTCCAAACCTGCGTCCGAAACCTGGTGAACAAGAAGCTCAAACTTGTCAACGTAGTCCAGGTCATGCTCATCCGCCGGATCCTCCCGTGCCAACAACGGGCTTTCAGCTTGTGGGAGTTTGATCCGCACATCACCAACCTGAGCAGGCTCTTGACACTACGTCGAAGACGCTGGAAGGTGCTGTTCAAGGGCGCCGAGGCTCCCGCATCCGCTACCGAGGATCGCGGATTCAGCGCGCAGCATCAAGCCAACGCGGTAAGCTATTTTACCCTTTACGGGATACTTGTTTTTCATAGTTTGACTCTATGCGGGATCTAAACTCCCTTTCCTTTGACAGGATTGGTAGAAGACGTCCGGGAAGATTGACTATCCGGCTCCCTTGCCAGAAGACCCAGCGGACGCCCGCTTGACGGGGCTGCTGGTTCCGGCACCTTACGTGGTGCCGGAGAAAAAGGCCAAGAAGAAGGCGCGGGAACTCGAAAGAGTTCCCGCGCTGATGGTGTCGGACTCATCGTCCGATGACTCGAGGCGGACTCCTCCAAAACGAGGAGGAGGAAAGAGGTCTCTCCCCCAGCGGGGGAAGAGAAGAAAAGGAAGGCCGCCCCAAGCTGGGGGGCGGAGTGTCCAAGAAGGGAAGGACCCTTCCTCGGACTACTCCACCAACGCCGACGACGGCGAAGAGGAGGGCCATCCAGGCCAAGCCCACAGCAAAACGTAAGTATCCGGATACCGAATAACTCATGGCGTTCCTTTGTTGCACAATATCTTCTGACGCTGAATATAATCATGCAGTCCGCCCCGAGCCCAGGTCGGCGTGTCGTCGAGCGGCTCCTTAAGCTCGTCGGATGCGAATAGCACTTCACTTCCGGCCGCCTCCTCCCCTAGTGCTGCGGATGATGCCGAGGTGGAGTCCCAAAAGGGTCCAAGCTAGGAGGAGGTGGTCCTGGAGGCGCCGCAAGGCGACCTCCCGGACTCCAGGCCCAAAGGGGACAAAAACCCCAAGGGCTCCAAGTCCGGCCCTGGGCCGGACACCGCCCCGGAACCTTTAGTGGTTCCGGAGTCCGCAGCGCCCCTAGTAAGAAGGGCAAGCCTACGGCGCGGTGACCTCCGTCCAACCGGAGGCACCAGATAATCTGGCTGGAGGTGCTTAACGGCGCCTCCATCAGCGAGGAGCACCGCACTATTATGAGTGTGGTGATCCGGAAGGTTCGATCCGCCAAGAGCGGGCTAAGCGAAGCTCGTGCCAGCCTTCTACTGTGCTTTGAGGTATGTATTTAAGATATGTAAAATATTACTGCATAGACAGTAGCCCCGATGCTCAGTTTGGTGTTGGAAAGAAAAGCCGGCGAGGATCAAAAAGATATACGCATGAGTCTAACATAAGTATGTCAATATGGGAATGCAGAGGCGCTGCTTGACCTCTGCCAGACCGATGATGGAGGTCGATGCATTGAAGCGAGCCTCGGCGGTCCGAGAACGAGCTCGACCTTGCCAAGAAGCAGCTCGAGGATAAGGAAGGTAAGTAATACCTTATGTAAGTATATAAAAAAGATGTGGTTGCAAAAAATGACAGGACCAACGTGATTATTACAGGGGCCACAACCGAGGTGGTGACCCTGAAGAAAGCGCTGTCCAAGGCCGAAGACAATGCGGCCGTGGAGCGCGCCGAGCGAGAAAAGTAGGAGGCGCGGGTGGCGGAGGTGCAGCAAGAGCTCCAGGATCTCGTGAAAAAACACGAGAGCTTGGAGCTTGACTCAAAGACTCGAGAGTCTGAGCTTGCCTCGGCTCTTGAGAGGTGCCAAATCTGCTAAGGCCGAAGCCCAAAAGGCCCTCCAGGAAATTGAGGCGATGAAGAAGATAGCGGCGGGTAAGGCATTCTTTATGAAAAGCAAGCACGTGAAAGTGAATTACTTGTTACTTACCCGAGTCCGTAGCTCTCCAGGATCATTCGCAGATCTGCCCTGCAGTGTGTCCGACGCTGCCGGCTACTACCGGGCCGAGGAGGGGAGCTTGACGGAGAAGGTATTCTGGTCTCAGTATGCTGAGGCCGGACACCCGGTGCCCTTAAGCGACGAGCTGAAGCAACTGGTCGAGCTCCACAAGGTGGCCGAACAGGCCATGAAGGGCCTTATAGTCCGGCTATGGCCTGGGGAGGTCATGCCTGGGAGCTACTTTGGGCTGGTGAGGCGGCTGGCGGATGCCTATCCACGGCTTGAAGTCATCAAGCGCTCCGTATGCATCGAAGGCGCCCGTAGGGCCCTTGCCCGTGCTAAAGTGCACTGGGGCAAGATGGATGCTGAGAAGCTGGTGACGGGTGGGCCACCGCAGGGCAAGGAGCATCGTAAGCCCGAGATGTACTATGAGGGCGTCCTGAAGGGTGCCCGCCTTGTGGCGGATGAATGTTCCAAAGATGTAATTTTTAGTAAACTTCGCATTTGTGATCCTGTCGCTGAAAACTTGTTCATATCGCTAAGCAACGCTTTTGAATTTAAAATATTACCTTACGTGTGGCCGTTTATTAAATTTGAGAGATGGCGAGTCGTCGGCTTCGCCCCGTGCCACGAGTCTTTGGGGTGTTAGGGATAAACTTGGCGCTCTTTTTCCCATTCTTGGGTCCTTGAGGAGGCGCTCAACACAACGAACAAGGCAATCCGACTATAATGCTTGAACACTCTCCTTAGCCATAGAATTCTATAATTTTAAATTTCGTGAAGCCCCTAGTATTCGAAGACCGAGTTGAGGCGCTATCACGCCTAGGCGGACAAAGCCGATCCTCGCTCTAAGCGGCATAAGTCTTTAGGGACTCGAAAACCTCTCGAACAGCGACCAGCTCTCGCCCTATCATGACGGTCAGTTTTAGCTTTCTCCATCGAGGTGCTTAGCCTAGCTCAGCAGGGCACAATCGTGAGTGGTTTCCCAGCGCTACCTTAGCGATATAACGGAACCTAAGGTACCAAAACATGGGAGCCGGCAAACCCAACTATTGACCCAAGACATGATTCGGAGCCGATGCATATAATGCTATAAGTTTGGGGTGCCGCACTCATGAGAATGTTCGGACTTCTCACACCATATTCCGGGGTACGTAAGCCCCTGGTGTATTGGCCGTACCAAAGTGTACGGTTGCATGATGTCATAACTGAACATATTTTCATAAAAAGGAATGCAATAATAGACAAAAGCTATGTATTGTTCATTCGAAAAGTCTGCGGTAAAAGCAGAACGATACAAATAGTGCGATAAGCAAGAGATGGGATTATTTGACATGTCCCCCTCCAGGGGCGAGCTGCGGGATGATATGTGAAACAAGTATACTGCTCGTTATAGAGACCACTGGACACTCGGCGAAGCTTTCGCCTCCACGGCTGTTGCATCGTGTGTTCGGCGATTGTCTTGCGGACAGGCCTTCCGGAAAGTGGAGTCTGAAAGTAAGAAAAAAAGAATGACAAAATCGGGGCCCCAGTGCGGTTGAGCCGCATTTTGGGCATGCCATGGTCGTGCCCCTCCCCTATGCCCATGGTATTTCGGGCGTAATTATGTACGCGTAGTACTGGTTCGCAATTTCGTGAGGGCTGTGGTTGGGGCCGCATTACTACGCGATGCTTTCGGAGCGTGCAGGCGGTCTTGTTGTAGGTTACTCCGGCGCGCTTGCACGGTGTCCGGACGTTTAATAGCGGACTCGAGAATTGCCTTGAGAGGCTGCTTTGTACTTCCGCCGAGGGGGCGCCGTATGCTCCTCCGTTCGGAGAGAGCGTTCGGTGTTTCCATTGACCGTAATGACTCCTCGAGGGCCTGGCATCTTGAGCTTGAGGTATGCGTGAGTGCGGCACCGCATTGAACTTTACCGTCACGGTTCGTCCGAAGCGATCGCGTGATAGCCACTACGGAGCGAGACTATGTCGAAGATTAACTCCTCGCTTCGAAATTATCCGGGGATCCAAGACCACCTCAAGTGTAATCGAGCCTGCATGATTGGCCTCTACACCTGGTATGGCGCCTTTAAAGGTCGTCTTTGTGGGTGTAATCCTTGAGGATCTATGCCCATTTTTCGCCGTATCTGATACACCAGTTCAGATCGCTGCCGCCGTCCATAAGGACTCTAGTGAGGTGAAATCCGTCAATGATTGGGTCTAGAACCAATGCGGTGAATCCGCCATGGCGGATGCTAGTGGGTGGTCCTTCGATCAAAAGTGATCGGGTAGGAGGACCATGGGTTGAACTTTGGGGCGACTGGCTCCAACGCATATCGTCCCTCGAGTGCACTTCCGCTCCCTTTTGGGTATGTGGGTTGCGTATATCATGTTCACCGTCCGCACTAGTGGGGAAGCCCTTACATCCCCTATTGTTGGCGGCGGGGCTCCTCCTCGTCATCGCTATGCAGCCCCTTGTCATTGTTTTCGTATTTAACTTGCCTGCTCGCTTGAACACCCAACAATCCCTGTTGGTGTGGTTGGCTGGTTTTTCGAAGTGCCGTGTATCCGCACGAGCGATCGAGTATTCGGTCCAAACCGGGCGGGCCCGAGTATTTCTTTTGAATGGTTTTTCCGCGACGGGTTTAGAGCCTCTGAATCCGGCGTTAACTGCCGTATCCTCCGCATTATCGCCGTTAATGCGGTAACGCTTGTGCTTGTTGCGACGCGACCGCCATTGCTGTCCTTGGTATCCGAATTACAGGACTCTTGGTCATGTTATTACTACGAGCTAGCCAGCTGTCTTCTCCCGCAAAAGCGGGTCATGAGTGTTGTGAGGGCTGCCATGGATTTCGGCTTTTCCTGTCCTAGGTGCCGGGCAAGCCATTAAATCACGGATGTTATGTTTGAAGGCTGTGAGGGCCTCTGCGTCCGGACAGTCGACTATTTGATTTTTCTTAGTTAGGAACCGTGTCCAGAATTGTCTGGCCGATTCCTATGGCTGCTGAATTATGTGGCTTAGGTCATCTGTGTCTGGCGGTCGCACATAGGTGCCCTAGAAATTGTCGAGGAATGCGGCTTCCAGGTCCTCCCAACAACCAATTGACTCTGCTGGCAAGCTGTTACACTACTAGGAAAAGGCCTACTAATGGCGCACCTGTTTTGCCTACTAATGGCGCACTACCGGTGCGCCATTAGTATCACGCCACTAGTATTTTTTACTAATGGCGCACCACTGGTGCGCCATTAGTATCTGATATACTAATGGCGCACCATGCAGTCGCCATTAGTTTTGCCTGATCGCGCCACTAGTGTCTTCTATACTAATGGCGCACCACATGGTAGTGCGCCATTAGTAACATTTTTTTTAATTTTCTTCTTCTTAATCTCAGGTCACTATTTCACCTATGAGATATCCAACACATATATATACAACAAGCATCCATATAACAATCATAGCCAACACACAAGTTCCATCATATATACATACATAGCCAACACACAAGTTCCATCATATATACATACATAGCCAACACATAGTTCCATCGTTACATATTACAAAAGTTTCACATTGTTCATCCAACACGTTATCCATCAATTCACAAAAGTTTCACATTGATACAAAATAAAAACACAAATGGAAAAGAAGCACTCCATCCATGCAAGCTTCCGTGAATTAAATCAAATCTGCAAAATGATAAACAAGAAGTTAGAAGAAGAAAAAGAAGAAGACTAGAAGAATACTAGAAGAAGAAGAATACTAGAAGAAGAAGAACACTAGAAGAAGAATAAGAAGAATTTTGGAAAAGAAGAAGAATAAGAAGAAGACTATAATCTTATTATATAAACTTGATCATTTTGTGCTAACATAAGTTATTTTGGAGCTAACCTATAGGAAACTAAGCATATAAGCTCTAAGTTAGTATATTAGAGCCAACTTAGGTAAAATGAAGCTAACCTATGTCATTTTGGAAAAGAAGAAGAATAAGAAAAAGACTATAAGCTTATTATGTAAACTTGATCATTTTGTGCTAACATAAGTTATTTTGGAGCTAACCTATATGAAACTAAGCATATAAGCTCTAAGTTAGCATATTAGAGCCAACTTAGGTAAAAATGAAGCTAACCTATAGGAAACTAAGCATATTAGAGATAACATAGGTAACTAAGTATATATATATCATTTTGGAGATCGACATACCGACAAAGTTCAGTTCTCATGCATTGTTCTTCTCCTTCTCCTTCTCCTTCCTCACCTTTGATCACAAGAGCGGCGAGGTGGTGGAGGCAAAGGATGTAGTCTTCTACCACAATTGGCGTGGTCATGTCGCCCGGTGTGGGATCGCCGGCGCCACCACCGGTGCGTGGTCATTGTCGAGCACCACCACCATCGCGAGGCCACCTTGAGCCACGACCATCGCTAGGTCATCCTCACCACCTCCATCTCTTGCCCATGGTCAGCCACCACCATCTCTTGCCCTTGGTCAGCCACCACCAGCTAGGTCATCCTCGGCTGATGCCCATCGTCATCCTGCAGCTCCTCATCCCCACTGCTCCTCTTCTCCCGCACTCCAGTCCGGATCATCCTTCTTGTTGTCTATGCTCGCTGCCAGAATCGCTGCTGCTTCGCTCTGACCATAGTCACTCGCTGCTTTGGTCAGTAGCTGATGTCCTGCTTTGCTCCCATTACCTGTCCAAAATGCAACAATGACCGTTAACAATCGATGTGAGACAAAGCCAAATGTAGAGGAATAAGAAGAGGCAGAATGTACCGCATCATCATCGTCGGCAGTGGCGCATCGATACATAGTCGTGTTGGACACCTTCACGATGAGCATGGTGGCGTCGTAAATCGACTACAAGAGAAGGAAGTACCCCAGCCGCAGGTCGTGAAGCACAGTAGAACTTCTCCCACCCACGGACAAGTACATGTGGCCCTCCTTGATCACCAACTCCACATCCCACGCTCATGAAACCCGCTGCCGGCTGTCGCAGCTTCACATTATTGGCGGATCTTCACCCATCAGCATGTTCATAAACTGTCGGGCAGCCTCTGCAGTTTGGGACAATGAGTGATGTAGCAAACAATAGATATCATAATGAGATGGGTGAAGGGAGATCTCTCGTTTTATATACTGCGTCATGGATGATCTTGAAGTCTCAAGTATGATAGTGAAGAACTGGAAGCATCCAACTCAGATCATGTGTCGCAGAGCGGCGGTGGCTGCTTCCGCCATCTCGATAAGCAGCGAAGAGACCAATTAGTACCCTTACAACAGATCATAAAACATGCATGATAACAGGCATTAGTCGCAAGTACCCCATATGTCCTATTTTTAGCAAAGTCATGCTAAAATTCACGGAAAATTTCAGCATTACCTTTGCTGAAAATAGGACATATGGAGTACCCGAATTTGCCGGAACGGAAGTTAATCGACATTCCGGCAAACTCAAGGGCCTCTCGAGGTACCTGCAAATTCATCACGACACAATGGTCGGAGACAAAACCCAGCAAACTAGCACCACAATGTGCCTCTACTTTCATATGGATGAAAAGGCCATATACCATATTGTCCTCTGCTTTCATATGGACAAAAATCAGCTCAACTTATGTGAGCTTCCGTTCCAGATCTAATAGGTCACCCAACAAAAAATCATCAATAGTTTAGCAAAGATCATAACAAAATTCAGTAAATTTCCAGCAACTACTCCTAATGCAAACAAGATTCACCTAGCAAGGTTTATTTGACATGGAGCAAAGCACATGACATAGAGTAAACATTAGCACTATTTGACAATAAAAGGTTTTTAGCTAATTTGAATTAACTGAAAGCAGCGAGTACATCATTTTTATTGATAGTAAAATGTTCAAAGAAACAGAAATATCAGTACAATAGCTAGATTACACTATCAGTAAAATGTTCATTTACTTTGAATAAACAAATATTCAAGCAGATTTGCTTGTCCTACTCCTGCAGATCACCAAGCATCTTTTTAAATCCAGCTAATTAACTGAAACTTGCACTAAACTACTATTGTCCCGCACTACTGCAAGTGCCATACTACCGCAAGTGCCATACTACTGCAAGTGCTATACTACTGCAGAGAATTATGCCCACTTGAGTTGGAGTCAATGACCTCGATAGTATCCTTTGGCAGTAAGAGAGTAGAACTACTAGTACTAGCCTTGTACTACTTGTAATGGAAGAATATGACACAGTGCTAGTACACGGTACAAATTATAATCGAGAGGAAAATATCATCATAATAATATCATCATTCAAGAGGAAAACAACCTTAGCTAGGTGGGTTCTGAACTACATATGGCAATCTCACTTTTAGGAAAGGAGGATCATCATACACATATATAGCTCACTTCATCCGGGGCAGGGGCTATGGCGGAGGATTTCACTCAAAATCAAGCAAGATATACCGATGATGTGAAGCGTTGTCCAGATGTATTCACAAGAGGCTAGAAGATGTGCTCAACCAACTGTCACAAAAACAAATGAATTATTATTTGCCTAAGTTGACAGGTACCAAAATCTCATCACACTAGCTAAAAGACGACAAACATGTCTTGTTAAGAACTTAAGATATGTCAAAATTGACAGAGCTTCATCATTTTTATTGCTAGGTTCATAGTAAGACTTAACATTGCTGCTGTGCAATATTAACTAGATGTATGGTTTACTTGAGTTATACATGTTTCTACTTACAAGGTTATATCTGAAAATAGAACTAAATAGAAATTTTAAATATATTTCACTCATAATATGACCTTTTCCTGCAAGCTGTAACTATGAAATCCAAATTTCCTTGGTTCAGTTTGATAAATGTCTGAAACAAACACTAGGCTTTGCCTACCGATGTGCAAAACAAAAACAAACTAAATTAGCATGACATTCAGCAGGAACGAAGAATGGATAAAGAACTGAAGAAACACAACATTCAGAGAAACACACAATAGCTTGCAGTGGCTTCCATCGCGCGGTCCTTTCAAAAGTTCATAGCAGCGGAGCGCAATGCATGCCGACTTACCTGGGTTTTTAGTCAAACAAGTAGAGTAAAATGAACACGCAAGCGACCGGCAGCAGCGATTAGGGCTGGTGGTGGGGCGGCGTGGAAGCGCGGGCTTTGGAGGGCGCAGCGGTGGCGGCGAGGCGACGATGGGGAGGCGGGAGCTTGGACTTGGGGCGGGCTGGCGGCGGGGAGGAGGCGGAGGGAGGTGGAGGCGAGCGGAAGGGAAGGGAGGAGGAATGGGGAGGAAGGGTGGAGAGGGAGGAAAGAGGAAGGAGGAGAGGTACAGGCGGGCGGGCCGGTCGCGAGGAGGGTCGGGGGTTGGGGTCGGGGTGGGCGGCGCAGGAAGGGGCAACGCGGGGGCGGCGCAGGCGGCGCCGACGCTGAGGCTGTCGGTGACAACGAGGTCGTGGAGGCGCCGACGATGGCGCGGGGGCGCGGGGGCAGTGGCGCACGTAGGGGCGTTGGCGTCGTTGGTCGTCGGGGCAGCGCGCGGGTGGGGAAGTGGATCTGGCGAGAGGGAGAAGGGGTCGGACGAGTTAGAGCTAGGGGGAAGATTACTAATGGCGCACCCCCGAGCGGTGCGCCATTAGTACGTTTTTTTTTATTTTTTTTGTTGATATTTCTTAATTTTTTTTATAAAAATAGTAATAATTTTTTATAAAAACAGTAATAATTTTTTTATGAATATGAAAAAATATCATCAAATGGGGTTGCTCGGCGGCGGTGGAGCGGGCGGGAGGTTTCGGGTCGGCGGCGATGGAGCGGGGAGGTGTGGTGGCTCGTCGGGCGGTGGAGCGAGGAGAGGCAGGGGTGTTCGGCAGCGGTGGGCCTTGGGCGGGAGGCGCCATTAGTAGTTTCTTAAAAAGTAAAAAATAAATAAATATACTAATGGCGCACCGGGTCATAGTCGTCATTAGTAGTTTTGCAAAAAAGAAATAAAAAATACAGATAATGGTGCCTTTATGCACAGTGCGCCATTACTAGTTAGAACTAGTAATGGCGCACTTCGACCTGATACGCCATTAGTATGTATGGAAAAATGGAAAAAAAAATTAATACTAGTGGCGCATCACCCACCGGTGCGCCATTAGTATATAGTAGTGGCGCACTACTTACCTGGTGCGCCATTAGTATCAATCCTATCTATAGCCCTTTTCCTAGTAGTGTTAAGCCAATGCCGAGCTGGTCCTTTAAGCTTGAGTGGGAGGTATTTGATGGCGTGTAGATCATCACCGCGGGCCATGTGGATATGAAGGAGATAATCCTCGATCCATACCGCAGGATCTGTTGTGCCATCGTATGATTCGATGTTTACGGGTTTGAAACCCTCGGGGATTTGATGATCCATTACTTCATCTGTGAAGCATAGTGGGTGTGCGGCGCCTCTATACTGGGCTATATCACGACGTACCTCAAATGAGCTTTGTCTACTGTGTTTGGCCCGGCCGGAATTGCCATATCCGGCATGACGGTTATCGTCACGCGTCGTGGGGCGCCCACGCGATCCGTAGATCGATCTTGTTTGCCTTGCCTTGTCCTCCAATATATCTCGTAGGTCTGGTGCATTTCCCCGTGCCTTGGTATTCTTTGAGCGACGCCGGGGTGCGGCATGAGTGGAGGGCCGAGAGGCCTCTCTGTCGTGGCCACGAGGTGGCCGGTCGGCCGCGTCGTGCGCTGGTGATGTGGGTTTAGGTGCTTCCTCCTCTAATCGGGGTAGCTCTTGGAGGGGCGTTCGAGTTCATACTCTTCGGCCGCAAGGACTTCAGTCCATCTGTCGGCTAACAAGTCTTGGTCAGCTCTAAGCTATTGCTGTTTTTTCTTGAGGCTGCTCGCCGTGGCCATAAGCTGCGTTTGAAATGCTCTTGTTCGACGGGATCCTCAGGCACGACAAATTCGTTGTCGTCGAGGCTTGCCTCGTCTTCGGAGGGAGGCATGTAATTGTCGTCCTCTACCTCTCTGTCTGCCGCTCTCTCATGAGGGCTGGCTTCTCTATCCTCCTGTGCTGAATCCTGCTGGAGGGGGTTGTCTTCGGCACTGTCCGGGGTGTTATTATCTCCCGTGCCGAAATCACCGTTTTTGGTTTGGCGGGATTTAGAGCGGCGCCACTGACGCCGGCGCTTAGGCTGCTTCTTGGAGGGGTCATCCTCCGTTGTTCCATCGCCATGCCCTTCTTTTGGGGTGTCCACCATGTATATGTCGTATGACGAGGTGGCCTTCCAGTGCCCTCTAGGCGCTGGTTCTTAGTCGTCTCCTGCATCGGTGTCCATGCCGTCGATGTCTTCGGAGTCGAAGTCGAGCATGTCGGTTAAGTCATCGACAGTGGCTACGAAGTGGGTGGTGGGTGGGCTTTGAATTTCTTCGTCGTCCGCATCCCAACCTTGCTGACCATAGTCCGGCTAGGACTCTCTTGATAAAGAGAGAGACTTTAGCGAATTCAGGATGTCGCCGAAGGGCGAGTGCTGAAAGATGTCCGCGGTGGCAAACTTCATGATCGGCGCCCAAACGGATTCGATTGGCAGGGGCGCGAAAGGTTCGGAGTCCGGAGAGGAGTCCGGCACCTTGGAGTCGCGAGATTCGCAAAGGACAAGGTTGGTGTTTGGCTCGATCACCGTAGAGATTGCATCCCCCGAGGCGGTGTCCAGCCACCCGTCCTCGATCGGCGCGGTCGGCTCCGAGCAAAGGGTCGGAGCGGACACTGGTGCGGCCTGCAGGGCACTGTTCGGCGGCAGAGCTAGATCATGCCCATCATGACAGTGCGGCGTGCTTGGCTGTAGCTCGAACCCGTCGAAGATCAAGTCTCCGCGGACGTCAGCCGTGTAGTTCAAACTTCCAAATCTGACCTGATGGCCAGGGGTGTAGCTTTCGATCTGCTCCAGATGGCTGCTTAATTGGCCCGATGCAAAGCCGCCGAATACGAAGATCTGTCCGGGGAGAAAAGTCTCACCCTGGACCGCGTCGTTGTTGATGATCGGAGGAGCCATCGGGCCTAAACATGACGACACAGAGGAACTCTCAATGAAAGCACCAATGTCGGTGTCAAAACCGGCGGATCTCGGGTAGGGGGTCTCGAACTGTGCGTCTAGGCGGATGGTAACAGGAGACAAGGGACACGATGTTTTTACCCAGGTTCGGGCCCTCTCGATGGAGGTAAAAACCTACTCCTGCTTGATTAATATTGATGATATGGGTAGTACAAGAGTAGATCTACCACGAGATCACAGAGGCTAAACCCTAGAAGCTAGGCTATGGTATGATTGTTGTTAAATCCTCTGGACTAAAACCCTCCGGTTTATATAGACACCGGAGAGGGCTAGGGTTACACAGAGTCGCTTACAATGGGAGGAGATCTACATATCCGTATCGCCAAGCTTGCCTTCCACGCCAAGGAAAGTCCCATCCGGACATGGGACGAAGTCTTCGATCTTGTATCTTCATAGTCCAGGAGTCCGGCCAAAGGTTATAGTCCGGCCATCCGGACACCCCCTAATCCAGGACTCCCTCACTCTCCGATGAAGTGTGAGTAGTTTACCTCAGACCTTCGGGTCCATAGTTATTAGCTAGATGGCTTCTTCTCTCTTTTTGGATCTCAATACAACGTTCTCCCCCTCTCTCATGGAGATCTATTCGATGTAATCTTCTTTTGCGGTGTGTTTGTTGAGACCGATAAATTGTGGGTTTATGATCAAGTTTATCTATGAACAATATTTAAATCTTCTAAATTCTTTTATGTATGATTGGTTATCTTTGCAAGTCTTTTCGAATTATCAGTTTGGTTTGGCCTACTAGATTGATCTTTCTTGCAATGGGAGAAGTGCTTAGCTTTGGGTTCAATCTTGCGGTGTCCTTTCCCAAAGGATGAGGGGCAGCAAGGCACGTATTGTATTGTTGCCATCGAGGATAACAAGATGGGGTTTTTATCATATTGCATGAATTTATCCTCTACATCATGTCATCTTGCTTAATGTTACTCGTTCTTATGAACTTAATACTCTAGATGCATGCTGGATAGCGGTCGATGTGTGGAGTAATAGTAGTAGATGCAGGCAGAGTCGGTCTACTTGTCTTGGGCGTGATGCCTATATACATGATCATACCTAGATATTCTCATAACTATGCTCAATTCATCAATTGCTCAACAGTAATTTGTTCACCCACCGTAAAATACTTATGCTCTTGAGAGAAGCCACTAGTGAAACCTATGGCCCCCGGGTCTATCTTCCATCATATTAATCTTCCAACACTTAGTTATTTCCGTTGCTTTTTATTTTGCTTTTATTTTACTTTGCATCTTTATCATAAAAATATCAAAAATATTATCTTATCATATCTATCAGATGTCACTCTCGTAAGTGACCGTGTAGGGATTGACAACCCCTTATCGCGTTGGTTGCGTGGGTTTATTTGTTTGTGTAGGTGCGAGGGACTCGCGCGTAGCTTCCTACTGGATTGATACCTTGGTTCTCAAAAACTGAGAGAAATACTTACGCTACTTTGCTGCATCAGCCTTTCCTCTTCAAGGGAAAACCAACGCAGTGCTCAAGAGGTAGTAGAGGCTCAGCGCCAGAGGCGTCCCCGTCCCCCCGCAGCCTGACGCCGACCGCTTCCACGGCGAGATCGCACATGTTCGGGTGGCGTCATCGTCCTCGAGGACAGTGACGACGACGCACCACCGCCGCCCACCAGACCCGTCCGCCAAGGCGACAAGGCAGGGGTGCAGCAAGGACGGCAACAGCGTGAAGAAGAAGGAGGAGGATGGCGGCGACTAGGGCGCCTTCGGCGCGCTCTTCGGCTTGTAGGAGGGGCAGCGGACGACGTCGCAGTAGTTCTAGTTTATGTTTTCTAAGTTTTTAAATTATGTTTTTAAGTTATTATGTACAAATATGAATGAAATCGTATTGTTTGGTCGAATATGTGTCGTGTTTGGCCGAATTTTGGCCGAGTTTACTTTTCAGAAAACGGCGTCTAGGTGGGCTAGGGGCGTCGGTTGGGAAACTGACCGCCCCCACACCGATATTTTCACCGGCGCGCCCCCAGGCGGCGCTATTTCAAGCCCCTGGGGGCCAAACGGCTGGAGATGCTCTAACTTCTACACCATTCGATTTTACATGAAAATTCGTGTTGATTTTTTATCTTTCCTTTTTACTTGAATATTCAAAAGGCATAGGATTTAGATGTGACTTTGTTAATTCTCATCTAGATGAAAGATAGCAAATCTGAAATAAATTATTTTAGGTGAGAAATAACTATGTCTCATCTAACTCCTACACCATTGGATTTTATGTGAAGATTTTTTTTCTTTATTTTTTTCGTTTGGTTAAGTAAATAGTGTAGGAATTAGATAAGACTTTGTTAATTTTCATCTAGATGAGAATTTGCAAATCCGTTACTTTTTTGCTTAACCACCAGTGTTTATTAGTGTTATTTTCTACTTTTTAGGTTTTTTAATCATTTTACCCTTTGAATTTTCTGATTTACAGGTCATGGGACCATGGGGCCCCGCCTTGCTTTGGCTATCTCGCACAAATACCGTTGGCGAAATAATGTGATCCATGATAGCAACCTCCCCAACTTAATGCGGGAAAGTTAATATGCACCCATGACTCCTGGTAAAGGTAAGCACAATGTTATTTGAGATGGTGTAAGCACACAGCTGTGTGGTTGTGCTTTGAGCAACTTGGTTTGAAACATGCATGCCACTATCCTTGCTGCTCATCAGCTCATGCACAGCCGGCCAGGTGGCAGCAAGTGCAACCACATATATTCATGGTCTCTATCCTGTGGTCGTTTTCAGTCAAATTTTCAGCTGCATGATGAACTGTGTTTGTAACATTTTACTGTAAAGTCGAGCTGAATTTGACTCTAGAACATATTTAATATTCAAGAAACAATTTTGATTTAATGTTGAACTTTTCTTGTAACAAAGCGTCTTTGATTAATAGTAGGGAAAAAATCATTAATGCGCTAAGCGTTTTTATCTTAGGACCCGCTCTCACATTCTTAGCAATTTCACTCACCTCTAACAGTACCTGCTTACAGCCTAGGGATGGATGCTCTTAGAGCATCTCTGGCCGACCCTGTAAAATCCCAATCCACAAAAGTCTTTTGCAGTTCGCGGAAAAGTGCGTATGCAGGCCGGCGCGGGCAAGGTTATACGCAGACCCCGCATAATGGATCGACCCGTAAAAGAGGATATTCGGCGAATATGGGTCGGCTACGCGGGGTCTGCTCAGGCACCGCCGTGTCGACCCGCAAACCGAATACACCAAATTCTCGAATTTGACATCGGTTCCGACAAATAAGTTCAAATTCAAACAACATAACACAATTTACGCGCAAATAAAAGCTTCAGTTTAGTAGGACAAACGCAAAAGAGGGACTTGCAAAAGTGAGGACCGCGTCCGGTATCATCTTGGTCAATCTTCACTCCGCGCCATCGAGTCCATCTTGAAGTTCATCGGAACCACCGAATCCACCTCCGGCGCTTGTTCCAATCCCCGCACCGAAATCATCGACATTGGCACCATATGGAGCAGAGAAAACATCACCGGCACTGTAACATGCACTGGCCGATGCAACCATTCTTTTCTTCAAGATTTCTCTCCTTGCCATATCATGCCATTCTTTGGTGAGGTCGTCCATGTCATTGCGGTTCATTGTCATGATCTTGTTCTCTTCGGCGAGCAACTTGGACATGGCTTTGTTTTCAGCGGCACATGCTTTTCTCTCCTTAATGGCCGCTTTGCGCAGCCCCTCTTCCTTGAGCAATTGCCACTTTTCTTGCTTCTCCCTTGCCTTCTGCTCGGCCAACTCTTCGATCCTTTACCAATACCTCTTGGCGGAAGTATTGATATTCGATCCTTTGCTAATACCTCTTGGCGGTTTGAGAAGTACCCGTGCATGCATCAAGAGACACCACACTCCATGCCCTGATCAGGATTTGATCTTCCAAGATCGTGTAGTTCTTCGATCTCTGGCTTTTCCTAGTTTTTGTTTACGATTGCTCATACGCTATCTCATCGAGCTCCTCCACTTCTTCCTCACCACCATGATCATCCACGCCGCCCTTTGTTTCATTGTAGTCGAATGCGGCGAACGGGGCTTGATCGATGTCAACGGCGTTGGTGTCCAACAAGTTCACGAACTCGGCAGTTGCATTGTTCGAACCACCGCTATAGTGAACGACAACAAGTCACGAGCTATCGCAAATGGCGAAAAGCAAATAAAATTGCCATGACCGAAGACGCGTACCTTCCGGTCATTTCATCAAACACCTCGCCTGCGGTGGGAGCAACACCGTTGAGCGGCATCGCCGGGAAACCTCTTTCCGGGGCGGAGGGAGTGGATGAAGGAGGCGGCTTCTTTGTAGCCGGAATCCTCTTCCTCTTTAGCCGGTGGCCTTGGCGACCTTCTCCGCCGCCGGCCGGTATCGCGCAGCGGCGTTGGCGCCCGGAGCGCGCGCCTTCGCGGAGGGGCCAGCCGGATTCCTGCCCTGCACGACCGCGTTGCCCTGCCGCTTGCGGGCAGGTGCGGCGGTACCTTGGGCGACGGCGGGGCCAACATGGCCGGCGACGATATCCGCCCGAGGGGATTGAGCGTGCACGACCTTGACGGTGACGGGGGACAGCAGGGAGTCATCTATGGCGGCGAAGGACTGCCGGGGAAGATGCACCGGAGCGGGAGGTGGCGGGGCAATGGTGGCGGAGGGTGGGGAGAGTGGGAACGGCTGTGCGAAAATGTCCCTCCTGCCAAATCTCGCTGCGGATAAGGTCCGAACTCGGGTCGTCCTCCCAGCCCGTGAATATAGAGGTTGGATGAGATCTTTTGCCGCGCCCCGCAAAAAAATTTACGGATTGGACGCGAATGCGGTGTCTGATCGGGCAGGTTTTCCCGCCCCGACCCGTATTTTGACGGTTATTTTACGGGTCGGGGCGGGCAGTGGCGGTGCCAGCTACAATAATCTGTGGGGTCAATAGTTTTTTGTTTTTTTTCTTCACGATGAGCAGTAAATGAACAGTATTATAGGCTGTTTTCCAAAAAAGTTGTGGGGTCGGCTGACCCCACAGCCTACATCGTTCGCCATTTGAGGCGGGGATCGAATCTGCTAGACGCTTTATAACGGCAAGATGGATATGCTCCTTTTCCTCTAGACTACGGACATCAATCATGCGGTTCCAAACGGTGGAACCAGTCTAGCTCTTGAGCACACCTCCGTAGCCACCCGTCACTTGAATAATAGCCAAAACGAATGGCGGCTAGCTAGCTAGCTAACTAACGAATTCGTATCTGTCATACTGATCCATCGACGTTGCATTATGATTCCTCCAAATCATATACCACAGCTCATCATATTACCCACTTGGGCGATCACAGTATTCTATGCGCAAGTATACATATCCATGACTGTCCCATGGACCGGATCATGTTGTGTGAGGCCTATCATTTTCGCACTCGTTTGCTAGCTACTTTGCTTGCCGACCTAGCACAAATTGTCGCCATCACGTCTAGTTTTAAACGGGGAAGATAGTGCGTTTGCAGCTGCAAATTTGCATACATGTATGCATGCATCCAATTAAATATGCAAATGCTAGTGTACATTGATGTGGGACGGGGCGCTCATGGCAGCCCAGTTGTGCTTTTGAATACTCACGTGTGGAGTGTGTCATCTTCTAACGGCGACGACCTTGGTTGGTTTGAACATTTGGCGTCACAGGACTACTGGAGACCAATTTGGAAGAGACTCCATGCGTAACATTTAATTAGCGAATTCGGACGTCGTGTACGTTTGACATGTAATTACGATGTCTGTAGAAATTTAACAACGTTGACGCAAGAAATTAACATGAATGCATCATGGCACACTAATTTCAAATTGAAGTTCGATCTGCACGATATATACGTACAAGTATAGATTTTAGCATGAAAAATTGCTACTCACGGTAAAATTTGACTTTTTCAGATGTCTTGCCTGCGTGCAACCTGAAGTTGCATACGGCAGCGGCAGCCAATGGGAGAGGAACCCCCAGCTTCCGGGCAGGATGGAGGGCCACCAGTAATACGTGGCGGTCACCAATACGAGTGCATGGTTGCGTCTCATTCAATTCCGACCAGAAAAAAAAAGTACTACAACTGAGATTTCTGGAAGGAACTAAAAATAGACCACTATTCCAGATATGAAATAGCAATACTTTCCCAAATTCTAAATTTCAAACCGACGCGACACTGTTGATTTTTTTTAAAATAGGAGGGTGTACCCCGGTCTCTGCATCTGGACGATGCATGCAATCATATTATTAATTACAAGTGGTTAGGGCGCCACCCCGTGACGCCGTTTGAGAGGAAGTTGTGCGCAATTTTTCATTTTTTAAAATACATGAAGTCCTCGCCTCCGTCTAAAAAAACATCTCAAAAAAAAAAATCCTCACCTTCATCTAAAAAATAAAAAAAATTACTACCGCAGCCTACCAACGAGTGCCACTTTGCGTAACCCTCCATTTAAAAATACCAGAGGTCCTCATCTTCTCTAAAAAAGTACATTTAAAAAATAATCCACACCATCATCTAAAATAAAAAAGATTTCTCACTGCGGCCAACCAGCTTGCGCCACGTGGCATATCTGATTGGCCACCTTTCATGCGTAGCTTAATGGATTTAATTCACAAAGACCATACAAGGTGATACATCAATAAGCCTGAAGCCATCATCTTGGCAGCACCGTTGCTACTCCTATCCCCTTGATGAAGGCGTGCCGAATGTCCGGACCTAATACCAAACAGACATCGCACCAAAGCCTAACATCTAAAGCCGGGTGTCCCATCCAAGCCACTACCTGGATTGGGTCCCACACCAATCTGGCACACTCCCAGTGAGCACCGCACGCTGCAAGGGTCGTCACCTCCATCACCCCTCGGCCTATCCTCAGAGCAGAACTGAAGCACCGACCTTGCCAGGCCTCTCTGCCATCAACGCCGACGCCAGACAGTTTCCTCCTCCTGCGCGAGTCCATCTCCGCGCATCAGACGCCGAGTCTCCACAGCGTCACGCCGAGATCCGCCACCATCGATGTATAAGATGAAGCACCGCTTCACCAAAGACGCCGTCCTCTTGTCCTTCGAGCCTGTGTGCACCTCCAAGAATGACGCCCCCAAGGGGGAAACGACACCAGAGAGCTGTTGTCATCCGATCTACTGATCTAGGGTTTTCCCCCGGAGGTAACAGTGAGTGGCCTTGAACTTTTCCTCGGCGATGCCTTCAGGAAGGGAACGACGCAGACAGCGTCGCCATCGTCGGCCTTGGCAATAGCCAATACCAGGTTTTCACCCAGATCTGATTGAAGACCTCCATCTCTCGTGCACGGGTCGCCGCCATCCTTGCCGGGATCTGGATGATCCAAGCCGTCGCTGCCAGATCTCAGCAAGGAGAAGCCCCCCCCCCCCCCCCACCGAGACCCGCCGACCGAGCAAGGGAGGCCGAGACCTCGCCCGCAGGACCAGATCCACGATGGATCCGTGCCCGCGCCACCCAAGCCAACCCCTCGCGCGGCCGCCACGGCACAGCCACCGCTTCATGCCGCCTATACGGCCGCCGCAGACGGCGATGCAGAGCTTCGCTGGCGGCGGCGAGGGAGGGATGGTGTAGGGAGGCGGCATGGGGTAGGGGCTAGGTTTCCCCCGTCGTCGCCCGCGAGAGCGACGCGAGGGATGAGGGGAGCCAGCTTCTTTCTGATAGGATTAAAATTAGGGGAGAATTTCACTCTCCCGACCTCTGCACCAACTAGGGATGCATACGGCCATTTTAGTATGAGTACCAAGATAAACATGGTCCTCACAATTTTTTAAATGAGTATCAAGATATTATTTGATGAATGGTCCCACCACACATCAAACTTGATCCTCAATAAATGAGGGAAAACCCCTGTGCATCACCTGTCAATTTTAGAAATTGAACTCGGGTCGTTAGGCTGCACAACCGCATGCTCAACCACTGAGCCAAGGCTCTCTTACACGACACTGTTGATAAATCGCCATTTTCTCTCTTCTGTACCAGTCATCACAAGCACTGTGTAAGCCTGTACTCACATGATTTTTTTTTTTTTGAAAAACGTAGTCACATGATGTTGATGTTCGGTACGTATGGACTGTGGACAGATGAACGTTTCTAGCTGAATCATACCATCCAATGATGGCCCTTTTGAGAACATTGATTATGCATTTATAAAGCTATGGTATGTTTACCACTTTTTGAAACACCGCGGAATAACAGAGCAGTGCATGCATCGGACGATGTCTGAGCCCAGGCCTTTGTTGGACATTGCATGCATCATGCATGCCCAGAGTGAGACGCCACAGGCTCAATCCCGGATCTATCTACAAAATCCAAGGGAAAACAAAAGGACTTTGCAAGAAGGCACCGCCTTGGTTGATAGGGGTACCGGCCACGGGATGCATAGTGTCATGTGAATCCTGTAGCTTTGGGATTTGCATGGGTCACTGCTGACCTCATTTCCGAGCGCCTTTTCACCCATCCCGACGATGACCCGCTGCGAGTTGCCCGCGTTGCAGGGCTACTCCCACCTTGCTGGAGCAAAAATGGTACAATTGTTTTATTTTGTTGCCAAAACAAAAATTATAGGCGGTTGAGGCTCGTCGATTTTTATTTTGAATTTTTGGGAAAAATACAATGCAATAAATTTTTACGTAGATTGAAAACACTGGATTTTAACTTCAACGGGTAAATTTCCTATTTAGTTAAAAGGGCTCCCCTAAATATATAGCCAATTTCTTTTTGTGATGCAATTAAATAACCAGGCAAATGGATTATAGTTTTTGTTTAAGGATGACTTGCAGTTTTTTTTTTTTGGAGAATGGTTTGTAGCTTTACTCAAACATAACTTATATTACAGGTGCAATGCTTCGGATCATAGAACCAATAAATTACCTAGTAACTTTTATTACTAAGAACTGCAATAAAAATATCTCTAAAACAACTTCGTGGTATCAATCTTTACAACACGAAATAATGTCAAGACTCTAGTGAAGAAACTACAATCATATCGCAGGAGTGATACTTTCATTTAATTTGTACACCTGCACAGAATTGACTACCTTCATAGTTTTTAAAACACTCTTGAGCCGCCCATCCAAAAGAATGAGAAGCCATAAACATTAAATGTACTTAGTTTGGGGATGATCCCCGGGAGGTAAAGGTCATTGAACCACAAGATTTTCTAAAGAAGGATTCGAAAGTCACTCAAATCACAGCAACAAAGGTAACAAAAAAGTTTTTTTTAGACACCGGTAACAAAAAGCATGAAAACAAACTGATATGTCACTTTTTTAACACAAAACAGACTCATATGTGACTTTCAATTTTAAAGCTGATCATGCGGCAGATCAGAATAGGCTTTGCGCCCCGTTTCGTTTAGCAATGAAACATTCAATATGGAGTTACCAGGCTCAATAATCCGGTTGGTCGGTGTGTGATGTAATTATAAAACTGCGAGTTTAAGGAGACATCTTTTAGGTGTTTTTCTATGAGAAATATAAGATCATAGATTTTGTCCTACATATGTAGCTTCAGTTTTGTTGATGACAATTTTGTGGCAAGCAACATGTCACTAAATGAGCCTTACAACAATGGTTCGTTCTGATTTTGTTTTACTACTCCCTCGGTTTCAAAATAAGTGTCATGATTCTAGTTTAAATTTAAACTAAAACCACGACACTAATTTTGAAACAGAGGAAGTAGCAATTTCATAGTGGCGACATGCAAGGAAACTGAGTCGTTTGTCTGAGTAAAAACATGTGTTCCCCGCAGCAAAAAAAAAAAAAAAAAAAGCATTCCTAAAAAGAACAAGTTTAGTTGCCACTCGTCTAGGGGAGACATGCATGCGGAGTCACTTGCCAACAGATCGATGTAGACCACTGCCGATCACAATCTCGGATCATGCTCTTCATCGATCGATGCCTGCACTTTCATGTGAGGGGTGGTACGTGGAGTAAAAGGTAGATCGATGAGCTTTCGTTGCGTTACACGTCCTACACTACATGAAAGGGAGTCATGGAAAATGATTTGGGTCCGATTCCTGTCCGCAAGTCGTGTGACCACAAACACCGAGGACCCAAGTTTAATTCGAGGTTTGATCGTGCAATCATTTCAAGTTTCATCAATTGTTTTTTTAGGGATATTTTTTGGAGGAGGAGGAAGACCCAAATTATTAATTATTTACAAAAGAACTTACAAAGTAATACAACAGTAAGACTGAAGCCACCGCCTAAACAACATTTGTCGCTACTCCTATCCAGTTGATGAAGGGATGCTGATGGTCTGGGTCTAATACCAAACAGACCTTGCAGCCAAACCTAACATTTAAGACCTGAGGACCCAACCAAGCCACCTGCCGGGTATGGGGCACCCACCGGTCCGGCGTACACTTAGAGGCCGCTGCCGCCAACTGTCACCAATCCATCTTCAGAGCTGTATTGACGCATCAACCTTGCCCGGTCTAGCTGTCGTCGACGCCGCCATGACGCCAGACAACGCCGCCATCCTGCGCTCGTCCATCAACACACGCCCAGCAGCGAGACCACGCTGCTCCATGCCGCTGGGACCCACCATTGTCGACGTGTCAGATGCAACGCCGCACCTCCTTCGCGAACACCACCTGCTGCCACTGGTCCCATCCCCTTCACCTGCAGTTCCTCTGCACTCCCAACCGAGCCCCAAGGCCCCTGATGATACCTCCAAGAAGGTCACGACGTGAAGCGTCGCTGCCGCCAAATCCGAAGAGGATTGTAGGTATTCACCCAGCATGAGACCGGGGTGGGTAGATTGGGCCCTCAGTTGCGCCTTCATGAAGGAAAGCGACGCCCATGGACGTCGCCGCCGCTAGGCCGACCAGACCGGCCAAGGTTTCCCCTGGACCCAAGGTACACCACCAGGGCTCACCATCACCGAAGACTGCAGCGCAAACCACCGGGACGACAAGAGGCAACAGGAGGGAGGGGAACCACCAGATCTGACGCCGCGACACCAAACCACCGGAGGATAACCGGCCACCCGATCCAATCCCCGACAGCCCACCTGCCCCGGACTAGACGAGGAAGCCAACCTAGAGGCCACCGCCCCGGATCCAGCACCCTCTGCCCCAGATCAGGCAGAGCATAGCCGCCATGGCCGGCCCTAAGAACCGGCTGGCCGCCACGCCGCCGCGCTCATGGAGACCGCCGTGGGCCAGATCGGCACCGCTGCCATGTATCGGGGCCTCATCCTCGAGATCTGAAATCCTGCGCATCCCTAGCTCGGTGTGAGAGGGTGATGCCTCTGCCGCCGCCATCGCACGCGCGGGCTTAGCCCGGCGCCGACCACCGGTGGCGGCGGAGGGGAGAGCGGGAAGGAAGAGGGGGGCGGCGGCGGAGGGTTGGGTCCCCTCGGTCGCCTGCGCGGGGGGCGACGAGGGGGAGGGGGGAGGGGGATCGGGAGAGGAGAAAGGTCGGGTGCGCTGCTCCTTTTTCTTTTTAGAGTAAAACTTTCAATCTATTCATCAATTGTTCAAGCACAATTAGAGATGCAAACTGGTAGCTTTAGGGTCCCGGTGGCTCTATTTAGTTCAATCGAATGAACTACAATTTCAAAAGTGATGAAATAAAAATGGAGCGCCTGGCTAATTGTGGGTTGCCACACCCGCCAAGCTGCGTGTTATGCGGCTGTTTGGTTCCAGCCGATGTACGCATTGCCAAATCATGGCTGTCATTGGCGCGCCAAAAAATTGACCAACAATTAAACTACCCACGTTTCTACCAAGGATTTGGTGCAAAACAAGAGGGGAAATGCTGAGGCGGACTAGTGTATCAATAATTTGGCACCCATCCAACTTCGCTCTAAGCCTGGTCAATGATACGTCTTCAACGTATCTATAATTTTTAAAATATTCATCCTATATTTATATTATTTATTTATGTTTTATCATTATATTTATTTAGACCAACCTATTAATCTAGTGCCAGAGGCCAGTTTCTGTTTTCTATTGTTTTTGGGTTCATAGGTCAAAAGTTAACGGAGCCGGAACGAGCTGAAATTTTTCATGGAATATATCAGATTTTTGGGCGAAAAAATCATCATAAGGTGGTACATGAGGGCTCCACATGGCCACCTAGTGCGGCCAGAGCCCTGCCCGTGTGGGCCACCAACGTGGGAGCTCCCTAATGTTGGGGAATGCAGTATTTTAAAAAATTTACCTACAATCACGCAAGATCTATCTATGTGATGCATAGCAACGAGCGGGCGAGTGCGTCCACGTATCCTCATAGACCGAAAGCGGAAGCGTTAAGTAACACGGTCGATGTAGTCGAACGTCTTCGCAATCCAACCGATCAAGTACCGAACGCACGACACCTCTGCGATCTGCACAGGTTCAGCTCGGTGACGTCCCTCGTACTCTTGATCCAGCTGAGGCCGAGGGAGAGTTTCGTCAGCATGACGGCGTGGTGACGGTGATGATGAAGTTACCGGCGTAGGGCTTCTCCTAAGCACTACAACGATATATGACCGGGGTGGAAATCTGTGGAGGGGGGCACCGCACACGGCTAAGACAACTGTCAACTTGTGTGTCTATGGGGTGCCCCCTCCCCCGTATATAAAGGAGGAGAGGAGAGGGCCGACCCTCATAGGGTGCGCCCAAGAGGGGGGGGGGGAGGCCTACTCCCAGTAGGAGTAGGTTTCCCCCTTTCCTAGTTGGAGTAGGAGAAGAAGTAAGAGGGAGAGGGAGAGAAGGAAAGGGGGCCCGGCCCCCCACCCCATTTCAGATTGGGCTTGTGGGGGGGGGGGGCTCCACCTGGTCGACTCCTCCTCTCTTCCACTAAGGCTCAATAAGGCCCATTGACTCCCGGGGGTTCGTAACCTCCGGTACTCCGGAAAATGCCCGAACTAATCCGGAACCATTCTGGTGTCCAAACATAGCCTTCCAATATATCGATCTTTATGTCACGACCATTTCGAGACTCTTCGTCATGTCCGTGATCACATCCGGGACTACGAACAACCTTCGATACATCAAAACACAAAAACTCATAATACCGATCGTCATCGAACGTTAAGCGTGCGGACCCTACGGGTTCGAGAACTATGTAGACATGACCGAGAGTCATCTCCGGTCAATAACCAATAGCGGAACCTGGATGGTCATATTGGCTCCCAGATATTCTACGAAGATCTTAATCGGTCAAACCGCGTAACAACATACGTTGTTCCCTTTGTCATCGGTACTTTACCGAGATTCGATCGTCGGTATCTCAATACCTAGTTCAATCTCGTTACCAGCAAGTCTCTTTACTCGTTCCGTAATGCATCATCCCGTTACTAACTCATTAGTCACATTGCTTGCAAGGCTTATAGTGATGTGCATTACCGAGAGGGCCCAGAGATACCTCTTTGAAACACGGAGTGACAAATCCTAATCTCGATCTATGCCAACCCAACAAACACCTTCGGAGACACATGTAGAACATCTTTATAATCACCCAGTTACGTTGTGACGTTTGATAGCACACAAGGTGTTCCTCCGGTATTCGGGAGTTGCATAATCTCATAGTCTGAGGAACATGTATAAGTCATGAAGAAAGCAGTAGCAATGAAACTGAAACAATCATAATGCTAAGCTAACGAATGGGTCTTGTCCATCACATCATTCTCTAATGATGCGATCCCGTTCATCAAATGACAACACATGTCTATGGCTAGGAAACTTAACCATCTTTGTTTAACGAGCTAGTCAAGTAGAGGCATACTAGGGACACGCTGTTTGTCTATGTATTCACACATGTACTAAGTTTCCGGTTAATACAATTCTAGCATGAATAATAAACATTTATCATGAAATAAGGAAATAGATAATAACTTTATTATTGCCTCTAGGGAATATTTCCTTCAATCTCCCACTTGCACTAGAGTCAATAATCTAGTTCACATCGCCATGTGATTTAACACCAATAGTTCACATCACCATGTGATTAACACCCATAGTTCACATCGCCATATGACCAACACTCAAAAGGGTTTACTAGAGTCAGTAATCTAGTTCACATCGCCATGTGATTAACACCCAAAGAGTACTAAGGCGTGATCATGTTTTGCTTATGAGAGAAGTTTAGTCGTCTGCCAAATTCAGATCGTATGTATTTTGCAAATTTCTATGTCTAGAATGCTCTGCACGGAGCTACTTTAGCTAATTGCTCCCACTTTCAATATGTACCCGGATTGTGACTTAGAGTCATCCAGATCGGTGTCAAAGCTTGCATCGACGTAACTCTTTATGGCGAACTCTTTATCACCTCCATAACCGAGAAATATTTCCTTAGTCCTCTAAGGATAATTTTGATCGTTGTCCAGTGATCTACTCCTGGATCAAAATTGTACTCCCTTGCCAAACTCAGGGCAGGGTATACAATAGGTCTGGTACACAGCATGTCATACTTTATAGAACCTATGGCTGAGGCATAGGGAATGACTTTCATTCTCTCTCTATCTTCTGCTGTGGTCGGGCTTTGAGTCTTACTCAACTTCACACCTTGCAACACAGGCAAGAACTCTTTCTTTGAATGTTCCATTTTGAACTATTTCAAAAACTTGTCAAGGTATGTACTTCATTGAAAAAACTTATATAGCGTCTTGATCTATCTCTATAGTTCTTGATGCTCAATATGTAAGCAGCTTCACCGAGGTCTTTCTTTGAAAAACTCCTTTCAAACACTCCTTTATGCTTTCCAGAAAATTCTATATCATTTCCGATCAACAATATGTCATTCACATATACTTATCAGAAAGGCCGTAGTGCTCCCACTCACTTTCTTGCAAATACAGGCTTCACCGCAAGTCTATATAAAACTATATGCTTTGATCAATTCATCAAAGCGTATATTCCAACTCTAAGATGCTTGCACCAGTCCAAAGATGGATCGCTGGAGCTTTGCACACTTTGTTAGCACCTTTAGGATTGACAAAACCTTCTGGTTGCATCATATACAACTCTTTTTTTTAAAATCCATTAATGAGTGCAGTTTTGTTATCCATTTGTCAGATTTCATAAAATGCGGCAATTGCTAAGATGATTCGGACAGACTTAAGCATTGCTACGAGTGAGAAAATCTCATCGTAGTCAACACCTTGAACTTGTCGAAAACCTTTCGCGATAAGTCGAGCTTTGTAGATAGTAACACTACCATCATCGTCCGTCTTCCTCTTGAAGATCCATTTATTCTCAATGGCTTGCCGATCATCGGGCAAGTCAATCAAAGTCCATACATTGTTCTCATACATGGATCCCATCTCAGATTTCATGGCCTCAAGCCATTTCGCGGAATCTAGGCTCATCATCGCTTGCTCATAGTTCGTAGGTTCGTCATGGTCAAGTAACATGACCTCCAGAACAGGATTACCGTACCACTCTGGTGCGGACCTTACTCTGGCTGACCTACGAGATTTGGTAGTAACTTGATCTGAAGTTTCATGATCATCATCAATAACTTCCTTACTAATTGGTGTAGGCATCACTGGAACTGATTTCTGTGATGAACTACTTTCCAATTCGGGAGAAGATACAATTACCTCATCAAGTTCTACTTTCCTCCCACTCACTTCTTTCGAGAGAAACTCCTTCTCTAGAAAGTATCCATTTTTAGCAACGAATATCTTGCCTTCGGATCTCTGATAGAAGGTGTACCCAACAGTTTCCTTTGGGTATCCTATGAAGACACATTTCTCTGGTTTGGGTTCGAGCTTATCAGGTTGAAACTTTTTCACATAAGCATCGCTGCCCCAAACTTTAAGAAATGACAGCTTAGGTTTCTTGCCAAACCACAGTTCATATGGTGTCATATCAACGGATTTAGAAGATGACCCACAAGTATAGGGGATCTATCGTAGTCCTTTCGATAAGTAAGAGTGTCGAACCCAACGAGGAGCGTATGAAATGATAAGCGTTTTCAGCAAGGTATTCTCTGCAAGTACTGAAATAAGTGGTAACAGATAGTTTTGTGATAAGATAAATTGTAACGAGCAACAAGTAACAAGAGTAAATAAAGTGCAGCAAGGTGGCCCAATCTTTTTGTAGCAAAGGACAAGCCGAACAAACTCTTATAATAGGAAAAGCGCCCCGAGGACACATGGGAATATCGCAAGCTAGTTTTCATCACGCTCATATGATTCGCGTTCGTACTTTGATAATTTGATATGTGGGTGGATCGGTGCTTGGGTGCTGTTCTTACTTGAACAAGCATCCCACTTATGATTAACCTCTATTGCAAGCATCCGCAACTACAACAAAAGTATTAAGGTAAACCTAACCATAGCATGAAACATATGGATCCAAATCAGCCCTTACGAAGCAACGATAAACTAGGGTTTAAGCTTCATCACTCTAGCAACCCATCATCTACTTATTACTTCCCAATGCCTTCCTCTAGGCCCAAATAATGGTGAAGTGTTATGTAGTCGACGCTCACATAACACCACTAGAGGCTAGACAACATACATCTCATCAAAATATCGAATCTAATACCAAATTCACATGACTACTAATAGCAAGACTTCTCCCTTGTCCTCGTGAACAAACGTAACTACTCACAAAGCATATTCATGTTCATAATCAGAGGGTAATAATATGCATAAAGGATCTGAACATATGATCTTCCACCAAGTAAACCAACTAGCATCAACTACAAGGAGTAATCAACACTACTAGCAACCTACTAGCACCAATCCCGGACTTGGAGACAAGAATTGGATACAAGAGATGAACTAGGGTTTGGAGATGAGATGGTGCTGGTGAAGATGTTGATGGAGATTGCCCTCTCCCGATGAGAGGAGCGCTGGTGATGATGATGGCGATGATTTCCTCCCGAGGGAAGTGTCCCCAGCAGAACAGCCCGCGGAGCCCTAGATTGGTTCCGCCAAGGTTCCGCCTGTGGCGGCGGAGTCTCGTCCCAAAGGTTGCTTCTGATTTTTTCTCATCGAAAGACTTCATATAGGAGAAGATGGGCATCGAGAGCCACCAGGGGCCCACGAGGTAGGGGCGCGCCCCACCCCACACCTCGTGAGCAGGTGTGGGGCCCCTGGCCTTCATCTTTGGCGATGATTTTTCTTTATTTATTTTAAGATATTCCGTGGAGTTTCAGGACTTTTGGAGTTGCATAGAATAGGTCTCCAATATTTGCTCCTTTTCCAGCCCAGAATTCCAGCTGCCGGCATTCTCCCTCTTCATGTAAACCTTGTAAAATAAGAGAGAATAGCCATAAGTATTGTGACATAACGTGAAATAACAGCCCATAATGCGATAAATATCGATATAAAAGCATGATGCAAAATGGACGATCAACTCCCCAAGCTTAGACCTCGCTTGTCCTCAAGCTTAAAAGCCGATAACAATAAATATGTCCTCATGTTTAGAGGTAGAGGCGCCGATAAAAATAAAATACGGACATGAAGGCATCATGATTATTCTCATAACAGCAACATATATAGATTTTGTCATATGATTACTTATGTTCAAGTGATGATCTTTTCACAATGCAAAAGTATGAATCGAAACCTTATTGGGCACCAACAAATTATAACCTCACCATTGAAGCAATTGCAATTTATCATAACATCGGAAAGAGTCTATGTCGAGCTTAAAAGCAAGTCCACATACTCAACTATCACTTAGTCCTTCATAATTGCTAGCACTCACGCAATACTTGTGGTTACGGAGTTTTAATCGGACACAGAAAGATAGGGCTTATAGTTTTGCCCCACAACCTTTTACCTCAAGGGTAATGTCAACAATAACAATTCATGCTCCCCTACATCCAATTAGATATATATATCATGTTCTTTCCAACATGCTGGGCTTGCCAAAGGATAAAATGAAAAAGGAAAGGTGAAGATCACCGTGACTCTTGCATAAGGTAGAAGATAATAATAAAAGATAGGCCCTTCGCAGAGGGAAGCAGAGGTTGCCATGCGCTTTTATGGTTGGATGCACAAAATCTTAATGCAAAAGAACGCCACTTTATATTGCCCTTGTATGTGGAACTTTATTATGCAGTCCGTCGCTTTTATTACTTCCACAACAAGTTCGTATAAAGCTTATTTCTCTGCACTAATAAGTCATGCATATTTAGAGAGCAATTTTATTGCTTGCACCGATGACAACTTACTTGAAGGATCTTACTCAATCCATAGGTAGATATGGTGGACTCTCATGGCTAAACTGGTTTATAGGTATTTGGAAGCACAAGTAGTATCTCTACTTGGTGCTGAGAATTTGGCTAGCATGAGGGGAAAGGCAAGCTCAACATGTTAGAGGATCCATGACAACATACTTTATCTCAGATATAAGAAAACATAACTCATTATGTTGTCTTCCTTGTCCAACATCAACTCTTTAGCATGTCATATTTTAATGAGTGCTCCCAATCATAAAAGATGTCAATGATAATATATCTATATGTGAAACCTCTCTCCCTTATTACTTCCTATTAATTGCAACGATGACCAAAGCTATATTTGCCAACTCCCAACAACTTTTAATCATCATACTCTTTCTATGTGAAGTCATTACTCTCAATAAGATCAATATGAACTCTTTGTTTCTTTTTTTTTCTTTTCTTTTATTCACCCAAGATCATGGCAAAATAATCAAGCCCTTGACTCAACACTAATCTTTATTATATATAGCTCACGGACTCGATTACATAGAGGGATCATAAAGCAAAACTCAAAACTAGATCATGCCATGACTTTATTCTACTAAATCAAGATACTACTAATAGGATCGAACTAAGAAAACGGTAAAGATAGGAGTTGTGATGGTGATACGATACCGGGCACCTCCCCAAGCTTGGCAGTTGCCAAGGGAGTGCCCATACCCATGTGATTATATCTCCTTCTTTGTCGAAGGAAGGTGGAGGTGTTGTTGATGATGCGGGCTTGTCGTCCACCTTCCATGGCATAGGCTCACCATCATAGAAGGATGATCGAGTCTCCGAATCCTCAAATCTGCAGCCAAACTCATCCTTTTGAATCTATATTCATACTCACAGCTTTGATTTTGCAGATCATAGATTTGGGCTTGAGGTGCTCGATCTTCTCATGTAGCTTGAAGATGGCTTCCTCGGTGTTCTTGGCATCCGCTCAGAGTTGTTGGTGAACTCCATGAGCATCTTGTGGCTAGCGTTAATTCCACGCCCACCATCCCCGGCACTTGAAAACTTGTTGCTCCATTGCTTCGAGCCTCGCCTCCATGCTTCCGGTTCCTTTGGTCCTCAACATCGCGGATGTGCAGCAACCCATCACGCATCTCAATGGTTTGAGGGTGTCGCAGCACCTCCGCGAGGTAAGGGTTGATCACCTTCTCAAGAACTTGTCCTTGGAAGCACTTGGGGACGCTATGATGATCTAGATCTGTCGAAAAACAGCTCAAACAAGAACAGAGATATTTGCGTGATACGGAGTCAAAACCTTCGGAGAATATATAATGAATTTTACCGACCAAAATACGATCGTGCAAGAAAACGGAGTCCGGAGGGCACACGAGGTGCTCACGAGGTAGGGGGCGCGCCCAGGGGGGTAGGGCGCGCCCTCCACCCTCGTGAAGGCCTCGTGTCCTTCCCGGACTTCCACTTATTTTTCTATTTTTCTAAATATTCCAAAACGGAGAAATATTGCCTTAAAATTGTTTTGGAGTCGGTTTACTTACCGCACCACATACCTATTCCTTTTCGAGTCTAAAACGGTCTGAAAGTGTCCCTTATGTATTCCTCCGGGGTTACGGTTTCAATAATATTGGTTTCAACATTTATGGGATTACCTGAGATATAATGTTTGATTCTTTGACCGTTTACCACCTTCGGATTTGTGCCTTCGAAGTTGTTGATTTTTATGGCACCGGAACGATAGACCTCCTCGATAACGTAGGGACCTTCCCATTTAGAGAGAAGTTTTCCTGCAAAAAATCTTAAACGAGAGTTGTATAGCAATACATAATCACCTACATTAAACTCACGCTTTTGTATCCTTTTGTCATGCCATCTTTTAACTTTTTCTTTAAACAACTTGGCATTTTCATAAGCTTGGGTTCTCCATTCATCAAGTGAGCTAATATCAAATAACCTCTTCTCACCGGCAAGTTTGAAATCATAGTTGAGCTCTTTAATAGCCCAATATGCCTTATGTTCTAGTTCGAGAGGTAAGTGACATGCTTTTCCATAAACCATTTTATACGGAGACATACCCATAGGATTCTTATATGCAGTTCTATAGGCCCATAATGCATCATCAAGTTTCTTGGACCAATTCTTTCTAGACCTATTAACAGTCTTTTGCAAAATTAATTTGAGCTCTCTATTACTCAATTCTACTTGACCACTAGACTGTGGGTGATAAGGAGATGCAATTCTATGATTAACGCCATATTTAGCAAGCATTTTACTGAAAGCACCATGAATAAAGTGTGAACCACCATCAGTCATTAAATATCTAGGGACTCCAAACCTCGAAAAATAACTTCCTTAAGCATTTTAATAGAAGTGTTATGATCAGCACTACTAGTTGGAATAGCTTCTACCCACTTAGTAACGTAATCAACAACAACTAAAATATGTGTATATCCATTAGAGGCAGGAAAAGGTCCCATATAATCAAAGCCCCAAACATCAAATGGTTCAATAACAAGTGAATAATTCATAGGCATTTCTTGACGCCTACTAATATTACCAATTCTTTGACATTCATCACAAGACAAAACAAACTTACGGGCATCCTTGAAGAGAGTAGGCCAATAAAACCGGATTGCAATACCTTATGTGCAGTTCTATCTCCAGCGTGGTGTCCTCCATAAGCTTCGGAGTGACACTTATGTAGGATCTGTCCTGTTCATGCTCAGGTACACAACGCCTAATAACACCATCTACTCCTTCTTTATAAAGATGTGGGTCATCCCAAAAGTAATGTCGCAAATCATAAAAGAACTTTTTCTTTTGTTGGTATGTGAAGCTAGGTGGTATAAATTTAGCAACAATATAATTAGCATAATCAGCATACCATGGAGTGCTACGAGAAGTGCTTATGACATTTAATTGTTCATCGGGAAAGCTATCATCAATAGGTAGTGGGTCATCAAGAACATTCTCTAACCTAGATAAGTTATCTCAGAACGGGTTCTCAGCTCCTTTTCTATCAACAATATGCAAATCAAATTCTTGCAGCAAGAGAACCCATCTAATAAGTCTAGGTTTAGCATCTTTCTTTTCCATAAGATATTTAATAGCAGCATGATCAGTGTGAATAGTTACTTTAGAATCAACAATATAGGGTCTGAATTTATCACAAGCAAATACAACTGCTAAAAGTTCCTTTTCGGTAGTAGCATAATTTCTTTGAGCATTGTCTAGAGTCTTACTAGCATAATGGATAACATTTAATTTCTTATCAACTCTTTGCCCTAGAACAACACCTACAACATAATCACTAGCATCACACATAATTTCAAAGGGTAAATTCCAATCGTGTGGCTGAACAACAAAAGCAGAGACTAATGCTTTCTTAAGTATTTCAAATGCTTCTACACAATCATCATCAAAGACAAATGGTACATCTTTTGTAATAAATTAGTCGAGGTCGAGAAATTTTGAGAAGTCCTTAATGAACCTCCTATAAAATCCGCGTGACCAAGGAAACTTCTTATACCTTTGATGTCCTTGGGACATGGCATCTTTTCAATAGCATCAACCTTGGCTTTATCAACTTCAATACCTCTTTCGAAACTTTGTGCCCCAAGACAATACCTTCATTAACCATAAAGTGGCACTTTTCCCAATTCAAGACAAGATTAGTTTCTTCACATCTCTCAAAACTCGATCAAGATTGCTCAAGCAATCATCAAAAGAGGAACCATAGACGGAAAAGTCGCCCATGAAAACCTCACAAATCTTTTCACAAAATCAGAGAATATAGCCATCATGCATCTTTGAAAGGTAGCAGTGCATTACATAAACCAAAAGGCATACGCCTATAAGCAAAAGTACCAAAAGGGCATGTAAAAGTAGTCTTTGATTGATCTTTAGCCGACACGTATTTGAGAGAAACCAGAATAACCATCTAGAAAGCAATAATGTGTATGTTTGCATAATCTTTCTAGCATTTGATCAATAAAAGGTAAGGGTAATGATCTTTCTTAGTAGCTTTATTTAATTTGCGGAAATCAATTACCATCCTATAACCTGTGATAATTCTTTGCGAATCAATTCATCTTTATCATTAGGGACAACAGTAATACCTCCTTCTTAGGGACACAATGGACAGGACTTACCCACCGACTATCAAGAACGGATAAATTATACCTGCCTCCGTAAGCTTGAGTATTTCTTTTCTTACCACTTCTTTCATTTTAGGATTCAAACGTCGTTGAGGATCACGAACTGGTTTGGCATCCGCTTCCAAATTTATTTTATGTTGACATAGAGTGGGACTAATGCCCTTAAGATCATCAAGAGTATATCCAATAGCGCACGGTGCTTCTTCGAGTTTTCAATAATCTTTCTTCTTCATGCTCAAAGGTTAGCACTAATAATAACAGGATATATTTTCTTTTCATCAAGATAAGCATATTTAAGATTATCAGCAACGGTTTAAGCTCAAACACGGATCACCCTTGGGTGGAGGAGGATCCCCTAGGATTTCAACAGGCAAATTGTGTTGCAGAATGGGTTCCTGTTTAAAGAATACTTCATCTATTTCCCTTCTTTCATTCATGAACATATCATTTTCATGGTCTAGCAAATAGTGTTCTAAAGGATCACTAGGAGGTACGGCAATAGAGGCAAGACCAATAATTTCATCCTTACTAGGCAATTCTTCCTCACGATGTTGTTTACTAAATTTAGAGAAATTAAACTCATGAACCATATCATCCAAGCCAATAGTAACAATATTCTTTTCGCAATCTATCCTAGCATTAATAGTATTCAAGAAGGGTCTACCAAATATAATGGGACAAAAGCTATCTTGAGCAGAACCAAGAACAAGAAAATCAGCAGGATATTTAGTTTTCCCACACAAGACTTCAACATCTCTAACAATTCCCATTGCGTGATATAGTATCTCTATTGGCAAGTTTAATTGTAACATCAATATCTTCTAACTCAATAGGTGCAATATCATGCATAATTTCTTTGTATAAGTCAATGGGTATAACACTAGCACTAGCACCCATATCACATAAGCCATGATAACAAT
Source organism: Aegilops longissima (assembly GCA_021605205.1). Classification (NCBI taxonomy): domain Eukaryota; kingdom Viridiplantae; phylum Streptophyta; class Magnoliopsida; order Poales; family Poaceae; genus Aegilops; species Aegilops longissima. Next base: position 77,037,669 of record CM038679.1, read on the forward strand.
GATCTCCTATTTTAACAGAAATAACAGCACGCCTACCACAGGTCTATGTTTATCTTTAGCACAAGGTTTAGCAATTCTAGCAGCTTTCACCACAGAATTGAATAACATGCCCATCAATATTATCGACAAGAGATCTTTAACAATAGCAATATTAGGTTCTACTTTAACTTGCTCAGAGGTGTATAAGTTCTAATATTGCTTTTACTTAACAACAGTTGAAGCTTTAGCATGATCCTTTACTCTAACAGGAAAGGTGGTTTCTCAACATAAGAGGTAGGAACAATAGGATCATTATAAGTGACAGTCTTTTCTTCAACTTTAATAGGTGCAGCTACTTTTACTTCTATGGGAGGATGATATTTAAACCACTTCTCCTTAGGGAGATCAACATAAGTAGCAAAAGATTCACGTAAAGAAGCTACTATCTCGAGTCAAGTCCATATTTAGTGCTAAACTTACGGAAAATATCGGTATCCATAAAAGATTTAACACAATCAAACTTAGGTGTCATACCTGACTCCTTACCTTCGTCGAGGTCCCAATCTTCAGAGTTGCGCTTAATTCTATCCAATAAATTCCATTTAAATTCAATAGTCTTCATCATAAAAGAGCCAACACAAGAAGTATCGAGCATGGTGCGATTGTTATCGAAAAGTCGAGCATAAAAATTTGAAGAATTGTCACTTTTGAGAGCTCATGATTGGGGCATGAATATAACATTGATTTAAGCCTCCCCAAGCTTGAGCGATGCTTTCTCCTTCATGAGGCCAAAATTATATATATAATTGCGATCACGATGAACAAGATGCATAGGGTAATACTTTTGATGAAATTCCAATTTCAATCTTTTATAGTTCCATGATCTCGTATCATCACATAGCCTATACCATGTCAATGCGTCTTCCTTCAAAGATAAAGGAAAGACCTTCTTCTTAACAACATCATCGGGTATACCTGCAAGCTTAAATAATCCACAAACTTCATCCACATAGAGTAGATGTTCATCAGATGCTTTGTTCCATCTCCTATAAAAGTATTAGCTAGCAGTTTTTCCATCATACCAAGGAACTTCAAAAGGAGTTTCATTTTCAATAGGTTCAGTAGGTTGAGGAGCAACTTTTGTTTCATCGGACGGGTGAAGATACCCTAACAAGCCCCTCGAGAATTACTTTCCATAGTAACAAGTGACAGAAAATTTCAGCACACTATATAAATTTTTCCTTACCAAATTCCACTTACCAAAGGCGCTACACTCCCGCAACGGCGCCAGAAAAGAGTCTTGATGACCCACAAGTATAGGGGATCTATCGTAGTCCTTTCGATAAGTAAGAGTGTCGAACCCAACGAGGAGCGTATGAAATGATAAGCGTTTTCAGCAAGGTATTCTCTGCAAGTATCAAATAAGTGGTAACAGATAGTTTTGTGATAAGATAAATTGTAACGAGCAACAAGTAACAAAAGTAAATAAAGTGCAGCAAGGTGGCCCAATCCTTTTGTAGCAAAGGACAAGCCTGAACAAACTCTTATAATAGGAAAAGCGCCCCGAGGACACATGGGAATATCGTCAAGCTAGTTTTCATCACGCTCATATGATTCGCGTTCGTACTTTGATAATTTGATATGTGGGTGGACGGTGCTTGGGTGCTGTTCTTACTTGAACAAACATCCCACTTATGATTAACCTCTATTGCAAGCATCCGCAACTACAACAAAAGTATTAAGGTAAACCTAACCATAGCATGAAACATATGGATCCAAATCAGCCCTTACGAAGCAACGATAAACTAGGGTTTAAGCTTCATCACTCTAGCAACCCATCATCTACTTATTACTTCCCAATGCCTTCCTCTAGGCCCAAATAATGGTGAAGTGTTATGTAGTCGACGCTCACATAACACCACTAGAGGCTAGACAACATACATCTCATCAAAATATCGAATCTAATACCAAATTCACATGACTACTAATAGCAAGACTTCTCCCTTGTCCTCGTGAACAAACGTAATTACTCACAAAGCATATTCATGTTCATAATCGAGGGGTAATAATATGCATAAAGGATCTGAACATATGATCTTCCACCAAGTAAACCAACTAGCATCAACTACAAGGAGTAATCAACACTACTAGCAACCTACTAGCACCAATCCCGGACTTGGAGACAAGAATTGATACAAGAGATGAACTAGGGTTTGAGATGAGATGGTGCTGGTGAAGATGTTGATGGAGATTGCCCTCTCCCGATGAGAGGAGCGCTGGTGATGATGATGGCGATGATTTCCTCCCGAGGGAAGTGTCCCCGCAGAACAGCTCCGCGGAGCCCTAGATTGGTTCCGCCAAGGTTCCGCCTGTGGCGGCGGAGTCTCGTCCCAAAGGTTGCTTCTGATTTTTTCTCATCGAAGACTTCATATAGGAGAAGATGGGCATCGGAGAGCCACCAGGGGCCCACGAGGTAGGGGGCGCCCAGGGGCCCCCACCCTCGTGAGCAGGGTGTGGGCCCCCTGGCCTTCATCTTTGGCGATGATTTTTCTTTATTTATTTTAAGATATTCCGTGGAGTTTCAGGACTTTTGAGTTGCATAGAATAGGTCTCCAATATTTGCTCCTTTTCCACCCTGCATTCCAAATGCCGGCATTCTCCTCTTCATGTAAACCTTGTAAAATAAGAGAGAATAGCCATAAGTATTGTGACATAACGTGAAATAACAGCCCATAATGCGATAAATATCGATATAAAAGCATGATGCAAAATGGACGAGAAAAATCCCGATTTCACCCTAACACTTCCGATATCCAAACATAGGCTTCCAATATATCAATCTTCATGTCTCGACCATTTCAAGACTCCTCGTCATGTCTCGTGATCACATCCGGGCTCAACAACCTTCGACGTCAAAACATATAAACTCATAATATAACTGTCATCAAAACGTTAAGCGTGCAGATCCTATGGGTTTGAGAACTATGTAGACATGACCGAGACACGTCTCCGGTCAATAACCAATAGCAGAACCTGGATGCTCATATTGGCTCCCACATATTCTACGAAGATCTTTATCTGTCAGACCGCATAACAACATACGTTGTTCCCTTTGTCATCGGTATGTTACTTGCCCGAGATTCGATCGTCGGTATCTCAATACCTAGTTCAATCTCGTTACCGGCTAGTCTCTTTACTCGTTCCGTAATACATCATCCCGCAACTAACTCATTAGTTGCAATGCTTGCAAGGCTTAAGTGATGTGCATTACCGAGTGGGCCCAGAGATACCTCTCCGACAATCGAAGTGACAAATCCTAATCTTGAAATACGCCAACCCAACAAGTACCTTCGGAGACACCTGTAGAGCACCTTTATAATCACCCATTTACGCTAGACGCTTGGTAGCACACAAAGTGTTCCTCCGTAAACGGAGTTGCATAATCTCATAGTCATAGGAACATGTATATGTCATGAAGAAAGCAATAGCAACATACTAAATGATCGAGTGCTAAGCTAATGGAATGGGTCAAGTAAATCACATCATTCTCCTAATGATGTGATCCCATTAATCAAATGACAACTCATGTCAATGGTTAGGAAACATAACCATCTTTGATCAACGAGCTAGTCAAGTAGAGGCATACTAGTGACACTCTGTTTGTCTATGTATCCACACATGTATTATGTTTCCGGTCAATACAATTCTAGCATGAATAATAAACATTTATCATGATATAAGGAAATAAATAATAACTTTATTATTGCCTCTAGGGCATATTTCCTTCAATCTCCCACTTGCACTAGAGTCAATAATTTATATTACACAGTAATGATTCTAACACCCATGGAGCCTTGGTGCTGATCATGTTTTGCTCGTGGAAAAGGCTTAGTCAACGGGTCCGCAACATTCAGATCTGTATGTATCTTGCAAATTTCTATGTCTCCCACCTGGACTAAGTCTCGGATGGAATTGAAGCGTCTCTTGATGTGCTTGGTTCTCTTGTGAAATCAGGATTCCTTCGCCAAGGCAATTGCACCAGTATTGTCACAAAAGACTTTTGGACCCGATGCACAAGGTATGACACCTAGATCGGATATGAACTCCTTCATCCAGACTCCTTCATTTTCCGCTTCCGAAGCAGCTATGTACTCCGCTTCACACGTAGATCCCGCCACGACGCTTTGTTTAGAACTGCACCAACTGACAGCTCCACCGTTCAATGTAAACACGTACCCGGTTTGTGATTTAGAATTGTCTGAATCAGTGTCAAAGCTTGCATCAACGTAACCATTTACGATGAGCTCTTTGTCACCTCCATAAACGAGAAACATATCCTTAGTCCTTTTCAGGTATTTCAGGATGTTCTTGACCGCTGTCCAGTGATCCACTCCTGGATTACTTCGGTACCTCCCTGCTAGACTTATAGCAAGGCACACATCAGGTCTGGTACACAACATTGCATATATGATAGAGACTGTGGCTGAAGCATAGGGAACATCTTTCATCTTCTCTCTATCTTCTGAAGTGGTCGGGCATTGAGTCTTACTCAACTTCACACCTTGTAACACAGGCAAGAACCCTTTCTTTGCTTGATCCATTTTGAACTTCTTCAAAACTTTGTCAAGGTATGTGCTTTGTGAAAGTCCAATTAAGCGTCTTGATCTATCTCTATAGATCTTGATGTCCAATATATAAGCAGCTTCATCGAGGTCTTTCATTGAAAAACTCTTATTCAAGTATCCCTTTATGCTATCCAGAAATTCTATATCATTTCCAATCAGCAATATGTCATCCACATATAATATCGAAATGCATGAGCTCCCACTCACTTTCTTGTAAATACAGGCTTCTCCAAAAGTCTCAGACAAAACCAAATGCTTTGATCACACTATCAAAGCGTTTATTCAAACTCCGAGAGGCTGGCACCAGTCCATAAATGGATCGCTGGAGCTTGCACACTTTGCTAGCTCCCTTTGGATCGACAAAACCTTCCGGTTGCATCATATATAATTCTTCTTCCAGAAATCCATTTAGGAATGCAGTTTTGACATCCATTTGCCAAATTTCATAATCATAAAATGCGGCAATCGCTAACATGATTCGGACAGACATAAACATTGCTACGGGTGAGAAGGTCTCATCGTAGTCAATCCCTTGAACTTATCGAAAACCTTTTGCAACAAGTCAAGCTTTATAGACAGTAACATTACCGTCAGCGTCAGTCTTCTTCTTGAAGATCCATTTATTCTCAATTGCTTGCCGATTATCGGGCAAGTCAACCAAAGTCCACACTTTGTTCTCATACATGGATCCCATCTCAGATTTCATGGCTGATACGTCTCCGTCGTATCTATAATTTTTGATTGCTCCATGCCAATATTATTCAACCTTCATATACTTTTTGGTAACTTTTTATACTATTTTTGGGACTAACATATTGATCAAGTGCCCAAAGTGCAGCCTCGCTCATTGCATGTTTTGGTTTCAGAATATCCATATCAAACGGAGTCCAAACGGGATAAAAACGGACGGAGCTTATTTTTGGAATATTTGGAAAATCTAGGAGAAAGATCAACACGAAACGGTGTCCGAGGTGGCCACGAGGCAGGGGCCCACGCCCTCCCCAGGAGGGCGCACCCCCACCCTCGTGGGCCACCCATAAGGCGGTTGATGCCCTTCTTCGGCCGCAAGAAAGCTAATTTTTGGTAAAAAATCACGGCAAAGGTTTCAGTCCAATTGGAGTTACGGATCTCCATATATATACGAAACGGTGAAAGGGCGGCAGGAGAGAACGCAGAAACAAAGAGAGACAGAGAGACATATCCAATCTCGGAGGGGCTCTCGCCCCTCCCATGCCATGGAGGCCAAGGACTAGAGGGGAAACCCTTCTCCCATCTAGGGAGGAGGTCAAGGAAGAAGAGGAAGAAGGGGGCCCCTCTCCCCCTCTCCTCCGGTGGCGTCGGAACGCTGCCGTGGCCATCATCATCATCACCGCGATCTTCACCAACACCTCCGCCATCTTCACCAACATCTCCATCACCTTCCCCCCTCTATCTACAGAAGTCCACTCTCCCACTACCCGCTGTACCCTCTACTTGAACATGGTGCTTTATGCTTCATATTATTATCCAATGATGTGTTGCCATCCTATGATGTCTGAGTAGATTTTCGTTGTCCTATCGGTGGTTGATGAATTGCTATGATTGATTTAATTTGCTTGTGGTTATGTTACCGTCCTTTGGTGCCCATCATATGAGCGCGTGCGTGGATCACACCATAGGGTTAGTTGTATGTTGATAGGACTATGTATTGGAGGGCAAGAGTGACAGAAGCTTCAACCTAGCATAGAAATTGATGCATACAAGATTGAAGGGGGACCAATATATCTTAATGCTATGGTTGGGTTTTACCTTAATGAACGTTAGTAGTTGCGGATACTTGCTAATAGTTCCAATCATAAGTGCACAGAATTCCAAGTAAGGGATGACATGCTAGCAGTGGCCTCTCCCACATAATACTTGCTATCGGTCTAGTAAAGTAGTCAATTGATTAGGGACAATTTCGCAACTCCTACCATCACTTTTCCACACTCGCTATATTTACTTTATTGTGTCTTTACTTTAATAGCCCCTAGTTTTTATTCTCGTGCTCTTTACTTTCTTGCAAACCTATCCAACAACACCTACAAAGTACTTCTAGTTTCATACTTGTTCTAGGTAAAGCGAACGTCAAGCGTACGTAGAGTTGTATCGGTGGTCGATAGAACTTTAGGGAATATTTGTTCTACCTTTAGCTCCTCGTTTGGTTCGACACTCTTACTTATCGAAAACTGTTGCGATCCCCTATACTTGTGGGTTATCAAGACTTTTTCTGGCGCCGTTGCCGGGGAGTCATAGCGTGGGGTGAATATTCTCGTGTGTGCTTGTTTGCTTTATCACTAAGTAATTTTTTGTTGTTCGTAGTATCTTTATTTATGGGTAGGAAACGCAAAATACAAAAAAATTAGTTGTACCTACTGAACCAATGGTTGAAGAACCACTCAAAATCTATCACTCTCCTAAAGCTTTTTACTTGGATCATCTTCGATCCCTATGTGCTCGGGCTGAAACCCCAACTAGCTTAGTTGAGAGAAAATCTTTAGATGAGCATGCTTGTTATGTGCGACACCGAATATCTGAAAAAGGGAAAATTCTATTGGTTCAAATTCATTGTTTGCAATGCTATGCTTGGAATTTATGTGAAATATATGATGTTACTTGTTGTTCTGAAAACCCTAAGAAACACCTTCCCTATCAATGTGAGTTTAGTGATAATGGAATCGTATCTTCGTATGCTAAAGGTGTTTATAGTTACTATGATATTCAACAAATTGAAGAATTTGCTGCTTTTAAGGGTGCTTACGAAATTGCCTCTTTGATTGAAACGTATGATGCTACTTTTCACAAATCTGAAAATTTTGCCATACTTAAATATTGCTATGATAATTATGCTTCTAATGCCTATGTTGAACCAAATCTTGAGGATTACCCCGCTGTCCAAGAAGAGACTAATATTTTGCAGGAGTCTATGGAAGAAGAAATTGATGAAACTGTGAGCTCACTGGATGAAAAATATGAGGAGGAGAGCGAAGAACAAAAGGAGGAAGAGCGGATTGATCACCTGTGCCCACCTTCTGATGAGAGTAACTCTTCAACTCATACATTGTTTAATTCCCCTTCATGCTTACCGAAGGATGATTGCTATGATGACTATTATGATCCCGTTGATTCTCTTGAAATATCCCTTTTTGATGATGCTTGCTATGCTTGTGGCCAAGATGCCAATATGAATTATGCTTATGGAGATGAACTTGCTATAATTCCTTATGTTAAACATGAAATTGTTGCTATTGCACCCACGCATGATAGTCCTATTATCTTTTTGAATTCTTGTCGGTGTACAAAAAGAGGGGTACACTTTTTGTACCCCTATAACTGCACGGGCAGTTTGAGCCGCGGCACCACCGCACCGAAAGCAAGGCAAGGAGGTGAGCCAAGGTAAGGCCAAGCTCGAAAGGAGCGAACGACACCAAGACCAAGAACACAAAGAGCAAAGGGAATGAAAGGACTCCCGCAAGATCCTTGCCGGAGGCGGTTTTAGCAAACCCGGCGAGACCCTTGCCGTGGCAGCTTGCCCCACACCCACGGAGCGAATCACCCTTGAGTCTACCGCCCCATGGGACAAGGATTCAGAGACATCCCGCAGGTGGCATGCAGATCTTTGTGAAGACATTCAAGATCAGATACACACCATAGAAGATGACGACCCTTGGCGGATCCCAGCCAAGGAGGACTGACAAGGCCCCTGCAAGAGCCTTGCCGGATGACAAAGAAGCGCCACGGCAAGACCCTTGCCGGGCTACGGCGAGGCCCTTGCCAAGAACACCGTAGGGCCACCATCAGTGCCCACGCCAATCAAACCTCCACCACGGTTCGCATGCAGCTGCCGACCCCACCAGTTGGGCAGGCACCTGCGTGGCGGCAAGCAGATCTTCGTGGAAACCCACCACTGCGCCACCTCACTGCCTGCCTCGCCTACATGGCACCACGAGCATCGCTGGCTGTAGCGCGTCGACACGAAGGGAGCGGTGACGACGAGATAGGGCTCTCCCGTCCCCTATAAAGCAAGGACACCTAAGCAAGACGCATTGAAGGCGCCTTGTCATGTAATGCGAGGATAAACTCATCATCAGAGCCCTTTCCACCTCCTGTGTGCCACTGTGGCACCCCTTTCCCTATAAAAGGAGGCCCAACGCACCAGGAGGAGGATTCGCTTTGGAGCTCCTCACGCCCCATTGCTAGTTTAAGAACACAGATAAACAAACCACCAAAGTAGGAGTAGGGTTTTATGCATCCTCGCGGCCCGAACCTCGATAAGGAAACCGTGTGCTATCTGTTTGATCCGCTCTTCACTTAATTCGCCGCCCACTTGACCGTAGTAGGGATTCTTGTGATCCCATAGGTGTCGTTCCCACCGACAATTCTCCCAAATATACTATATCGGAGAAGTTTGCTGTCGGTGTCAAAATCGGCGGATCTCGGGTAGGGGGTCCCGAACTGTGCGTCTAAGGCGGATGGTAACAGGAGGCAAGGCACACGATGTTTACCCAGGTTCGGGCCCTCTCTATGGAGGTAATACCCTACTTCCTGCTTGATTGATCTTGATGAATATGAGTATTACAAGAGTTGATCTACCATGAGATCGTAGAGGCTAAACCCTAGAGGCTAGCCTATGGTATGATTGTTGTTGTCCTACGGACTAAACTCTCTGGTTTATATACACACCGGAGGGGGCTAGGGTTACACAGAGTCGGTTACAACAGTAGGAGATCTACATATCCAGACGCCAAGCTTGCCTTCCACGCCAAGAGAGTCCCATCCGACACGAGACGAAGTCTTCAATCTTGTATCTTCATAGTCCAACAGTCCGCCAAAGGATATAGTCCGGCTGTTCGGATACCCTAATCCAGACTCCTCAAGAGCTCTTAACCAGGCTTCAATGACGATGAGTCCGTAGCAGATTGTCTTCAAAGATTGCAAGGCGGGTTCTTCTCCAAATTCTGAATACTTGTTTGAATAGTGTCTGGCTTCCCATAAATGTTGCACTCCTTGGCTTCTGCGCCCAATAATGGAGATCCTCCATGCGTCGAGCGAATGTGAGAAGCCAGGGCATTTTTACAATTGCCACCCTAGCCATGTAGGCAAATCGCCTATTAAAGAGACGGGGATTCACAGATCCATATCATACCATCCTCCCACAGCGAGTATCCATCGGAGCACGCTTGGAAAAAATCCATTCCAACATGGCCACCGCCACAGCCTCCTCCTCTGCCTCCGAGCCCTAAGCCCGTGATTGGAAGAAGTGTTCGTCCCGCATAGCCAACTAGTGAGACTACAGACCTGAGATTTCTCCCCAACAGATATGGTCCCCTGCTCGAGCCGGCTTGCCACCTACAATGGCGGAGAACAAGCAGAGAGCTTCCCCAACCCCTCCAAAGGGGAACGGGTATGCCTTTCCCCTTATTTATTAAGGGGACTGGGATTTCCAATCCACCTGTTCCACCGCGAGATCCTGGAGTTCTACGGCCTCCAGCTGCATAATTTCACTCCTGCCTCCATATTGCACATTGTTGGCTATGTCGCTCTTTGCGAACTGTTTTTGGGCTGCGGCTCACTTGAGCTATGGAAGAGGCTATTCGCCTCGTACTTCGCATACGTGGGGTTACTGCTTTCAAGTGGGCGGAGCCGAAATATGGCGATCGCTGGGACCGATACCTGTCCGCACTCAAGAAGGCATCCAAGACCGCCTTCAGAGTGGTTCTATATAAGGACGCCCCACTTCGATCCTATTCGATCGGCCTTCCTGAGTTTAATAATGCTCCTCTCAAGAAACGCCTAAGCTGGCGACCAAGGAGCCCTCGTGAGGAAGACGATAGAGACATTTCTTACCGATGAGCCGGATAAAGGTGCTGGCTCTATCAGACCGACTACAACCGGGTTATGTCAATATGCATTATGCGAGGGTGCAGCCGCTTCAATACCGAGGCCGCCAATGTGGGACTTTAACTGGGAAGACGATGCCACCCGCTGCGGCCGTAAGGGCCGGACTCGCTGCCGCCTGGCAAAAACTCTGTCCGTCTGTATAAGGGAGAGGAAGAGGAGTTCCTCTCAGATCAAACCGCTGGACGGATTCTCCATGTACAATCCTCCGAGCTGGGTAAGCTGCCACTTTTCATGCCCTTCCCTTCCACATTTCCACAATAAATGTCTTATATTGCCCGTTCACCGCAGGAGCTGCGTAAGGCAGTGAGGGAGATAACTAGCCCACCTCCACAACCAGAGGAACCTGAACAGTCCCTCGACCCCGGTCTTCAAGAGGATCCGGACATATTCGTGGAGCTAATCGATATGATATTTTATCAATCAAGCCATGATGGGGCCATGGTGGCTATTACAGCCGACTATCCGAGGCTACTGCCTGCCTCACAGGTAGGTGAGACCAGGGGCCCAACCTTTGAGAAGTATCCCTTTCCACGCACCTTACCTTCCGTATCTGCGTGGTGTCTTACAGCGAAGGTCCTCCGGACGCCATGCCGAGCCTGTGGCGAGTTATCAGCAAGGGGTACCGAGGCCAGGCGGGCTGAAAAGAAAAGCGGTTTGGACTGAGACGCCGGTGCAGAGGTATGATATAAAACCTCGCTCCGTGGGTTTGTCTTTGAAAACATAATAACACCCATGCTTCCCAGAAGGAAAAATACTCACCGGACTATATCCGGAGAAGTTGCCAATCAAGCCTCCACTAGCCGGGCTCCAGGGCCGGACACGGAGGCGGGGCACGCGTCGGACGTTCCTCCTACAGAGGATGCGGATAAAATCTCCGCTACAAATTCTGAAGTGGAGAGTGCCATGAATCACAGGCGCCGCCGGGCCGTACTCCGTGATGCTTGTTTCAACGAAGAGGCGTTTGATGCCTTCAATTTGGGAGACACGTACATCCGTGCTGCTCAAAATGGTCTTGCTAGAGCCACGGACCAGTATGTAAAGAATATACGGGTAAGAGAATTTGATGATTATATATATCAGTAGCCCCCGAGACTTGAAACAGTTGGCACAATTGATTTAAGGATCATTATATGTGCAGGTTCTTACAGAGAAGAATACCCAATTGTCTCACGAGCTGGAAGAGTGCAAGGCCCAGCTAGGGGCCGCAGTGGCCCATTGAAGGAGTCCGAGAAGGCCCCCTCTGGTAACACCTGCTTTAAAGAGTGACAGGTACCATATAGGATGCCGCATGCATGCAATTCTGACAATAAATATTGCAGATGACGCCGGAGTGAATCCGGATGAGCAACATGTCATACGGGCGCTAAAGGTCATGAAGCGCAGTGCTTACAAAGGTTAGGCGGAGAAAACGATCTCCAAGATGCCAATACCCAGCTAAGCATGGAACTAAAGGATGTTCGCGCCCAGCCGTCGACTCGTGAAGGAGAACAAGCGGCTTCGACGCTGCATTTTCAAGAAGTGCTTGAACGAACTTCAAAAAGAGTTCGCGAGGAAGCCCGATAACATAGTTATGTCTGCAGTATCTTTGACAGTGTCGATCGCGAATGAGATGCCCGGTTGTGCGGGTGATCTTCTACCAGAGCTCTCCCAACTACACGAACATGTTCGGCAGGTGATGCAAGGTATTGCCTGTGCCTTGTGGCCATCCGCCTCCCCGCCCAAGGCCTTGGAGGACTTGCAGAGAAGCTCAAGGGAGCGCGCGGCGCTCCGATTATGGAAGGTATCGGCCTGCCGTCAAGGTGCCAGGGAAGCCTGGGCAATGGTGAAGACGCGGTATACCAAGGCTGACCCAAACCACATGGCCGAGGTCGGACCTGTGGGGCCTGATGGGAAAGAAATCCCTGCCAGTTTGGTGTAGCACCAAGTAGAGTTAGCCGCGAAGTATTCCCAACAGGATTGTAGGCTAGACAGCCTGTTGGATGGCATAGAAGAAGAATTTAATCAGTCTAAGTGACTATGTAATTTGAATGACATGTAGAATGTCTCTAGCCGGATTGTAAATCATTTGTCATGGCGGACCTTTTCGCTTCAACCTCTGGACCTGATAGTCCGGAGTGTATCCGAATACCAGTGCAGTTATGTAAAAACCGAGGTATGCAGGGAAACCAGGCGTAGGGTCATAAGTGCTTGAAAAGACAAGTACCCAACTAGTTATGTTATATTACATGGGTAGTAAGAAACATCTTCCAGGGAGAATAGTTCTGTTAAGGGTTCTGGCTTGTCAAACCGGCGGATCTCGGTAGGGGGTCCCGAACTGTGCGTCTAGGCGGATGGTAACAGCGACAAGGGACACGATGTTTTTACCCAGGTTCGGCCCTCTCGATGGAGGTAAAATCCTACCCCGCTTGATTAATATTGATGATATGGGTAGTACAAGAGTAGATCTACCACGAGATCGTAGAGGCTAAACCCTAAAAGCTAGCCTATGGTATGATTGTTGTTCGATCCACGGATTAAAACCCTCCGGTTTATATAGACACCGGAGAGGGCTAGGGTTACACAGTAGTCGGTTACAATGGGAGGAGATCTCCAGACGCCAAGCTTGCCTTCCACGCCAAGGAAAGTCCCATCCGGACACGGGACGGAGTCTTCAATCTTGTATCTTCATAGTCCAGAGTCCGGCCAAAGGTTATAGTCCGCTATCCGGACACCCCTAATCCAGACTCCCTCGGTAGCCCCTGAACCAGGCTTCAATGATGATGAGTCCGGTAGCAGATTGTCTTCGACATTGCAAGGCGGGTTCCTCCTCCGAATACTTCATAGAAGATTTTGAACACAAGGATAGTGTCCGCTCGCAGAATAAGTTCCACATACCACCGTAGAGAGAATAATATTTACACAAATCCAACTCTCTCGACGTATTCCGCAGCGTGACATCACACCACGGCCAAGCCTTTATTCAATCGTTTTACTGTCCCACCTCAACGCACTTAGCGAGGCGGTTTCCTTGGAACGCCTTGTCGAAGCGAGATCGTGTCCCTTATTTCGGATTCTCATCAATACGGGCGGGTAACCCAACCGTGCCATTAATTACGGCGCTTGGGAGATAAGCGAGTTTTACCAGGCTGGTTGGGGCACATAGCTTCATCCGCCCATATAAGGGGATAAGGATCCACCTTTTTCATCTACGCCTTCTTCCTCCTTTGCTTATCCATTTTCGCGCACTCGAGCTCTAGCGCCCAAGTCCGCACACCCCACCTCAACCTTCTCCAACCATGTCCGGAGCGGGAGGCAGGTGGATGGTCTCCTCCGTCACGGAGGGACACATCAAAAAGCTGAGGGAGGCCGGATACTTGTCTAACAACATCACGCACCGGCTCCCAGAAGAGGGGCAGCTCATCCCCACCCCCATGCCCCATGAGAGGGTGGTGTTCCTCACCCATTTCCTCCGCGGACTAGGCTTCCCACTCCACCCATTTGTCCGGGGGCTCATGTTCTACTACGGCCTGGATTTCCACGATCTGGCCCCGAACTTCATCCTCGACATCTCGGCGTTCATCGTCGTGTGCGAGGCCTTCCTCTGCATCCAGCACCACTTCGGCTTATGGCTGAAGACCTTCAATGTCAAGCCGAAGGTAGTGGGCGGCCGCCAAGCGGAGTGCGGAGGTGCCATGGTGGGCAAGATGCCCAACGTCCTATGGCTCGAGGGCTCCTTCGTAGAGACCATAAAGGGGTGGCAATCGGGGTGGTTCTACATCACCGAGCTGCGTGACCCAGAATGGGCAGCGGCCCCCGAATTCCGATCTGGCATCCCCACACGGCTCACCTCCTGGAAAGAGAAGGGCCTGCCGTGGGGCAAAAAAGGAGATCTGACCGGACTCCAAACATATATCCTAAGCCTGGTGAGCAAGAAGCTCAAACTCGTCAACGTAGTCCAGGTCATGCTCATCCGTCGGATCCTCCCGTGCCAACAACGGGCTTTCAACTTGTGGGAGTTTAATCCGGCACAGCACCGAACCCTGAGCAGGCTCTTCGACACTACGTACGAAGATGCCTGGAAGGTGTTGTTCAAGGGCGCCGAGGCTCCCGCATCCGCTACCGAGGATCTCGGATTCAGCGCCTGACGTCAAGCCAACGCGATAAGCTGTTTTACCTCTTCTAGTGATATTTTTCTTTCATAGTTTGACTCCATGCGGATCTAAACTCCTTACCTTTGACAGGATTGGCGGGAGACGTCCGGCAGATCAGCTGCCCGGCCCCTTGCTGAAGACCCAGCGGACGCCCGCTTGACGGGGCTGCTGGTTCCGGACCCGTATGTGGTGCCGGAGAAGAAGGCCAAGAAGAAAGCCATGGGAACTCAAAAGAGTTCCCGGCGCCTGGTGGTGTCGGACTCATCGTCCGATGACTCCGAGGCGGACTCCTCCCACAAAAACGAGGAGGAGGAAGAGGTCTCTCCCAGTGGGGAGAAGAAAAGGAAGGTTGCCCTAATAGGGAGGCCGAGGGTCCAAGAAAGGAAGGACCTCCTTCCGGACTACTCCACCAATGCCGCCGACGACGAAGAGGAGGGCCGATAGGGCCAAGCCCTTGGCGAAATCGTAAGTGTTTGGATACCGAATGACTCATGGCGTTCCTTTATTGCACAAAGATCTTCCGACGCGAATATAATCATGCAGTCCGCACAAGGCCCGGCTTGACGCCCATCGAGCGGCCCCTCGATTCGTCGGATGTGAATTCGCTCGACCGCTACCTCCCTTGCCCCACGGACGATGCCGAGGTGGAGTCCCAAAAGGGTCCAAGCCAGGAGGAGGCGGTCTGGAGGCGCCAAGGCGACCTCGCTGACCCCAGCGAAAGGGGACAAAACCCCAAGGGCTCCAAGTCCGCCCGGCCGACACCGACCGAACCTTCAATGGTTCCGGAGTCCGGCAAAGTGCCCCTAGTAAGAAGGGCAAGTTTACGATACCGGTGACCTCCGCCCACCCGAGGCACCGGATATTTGGCGGAGGTGCTTAACGGCACTTCCATCGACGAGGAGCACCGCACTATTATGAGTGCGGTGATCCAAAGGTTCAGTCCGCTAAGAGCTGGCCGATCGAAGCTCGTGCCAGCCTTCTAACAAAGCTTTGAGGTATGTATTTAAGATATGTAAAAATATTACCGCATAGATAGTAGCCCCTGATGCTTAGTTTGGTGTTCGGAAAGAAAAGCCGAACTGAGGATCTAAAAGATATACGCATGAGTCAAACATAAGTATGTCAATATGGGAATGCAGGCTGCGCTGCTGACCTCTGCCGCACTGGCTGCGGAGGTCGATGCATTGAAGCAGAGCCTCGAGCGGTTCAAGAACGAGCTCGGCCTTGCCAAGAAGCAGCTCGAGGACAAGGAAGGTAAGTAATACCTTATGTAAGTATATAAAAAAGATTTGGTTGCAAAAAGTGATAGGACCAACGTGAGTATTACAGGGGCCATAACCTGTGGCAACCTCAAGAAAGCGCTGTCCAAGGTCAAGACAATGCGGTCGTGGAGCGATCGAGCAAGAAAAGGTATATGCTGGTGGCGGAGGTGCAGCAAGAGATCCGTGCTCTCGTGAAAAAACACGAGTTTGGATCTTGACTCAAAGACTCGAGAGTCCGAGCTTGCCTCGCCCTTGAGAGCGCCTAAATCTGCCAAGGCCAAGCCCAAAAAGCCCTCCAGAAATTGAGGCGATGAAGAAGATAGCGGCGGGTAAGGCGTTCTTTATGCAAAGCAAGCACGTGAAAGTGAATTATTTGTTACTTACCCGAGTCCGGAGCTCTCCAGGAGCATTCGCAGATCTGCCCCACAGTGTGTCCGACGCTGCCGTATACTACCGGGCCGAGGAGGGGAGCTCGACGGAGAAGGTGTTCTGGTGTCAGTATGCTGAGGCCGGACACCCGGTGCTCTTGAGCGACCAGCTGAAGCTGCTGGTCGAGCTCCATAAGGTGGCCGAACGGGCCATGAAGGGCCTTATAGTCCTGCTATGGCCTGGGGAGGTCATGCCTGGGAGCTACTTTGGGCTGGTGAGGCGGCTGGCGGATGCATGTCCACGCCTTGAAGTCATCAAGCGCTCCGTATGCATCGAAGTTGCCCGTAGGGCCCTTGCCTGTGTTAAAGTGCACTGGGGCAAGATGGATGCTGAGAAGCTGGTGACAGATGGGCCACCGCAGGGCAAGGAGCATCGCAAGCCCGAGATGTATTATGTGGGCGTCCTGAAGGGTGCCCGCCTTGTGGCGGATGAATGTCCCAAGGATGTAATTTTTGAGTAAACTCGCTCGGTTATCCTGTGCATACTAAAACTTGTTCATATGCGCTACAACGCTTTTTGAATTTAAAATATTACCTTCTGTGACCGCTTATTAAATCTGAGAGATGGCGAAGTCGTCGGCTTCGCCCCCATGCCACGAAAGTGTGGGGTGTTCAGATAAACCTGAGCGCTCTTGTTCCCATTCTTGGGTCCTTCGAGGAGGCGCCAACACAATGAACAAGGCAATCAGACTATAATGCTTTATCACTCTCACTTAGCCATAGAATTCTATAATTTTAAATTTCATGAAGCCTCTAGTATTCGAAGATCGAGTTCGGGCGCTATCCACGCCTAGGCGGACAAAGCCGACTCCTCGCTCTAAGCGGCATAAGTCTTTAGGGACTCGAAACCTCTCGAACAGCGACCAGCTCTCGCCTATCATGACGGTCAGTTTTAGCTTTCATCGAGGTGCTGAACCCAGCTCAACCGGGCACAATCGCGAGAGTTCTCCTAGCGCTACCTTAGCCGATATAACGGAACGTAAGGTACCAAAACATAGGAGCCGGCAAACCCAACTATTGACCCAAGACATGATTCGGAGCTGATGCATATAATGCTATAAGTTCGGGGTGCCGCACTTGTTAAAGTGTTCGGACTTCTCACGCCGTATTATGGGGTACTTGAGCCCCTGGCATATTTGGCCGTACCAAAGTGTACGGGTGCTACATGTCATAACTAAACATATGTATTGAAAACTAAATAAATAGAAAATGCAATAATAAGCCGAAGCTGAGCATTGTTTATTAAAAGGCTGCTGTGAAAGCAGAACGATACAAATAGTGCGATAAGCAAGAGATGGGACTATTTGACATGTCCCCCTCCAGGGGCAAGCTGCGATACGGTATGTAAGACAAGTATTTAGCTCGTTATAGAGACCACCTGGACATTTGACGTAGCTTTCTGCCTCCCTGGCTGTTGCATCATGTGTTCGGCGATTGTACTACCGGACAGGCCTTCCGGAGAGTGGAGTCCTGAAAGTAAGAAAAGAATGACAAAATCGGGAGCCCCTAGCGCGGTTGAGCCGCATTTTGGGCATGTCGTGGTCCTGCCCCTTCCCCTATGCCCATGGTATTTCCAGAGCGTAATTATGTACGCGTAGTACTGGTTTCGCAATTTTGCGAGGGTTGGGGTTGGGGCCGCATTGCTATGCTTTCTCGGAACGTGCCAGGCGGTCTTGTTGTAGGTTACCCGGGCGCTTGACGGTGTCCGGACGCTTAATAGCCGGATCGAGAATTGCCTTGAGAGGCTACTTTGTACTTCCGCCATTTAGGGCAGCCAGATGCTCCTCCGCTCGAGAGAGCGCTCGGTGTTTCCATTGATCGTAATGACTCCTCGAGGGCCGGGCATCTTGAGCTTGAGATACGATAGTGCGGCACCGCATTGAACTTTGCAAATGCGGTTCGTCCGAGCAAGGCGTGATAGCCACCGCAGAATCGACTATGTCAAGATTAACTCCTCGCTTCGAAATTATCCGGGATCCGAAGACCACCTCAAGTGTAACTCTGTGCCTGCACAGTTGGCCTCTACACCTGGTATGACGCCTTTAAAGGTCGCTTTTGTGGGTTTAATCCTTGAGGGATCTATGCCCATTTTTCGTGACCGTGTCCCGATAAAGCAGGTTCAGTTGCCGCCACCGTCCATAAGGACTCTAGTGAGGTGAAATCCACAATGATTGGGTCTAGAACCAATGCGTGAATCCTCCATGGCGGATGCTAGTGGGTGCTCCTTCGATCAAAAGTGATCGGGCAGGAGGACCACGGTTGAACTTTGGGGCGATCGCTCCAACGCATATACGCCCTCGAGTGCACGCTCGCCCCTTTGGGTATGTGGGTTGTATATATCCTGTTCACCGTCCGCACTTGTGGGGAAGCCCTTCGCCCCTATTGTTCGGTGGCCGGGCTCCTCCTCGTCATCGCTATGCAGCCCCTTGTCTCTGTTTTCAACATTTAACTTGCTCGCTTACTTGAACACCCAACAATCCCTCGCGGTGTGATTGGCTGGTTTTTCGGGGTGCTGTATTCGCACGAGCGATCGAGTATTCGATCCAAACCGGGCGGGCCCGGAGTATTTCTTTTAAATGGCTTTTTCCGCTGATCGGGTTTAGAGCCTCAAATCCGCATTGACTGCCGATCCTCAAGATTGTCGCCGCACGCGGGCGCTTGTGCTTGTGGCGACGCGACCTGCCATTGCTGTCCTTGGTATCCGAATTACCAGGGCTCTTGGTCATGTTATTACTACGAGCTAGTTAGTTGTCTTCTCCCACGCAAAAGCAGGTCATAAGTGTTGTGAGGGCTGCCATGGATTTCGGCTTTGCCTGTCCTACGTGCCGCGCAAGCCACTCTCGCGGATGTTATGTTTGAAGGCTGCGAGGGCCTCTGCGTCCGGACAGTCGACTATTTGATTTTCTTGGTTAGGAACCGTGTCCAGAATTGTCTGGCCGATTCTCCGCTGCTGGATTATGTGGCTTAGGTCATCGGCATCCGGTGGTCGCATATAGGTGCCCTGGAAATTGTCGAGGAATGCGGCTTCCGTGTCCTCCCAACAACCAATTGACTCTGGCGGCAAGTTGTTAAGCCAATGCCGAGCTGGTCCTTTAAGCTTGAGTGGAGGTATTTGATGGCGTAGATCATCACCGCGGGCCATGTGGATATGAAGGAGATAATCCTCGATCCATACCGCAGGATCTGTTGTGCCATCGTATGATTCGATGTTTATGGGTTTGAAACCCTCGGGATTTGATGATCCATTACTTCATCTCGTGAAGCATAGTGGGTGTGCGGCGCTCAGATCGGGCTATATCACGACGTAGCTCAAATGAGCTTTGTTCATCGTGTTCGCCCGCCAGATTTGCTATATCCGTATGACGGTTATCGCCACGCGTTGTGGGCGCCCACGCCGATCCGTAGATCGATCTTGTTTGCCTTGCCTTGTCCTCCAATATATCTCGCAGGTTTGGCGATTTCCCGCCTTGGTATTTTTGAGCGACGCCTGTGCGGCTTGAGGGAGGGCCGAGAGGCCTCTTCACCACGGCCACCAGGTGGCCGGGCCGGCCGCTGCGGCGCTGGTGATGTAGGTTTAGGTGCTTCCTCCTCTAATCGGGTAGCAGCCTACGCTTTGGGTAGCTCTTGGAGGGGCGCTCGAGTTCAGACTTTCGCCGCAAGGACTTCAGTCCATCCGTCGGCTAGTGAGTCTTGGTCAGCTCTAAGCTGTTGCTGTTTTTTCTTGAGGCTGCTCGCCGTGGCTATAAGCTTGCGCTTGAAACGCTCTTGTTCGACGGGATCCTCGTGCACGACAAATTCGTCGTTGCCGAGGCTTGCCTCATCTTCGAGGGAGGCATGTAATTATCGCCCTCACCTCTCGCTCGCCGCTTCTCATGAGGGCTGGCTTCTCCATCCTCCTGCATCAATCCCGCCGAATCGGGTGTCTTCGCACCGTCCGGGTGTTATTATCTCCCGTGCCGAATCGCCGCTTTTGCTTTGGCGGATTTAGAGCGGCGCCACGACGCCGGGCGCTTAGGCTGCTTCTTGAGGGTCATCCGTCGTTGTTCCATCGCCTTCTTCCTTCTTTTGGGGTGTCCACCATGTATATGTAATACGACGAGGTGGCCTTCCAATGCCCTATAGGCGCTGGTTCTGGTCGCTCTGCATCGGCGCCCATACCGCCGATGCCTTCGAGTCAAAGTCGAGCATGTCGCTTAAATCATCGACAGTGGCTACGGCGGGTGGTGGGTGGGCTTTGAATTTCTTCGTCGTCCGCATCCCAACCTTGCTGACCATAGTCCGCCAGGCTCTCCGATAAAGAGAGACTTTAGTGAATTCAGAATGTCGCCAAGGGCGAAAATGAAAGATGTCCGCAGGGCTAACTCCATGATCGGGCGCCAAATCGGATTCGATCGGCAGGCGCGGAAGGTTCTGAGTCCGGAGAGGAGTCCGCACCTTGAGTCACGAAGCCGCAGAGGACAAGGCTGGTGTTCGCTCGACGCCGAGAGATCGCAGCCCCGAGGCGTGTCCAGCCACCCGCCCTGATTGGCGCAATGGCTCGAGCTAAGGGTCGGAGCGACACGGTGCGGCCTCCGTGGCACCGCTCGGGCGCAGAGCTAGATCATGCCCATCGTAATAAAGCGGGCGCGCCGGGTCAGCTCGAACCCGTCGAAGATCAAGTCTCCGCGACGCCACCGTAGTTCAAACTTCCAAATCTGACCTGATGGCTGGGGCGAAGCTTCGATCTTCTCCAGATGGCTGCTTAATTGGCCCGCAGCGCAAAGCCGCCAATACGAAGATCTGTCTGGGAGAAAAGTCTCACCTCGACCGTGATCGTTGTTGATGATCGGGAGCCATCGGCCTAAAGATGACGCATACGCAGGAACTCTCAATGAAAGCACCAATGTCGGTGTCAAACCGCGGATCTCGGTAGGGGGTCCCAACTGTGCGGCCTAGGCGGATGGTAACAGGAGACAAGGGACACGATGTTTTTACCTGTGTTCGGCCCTCTCGATGGAGGTAAAACCCTACTCCCGCTTGATTAATATTGATGATATGGGTAGTACAAGAGTAGATCTACCACGAGATCGTAGAGGCTAAACCCTAAAAGCTAGCCTATGGTATGATTGTTGTTCGTCCCCACGGACTAAAAACCCTTCGCTTATATAGACACCGGAGAGGGCTAGGGTTACACAGAGTCGGTTACAATGGGATGAGATCGACGATCGCCAAGCTTGCCTTCCACGCCAAGGAAAGTCCCATCCGACACGGACTAAGTCTTCAATCTTGTATCTTCATAGTCCAGGAGTCCGGCCAAAGATTATAGTCCGGCTATCCGGACACCCCCTAATCCAGGACTCCCTCAGGTTCCTTTCCCTAGGTAGCATGCCCTAATGTGCATGTCCAAACTGCGAGAAGAGACGCAGGCGAAAACATCTGGGGGCTAGTGGAAAACAAAAGTCATCTTTTATTCACCGAATCAATATTCCCTTAAGAACGCTTAGCTTTCGCTTCACCTACCGAGGTACACATCCGTCTGACCCGCAGTAATAATCGCAGAGGTGCTCCCCTTATGCCCTAGCCGAATTAACGGGAACGTGGGGCATAAATACAAGAGCCAGGCAACCCAGCTTGGTCAAAACTTAAGTCATATCGATGCATATAGTGGTGAAAAAAATGTACATGTAGAAGAATAACACATGTGCGGGGCATGAAGCCCATAAAATATTTAAGCTTCTGTATAGGAAGCCCCAAGGTATAATGAGCGCTGGCCGGGATCAAGATTGTGTAGTCAAAACACATTTTAGCCCTTCAAGGCCTCGAAAAAAAGGGGAAGAAAGAAAGAAAGAAAAGACAGATAACGAATGTATAAAAATTTGATAGAGGTAAGGAGACAAACACGGAGTCCGGCACTAGGCATAGAATCTTCGGAGTCTCACTGTGTTCCATGGATTTGGCTCGAGGCGGTTGTCCGATGCATCCCACAGACGGTACGCTCCGCTGGTTAAGACCTGGTCAATAATGAAGGGACCCTCCCATTTGGGCTTGAGCTTGCCCTTTTTTCTTTCTCGTAGGCGTGAACGAGTTCGCCAACGCTATAAGTTTCGCCCGCATTTCTCGCTTGGTATCTTCTAGCCTATTGTTGGTAGAATGCGGAACAAGCTTTTGCCACGCCACGCCCTCCTCGAGGGCGCCCAAACTGTCATGCCGACGAAGCTCGGCCTCTCTCTTCATACATGCGCACTCGAGGTGAGTCATGAATTATGTCGCAGGCAGAACCGCCTCGCACCGCATACACCATAAAGAACGTGTGTATCCGTAGTGCGATTCGCATGGTCCGTAGCCCCTGAGTACGGAGTCGAGCCTCTACCCAAAGGCGTGTTAGATTCCTTTAAGGACCGCACTAATCTGGTTCGATGCCGCCATGATAAGATCATTTGCTCGTTCGACTTGACCGTTAGTTTGTGGATGATAGACAGAAGCGTAATCGAGCTTGATGCCCATGTTGCTGCACCATATTTTCACCTCATCGGCAGTGAAGTTCGTGCCGTTGTCAGTGATGATGCTATGGGGGACACCATAATGGTGTACAACCCCGGATATAAAGTCTATCACTGGTCCGGATTCGGTCGTTTTAACAGGTTTGGCTTCTATCCATTTGGTGAATTTATCCACCATTACCAGTAAGTATTTTTCCTTATGGGTTCCCCCTTTAAGGGGTCCAACCATGTCCATCCCCCAGACCTCAAAAGGCCAGGTAATGGGGATTGTTTGTAGGGCGACGAGTGGCATATGGCTTTGGTTTGCAAAGAGCTGGCAACCGACGCAGCGTTGGACCAAGTCATGGGCGTCTGCTCGGGCCGTGGGCCAATAAAATCCTGTATGGAAGGCCTTACTTATAAGGGCCCGGGCTGCAGTGTGGTGGCCACCGAGTCCGGCATGAATTTTTGCCAGAAGCTTCTGCCCTTCCTCTTCGGAGATGCACCTTTGAAGGACCCCGGTAGTGCTTTTCTTATAGAGTTCTCCCTCGTGGACCTTGTAGGCTTTAGATCGTCGCACAATGCAGCGTGCCTCATTTTGGTCCTTGGGAAGTTCCTGCCTGGTTAGGTAGGCCAGGAATGGTTCAGTCCATGGGGCGATGACGACCATTATTACGTGGGCTGAAGGAGTTATTTCGTATGGAGGCGCCGATTATGTCGAGTGTTCAGATCTCGCATTGTAGCCGTGCGTATCGTTGTTGCTTGTTTCCCCTTCCCATGCCACAGATGGCTTAAACAACCTTTCCAAGAATATGTTGGGTGGGACCGGATCGCGCTTAGCACCGATACGGGCAAGGACGTCCGCCGCCTGATTGTTTTCCCGAGCTACATGGTGGAATTCGAGTCCCTCGAACCGAGCTGACATCTTGAGTACGACATTGCGATAAGCCGCCATTTTCAAATCTTTAGTGTCAAAGTCTCCTTTTATTTGGGATATTGCGAGGTTCGAATCCCCGCGCACCTCTAGTCGTTGAATGCCCATGGAGACTGCCATCCGTAGACCATGTAACAGGGCCTCGTATTCGGCGGCATTGTTGGAGTCTCAGATACATGATTTGATGTACATATTGGATTGTATCTCCGTAGGGGACGCCAAGACGACGCCAGCACCTGACCGCCAACATTTTAGAGCCGCCAAAGTGCATCATCCATTGAGTATGCGCCGTATTCCTTAGGGAGTTCGGTCATTCCATTCGCCGCACAAAATCGTCCAATACCGCGATTTAATAGCTCGCCGAGGTTTATATGTTATGTCGAATGGAGGAGCTCTATGGCCCATTTGGCAATCAGGCCTGTGGCGTCGCGTTGTTTATTATGTCATTCAAAGGCACTTCAGAGGCCACCGTGATTGAACACTCTTGAAAGTAGTGTCGTAGTTTTCGGATGCCATGAATACTGCATACGCTTATATTTTGATAATGCGGTACCGTGATTTGCATGGGTGAGGACAAAGGATACATAATATACCGCCTTTGAAGGGGGAATTTATGTTCGTCTGCTTTCGCTCGACGACGAGTGCTACGCTTACGACTTGATGAGTCGCTGCTATATATAGCAGCATCGGTTCGCCGATGTTTGGCGCGCCAGATTGGGTTGGTGGCGATGGCTTTTATTTCTTCCATCGGCCATGGCAGCATCCGTCCACTCAAAGTGTTCGGTGCGCTAAAGAAGGCGATAAAGGGGTAGTGCCTTTTCTCCTAATCGGGAGATGAAGCGACTTAAGACCGCAACGCATCCAGTTAACTTCTGGATTTGCTTGAGGTCTGTTGGGATGGCCAATTGTGACAGGGCTCGGATTTTAGCCAGGTTCGCTTCAATCCCTCTACTGGAGACGATGAAGCCCAGGAGCTTTCCGGCGGGCACGCCGAAAATGCATTTTCCCGGATTGAGCTTGATGTCGTATGTTCGAGGTTGTTGAACGAAGCCTCAAGTCGCCTATTAAAGAGTCGGCGTGTTCGGTTTTCACGACCACATCGCTCACGATGCTTCCACCGTTTTGCTGATTTGTTTTTCCGCATGTCCGAATCATGCGTTGATACGCTGCACCGGCGTTTTAAGCCCGGAAGGCATTGTGTTGAAACAGAAGGGGCCGTATGGCGTGATAAACGCCATTGCGGGTTGGTCGGACTCGGCCATCTTGATTTGGTGGTAGCCGGAGTATGCATCGAGGAAGCACAATGAGTCATGTCCCACGGCGGCGTCGAAAATTTGATCGATGTGGGGGAGGGGGAAGGGATCCTTTAGGCAAGCTTTATTGAGGTCTTTGAAGTCGACACATAAGAGCCAGGATTTGTCCTTCTTTGGTACCATCACCAGGTTTGCTAGCCAGTCCGGGTGTTTTATTTCTCTGATGAATCCGGCCTCCAATAACTTGGCTAGCTCTCGCCCATAGCTTGTCGCTTAGGTTCGAGAAGCGCCAAGAGTCTGCTTGACCGCTTGAACCCTTTTAGAATGTTAAGGCTATGCCCGCCAACTTGCGTGGGATTCCTGGCATATGTGATGGGTGCGTGCAAATATATCCCAGCTCAAGCAGAACTCCCAGAAAGTGGTGTCCACATCGGGTTTAACTTTGCCCCAATTGAGGCTATTTTTGTATGGTCCGTTGGGTGGACTTGGAATTTGACTATTTCGTCTGGCTGGTTTAAAAGAGGTGGACTTGGATCTCTTGTCGAGTATCACGTCGTCCCTGTCCACGGCCGAGCGAAGGCTGGTTAACTCCTCCGCCGCTAGGGCTTTGGATAGTGCCTCGAGGGCTAGTGCGGCTGTTTTGTTTTCGGTAGCTGAGCGCTATGTCCGGATCACTAGCTAGAGTGATGATTCCATTGGGCCCGGCATTTTGAGCTTCATGTACCCGTAATGGGGTATAGCTTGGAAGATCGTAAATGCCTCCCGCCCTAGAAGGGCATGGTATCCGCTATTGAACGGGGCCACTTGGAATGTTATTTCTTCGACCTGTAATTTTCCGCAGTGCGAATACGACATCTAGTGTGATTTTCCCAGCGCAACGTGCCTCCCGACTGGGGATGATTCCTCTAAAGGTTGTGCTGCTTTGCTCAACGCGTTCCATCTATTTCCATTTTGTGAAGGGTTTCCTCGTAAATGAGGTTTAATCCGCTGCCACCGTCCATGAGCACTTTTTAGTGAGCCGAAGCCGCTCACAATTGGACTAAGGACTAGTGCGGCTGGTGCTCGGGCTGTTCGGCATTTGGGTTCGCATCGGAATTGAAGGTGATAGCCGTGTCGCCCATGGATTTATTGCTGCCACCGGCAGATCTCGGCAAGGCTGCAGAGCTGCTTCGCTGCGCCAAGACTGTTAAGACCGTATTGTAATTCGCGGGATGTTGCTCTACGGTTATTTGAATGAGGAGATCCTCAGTGCTCTTAGCAACCTGCCGGAGTACCCAACATGCTCTAAGGCTGTGTGTTGGTGTGGTTTCCACCGTACTGTGAATTTTGCAGGGCCGTTAAGCCATCCCTCCAATACGGTTCCGCGTCTCTAGTGGGCTTTTTGCTTTTTGTGTTTGAATCGGGTGACTTACGGGTGCACCCTTTGGTTTGACTGGTATTTAGCCAAAGCCGGATTGTCCCAAAATTCTGTTTCGTTTCAGCGCCTCCATCGCACAAGATTTTCCATACTATGGCCGCTAAGTCAGTGAAGTGTGCTATGTTGCGGCGGCTTATGGTGTTAAGGATTCCCTTGTCTGTGCAATTATTGCAGAAGAATGAAATTGCATCTTCCTCTCGACAGTCCTTGACCTTGTTCATTAGTGATGTACTGTTTCCTGGGGCTCTTGTCTAATGTGGGAGAGATCGCTTGTATCTAGGTGGGTGGGCAGATTTAAGTCCGAACCTCGACCCAGCCTCATGCGACCCGGGCGTGGGAGTTTCCGATCTTGGAGGTTCAGCTCCGGATGTCACCCGATAGGTCTGTCCCATCGCATGATTCTACGCTCAAGGCTTGGGGGATGTCCTTTCGTAGGCTGTGTATCTCGCTGAGAGCTCGAATCGGACATAGCTTGTCCTCAAGATTGAGGGAAAATTACCGCATTGTTCCTCCACCACCGCTATCTCGATGGGTGACCGCGAGAGTTAATCTCCTTTGGTCGGGTTTAAGCCCGATCCGATCATAGTCCGTAGCGACTCCCAAAGCGCGGCGCGTCCAAGAGCTCGCTTAGGGAAGAGAGATCCATCGATCCATCTGCCGCAAGTTCCGAGCCGACGGGAGGCTGTTTTCGATGATATGAGAAGTCATCGCCGCGCAGCAGCCGAACGGGCGGTCATGACGAATCGCTTAGCCGGAGAGTCCGGCCGACAGCCGTGGCTCCTCCGAGGTAACGCTGTCCTTGACAATGAGACGAGACATCCTTCCTTATGGCGACGGCACAGTGGAACTCTCAATGAAAGCACCAATGTCGGTGTCAAAACCGGTGGATCTCGGGTAGGGGGTCCCCAACTATGCGTCTAAGGTGGATGGTAACAGGAGGCAAGGGACACAATGTTTACCCAGGTTCGGGCCCTCTCTATGGAGGTAATACCCTACTTCCTGCTTGATTGATCTTGATGAATATGAGTATTACAAGAGTTGATCTACCACGAGATCGTAGAGGCTAAACCCTAGAGGCTAGCCTATGGTATGATTGTTGTTGTCCTATGGACTAAACCCTCCAGTTTATGTAGACACCGGAGGGGGGCTAGGGTTACACAGAGTCGGTTACAACAGAAGGAGATCTACATATCCGTATCGCCAAGCTTGCCTTCCACGCCAAGAGAGTCCCATCCGGACACGAGACGAAGTCTTCAATCTTGTATCTTCATAGTCCAACAGTCCGGCCAAAGGATATAGTCCGGCTGTCCGGATACCCCCTAATCCAGGACTCCCTCATTTTCCCTTATTAAGGATTATATTGATGGGTTGCATTTTACCGTTGCACATGATGATTTTGATAGATATAATATGCATGTGCTTTCTGCTCCTACTTGCAATTATTATGAGAGAGGAACTACATCTCCGCCTCTTTATGTTTCCAATATGATAGAATTGCAAGAATCTGCTTATACTATGCACTGGCCTTTACTTTGCGTGCATGAATTGTTCTTTTATGACATGCCGATGCATAGGAAGAGAGTTAGACTTCGTAATTGCTTGATATATGTTACTTTGTGCTCACTACTAAATTACAAATCATTGTTGATTCAAATTGGCTTTGATATACCTTGGGATCCGGGTGGATTCACTACTTGAGCACTATATGCCTAGCTTAATGGCTTTAAAGAAAGCGTTGCCAGGGAGACAACCCGGAAATTTTAGAGAGTCATTTATTTCTGTTGAGTGCTTTCATATAGTTTAAAAACAACAAAAATAAAGAGGGGAACCCAAAACGTTTTCAAAAAGAAAAGCGAAAGTGAGAAAGACAAGCATTGTTGAAGTGGGAGAGCTCCTTGAACTTTGTTCATGCTCACGGAAACTTTGTGAATTTTGATTACAGAAAATTTTCAACAAAAATAATTATCCCCTTGTACAATTCCATTGTATTATAAAAATAATGTGCCAACGTTTGCCTTTAGGATGTTTACAATGCTTGTTGGTTTGTGCGGTGCAGGACAGAAACTTGGGCTATAGTGCGCAATTTTTAGTTTTTTACTGGAACGTCAAACGGTTCTGATTCTTCTTGCACTGTCTTTATATAGAAATTTTTTATTTTTCCTAATTTTGTAAGAATTTTTCAAGTATCAGAAATATGATGAATGTTCAGATTATTACAGACTGTTCTGTTTTAGACAGATTCTGTTTTTGATGCATAGTTTGCTTGTTTTGATGAAACTATCAATTTATATCAGTGGATTAAGCCATGAAAAAGTTATATTATAGTAGACACAATGGAAAAACAATATATGAATTGGTTTGCAACAGTACTTAGAGTAGTGATTTGCTTTATTATACTAACGGATCTTGCCGAGTTTTCTGTTGAAGTTTTGTGTGGATGAAGTGTTCAATGATCGAGAAGGTCTCGATATGAGAAAAAGGAGGAGAGGAAAGAGCTCAAGCTTGGGGATTCCCAAGGCACCCCAAGTAAATATTCAAGGATACTCAAGCGTCTAAGCTTGGGGATGCCCCGGAAGGCATCCCCTCTTTCTTCAACAAGTATCGGTATGTTTTCGGATTCTTTTCGTTCATGCGATATGTGCAAATCTTGGAGCGTCTTTTGCATTTAGTTTTCATTTTTATTTTATGCACCATGCTGGTATGAGATAGTCCTTGGTTGATTTATAGAATGCTCTTTGCACTTCACTTAAATCTTTTGAGTATGGCTTTATAGAATGCTTCATGTGCTTCACTTATATCATTTAAAGCTTGGATTGCCTGTTTCTCTTTACATAGACAACCGCCATTTGTAGAATGCTCTTTTGCTTCACTTATATTTGTTAGAGCATCGGCATATCGTTTGTAGAAAGAACTAAACTCTCTTGCTTCACTTATATCTATTTAGAGAGGTGACAGGAACTGGTCATTCACATGGTTAGTCATAAAACCCTACATAAAACTTGTAGATCACTGAATATGATATGTTTGATTCCTTGCAATAGTTTTGCGATATAAAGGTGGTGATATTAGGGTCGTGCTAGTTGAGTAATTGTGAATTGAGAAATACTTGTGTTGAGGTTTGCAAGTCCCGTAGCATGCACGTATGGTGAACCGTTATGTAACGAAGTTGGAGCATGAGGTATTTATTGATTGTCTTCCTTATGAGTGGCGGTCGGGGACGAGCGATGGTATTTTCCTACCAATCTATCCCCCTAGGAGCATGCGCGTAGTAATTTGTTTGGATGACTAATAGATTTTTGCAATAAGTATGTGATTTCTTTATGACTAATGTTGAGTCCATGGATTATACGCACTCTCACTCTTCCATCATTGCTAGCCTCTTCGGTACCGTGCATTGCCCTTTCTCACCTCGAGAGTTGGTGCAAACTTCGCCGGTGCATCCAAACCCCGTGATACGATACGCTCTATCACACACAAACCTCCTTATATCTTCCTCAAAACAGCCACCATACCTACCTATTATGGCATTTCCATAGCCATTCCGAGATATATTGCCATGCAACTTCCATCATCATCATATACATGACTTGAGCATTTATTGTCATATTGCTTTGCACGATCGTAAGATATCTAGCATGATGCTTTCATGGCTTGTCCGTTTTTTGATGTCATTGCTACGCTAGATCATTGCACATCCCGGTACACCGCTGGAGGCATTCATATAGAGTCATATATTTGTTCTAGATATCGAGTTGTAATATTGAGTTGCAAGTAAATAAAAGTGTGATGATGATCATTATTAGAGCATTGCCCTAGTGTGGAAAGGATGATGGAGACTATAATTCCCCCACAAGTCGGGATGAGACTCCGGACGAAAAAAATAAAAAAAATAAAAAAAAGAGAGAAAGGCCAGAAAAAAGAGAAGGCCCAAAAAAAGAAAAAAAAAAGAAAACAAAAAAATTAGAGAAAAAGAGAGAAGGTGCAATGTTACTATCCTTTTACCACACTTGTGCTTCAAAGTAGCACCATGTTCTTCATACAGAGAGTCTCTTGAGTTATCACTTTCATATACTAGTGGGAATTTTCATTATAGAACTTGTCTTGTATATTCCAACGATGAGCTTCCTCAAATGCCCTAGGTCTTCATGAGCAAGCAAGTTGGATGCACACCCACTTAGTTTCAGTTTGAGCTTTCATATACTTATAGCTCTAGTGCATCCGTTGCATGGAAATCCCTACTCCTCACATTGACATCAATTGATGGGTGTCGGTGTCAAAACCGGCGGATCTCGGGTAGGGGGTCCCTAACTGTGCGTCTAAGGCGGATGGTAACATGAGGCAAGGGACACAATGTTTACCCAGGTTCTGGCCCTCTCTATGGAGGTAATGCCCTACTTCCTTCTTGATTGATCTTGATGAATATGAGTATTACAAGAGTTGATTTACCACGAGATTGTAGAGGCTAAACCCTAGAAGCTAGCCTATGGTATGATTGTTGTTGTCCTACGAACTAAACCCTCTGGTTTATATAGACACCGGAGGGGGCTAGGGTTACACAGAGTCGGTTACAACAGAAGGAGATCTACATATCCGCATCGCCAAGCTTGCCTTCCACGCCAAGACAGTCCCATCCGGACACGGGACGAAGTCTTGAATCTTGTATCTTCATAGTCCAACAGTACGGCCAAAGGATATATTCCGGCTGTCCGGATACCCCCTAATCCAGGACTCCCTCAGTAGCCCCTGAACCAGGCTTCAATGACGATGAGTCCGGCACGCAGATTGTTTTCGACATTGCAAGGCAGGTTCCTCCTCTGAATACTCCATAGAAGATCTTGAACACAAGGATAGTGTCCGACTCTGCAAAACATGTTCCACATTCCACGGTAGAGAGAATAATATTCACAAATCCGACCTGCTGACGTATTTGACACCATGACATCATGCCATGGCCCGGTTATTATCGAACCGTGTTTTTCGACCAGCCTTGGCGATATCGCGAGGCGGTTTCTTGGCACGCCTTGTCGGTAGAGATCGTGTCCCTTATCACGGAGTCTCATCAATACGGGCGTGGGTAACCCAATCGTGCTGGTATGACTCCTCGATTATAGGCAAGTCCCAAATGGTCACCGGAGGACGCCGGTATTCACCCTCTTATAAAGAGACCAAGGCCCATCCTTTTTATTCCTCGAACTAAGTCGAATCCCTCCCCGCCGAGTTCCAACACCCAAAGCTCAGTCAGCGCTTGGACCTTCAACCATGTCCGGATCCAACCTTCAAGGTCGGTGGATGCCCTCCTCCATCACAGAGGAAGACGCCGAAAGTTAAGAGAGGCCGTGTTCTTGACCGGCGAGATTGAGCACCGGCTGCCTGCTCAAGGGCAGGTCATACCTACTCCCAAACCCGGCGAGAGCGTAGTATTCATATCTCACTTCCTTCGAGGGCTAGGCCTAGCTCTGGATCCCTTCGTGAGGGGGCTCATGTTCTATTACGGGCTGGACTTCCATGATTTAGCTCCGATTCTATTCTCCATATCTCGCCTTTTATCGTCAGGTAAGCTTTTTTTCTCAGATCACCCTCACTTCGCCTGTGGCTCAAGACCTTCCAAGTGGATCCAAGACAATCGAGGGGAGGTATGCGTAATGCGGAGGTGCTGTAATATGCAAAAGCGCCGATGCCCCATGGCCCGAGGGTTCTTTCCAGAGGTGTCCAGCTTATGGCAACAAGAATGGTTTTATGTCACAACTCCTGTGGTACCAAATGGGTGGCCCCACCCGCTTTCGCTGGGTCACCCTCCACGACTAACGTCATGGATCAACAAGGGGCTAAACTGGGGGCCAGTGAAGGATGTTCCCATACTACAGGGTCGCATCCGGGATCTTCTCGAAGAGATATTGATCTGGTCAAAGTAACGCAAGTAATGTTACTTTGCCAAACCCTGCCATAAAACATCGCCCCTCCGCTCGTGGGAATTCAACCGAGGGACCGCGAGCTATTCAGCATTTCCTCAAAGATGACGCCCAAGGAGATGTACAAATTGTACTTTGGACCACAAGCAGTGTGTCCGGATTCCACCGAGGACGCTGGTCCGAGCTGCGATCCCGTCCGATATTTCCAAGTAAGTCGCCTATGGCCAATTACGTTGTATTTCTATTCATCATGACATCATTCGAAAAAGTCGCTTGTCGGTGTCAAACCGGCGGATCTTGGGTAGGGGTCCCGAATCGTGCGCCTAGGCGGATGGTAACAGAGACAAGGGACACGATGTTTTTACCAGGTTCGGGCCCTCTCGATGGAGGTAATAGCCTACTCCTGCTTGATTAATATTGATGATATGGGTAGTACAAGAGTAGATCTACCACGAGATCAAGGAGGCTAAACCCTAGAAGCTAGCCTATGGTATGATTGTTGTTCGTCCCACGGACTAAAACCCTCCGGTTTATATAGACACCGGATAGGTTAGGGTTACACAGAGTCGGTTACAATGGTAGGAGATCTACATATCCGTATCGCCAAGCTTGCCTTCCACGCCAAGGAAAGTCCCATCCGGACACGGGACGAAGTCTTCAATCTTGTATCTTCATAGTCTTGGAGTCCGGCCGTGACGATAGTCCGGCTATCCAGACACCCCCTAGTCCGGGACTCCCTTAGTAGCCCCTGAACCAGGCTTCAATGACGATGAGTCCGGCGCGTTGATTGTCTTCGGCATTGCGAGGCGGGTTCCTCCTCCGTATACTTCATAGAAGGTCATGAACACAAGGATAGTGTCCGGCTCTGCAAAACAAGTTCCACATAACACCGTAGAGAGAATAATTTTTGCACAGATCTGCTGACGTATTCCGCGGCGTGACATCACACCACGGCCAGGCCTTTATATGAATCGTTTTTACTGTTCCACCTCAGCGCATTTAGCGAGGCGGTTTCCTTGGCACGTCTTATCAAAGCATAGATCGTGCCCCCTTATTCCGGGATTCTCATCAATACGGACGTGGTAACCCAACCTTGCTCGCTGGCACGCCCTCTATCGGCGAGTCCTAATCGACCACGGGGTGGGCTCTTGGTATTCAACCTCTTTATAATGAGACCAAGGCCCTCCTCTTTTTACACCCTCCATCGAGTTCGCCCCACGCTTCGAGTTCCAACACCCAAAGCTTCAGATTTAGGCGCTTCGGACCTTCACGATGTCCGGCTCCGACCAGCACGGCCGATGGATGTCTTCCTCCGTCACAGAAGAAGATGTGCTAAAGCTGCGAGACGCCAGGTATCTAACCGACGAGATCTCGCATAGGCTGCCTGCTCCAGGGCAGGTCATTCCCACTCCTGAGCCCGGCGAGAACGTGGTGTTTGTATCCCACTTCCTTCGGGGTTTAGGCCTCCCAACGGATCCCTTTGTGTGGGGGCTCATGTTTTATTATGGGCTTGATTTCCATGACTTGAATCCGGAGTCCATCCTCCATATCTCGTCATTCATTGTCATATGTGAGGCCTTCCTCCATATTACCCCCCACTTTGGATTGTGGCTCAAGACCTTCAAGGTGGAGCCAAAGATGATCAAGGGGCAACAAGCAGAGTGCGGAGGGGCGGTCATAAGCAAATGTGCTGATGCTCCGGGTCCGAGGGCTCTTTTCAAGAGGAGCTTGGTTTGTGGCAACGGGAGTGGTTTTATATCACCGCCCCTGGGGCACCAAATGGGCGGCGCTCCTGCCTTCCGCTGAGGTCCACCACAGCGGCTGGCATCATGGGTCAACAAGGCTCGACTGGGGCCGCCCAAGGACGCTCTCTGCTGCAGGCCGATTCGAGATCTCCAGAAAGAGGGATCAATCTGCTTGCGAGTGGCGCAAGTTATGGTGATCCGCGCCTTCAGCCCTGCAAACGCCGCCTCAGCCCGTGGGAATTCAATCCGAGGGACCACGAGCTCTCCAAAATTTTATGGGCACGACGCCTGTGGAGATGTATAAACTGTTCTTCGGATCACAATGAGAAGTGTCCGGACTTGACCGAGGACGCAGGACTAAGCTGCAATCGCCCAGATACTCAAGTAAGTAGTCCCAGAACCGGACAAGCTGTTCATTTATTTATTATATATATATATGCCCTTTAAAGGAGCCGCTTGAACAGGAGTGGATAGCCAAGGCAAAGTTAATAAGGTGTCCGCTCCTCCCCGAGACCACGCCGGATCCCATGCTGACCAAGATGTTGAAGGTCGCGCTTTTGAAGATGGCGAAGGGGGAGCGGGAAGAAACTGCCTCTCGAAGGAGGCTATCAAGGAAGGAGGGATTAAGAGTCCCACCTTCCGAGGAGAGAAGAGGACCGCTCGAAGATCCGGAGGTCAAGGCCTCAAAGAGGGAAAGGAATCTTCGGCAGAGAGTCCGCGCCGGAAGTAACCCAGCTGCATTATTTCCCCGAGGGATCAGCCTTCCAATGAGCCGTAAGTAAAAATAAGGGTCTTGTAAATAAGGAACATCCTCAGATTTATTCATGAAGATAACCGAAATTGTACCTTGTAGTTCGGACCTCAGCCCTTCTCAGCAGAGCTCGCTTCGGGGATCTTCTTCCGGAGATGATGGAGAGCGAACGCCTCAACCAGTCGCACCCTCATGTGAAGCGGACGACCCGAGGTGTCATCGCGAGGGTTCCCCAAGTCCGCGGGCCGGAAGGTCCGCGCCAAGTGGTGTGCGGTCGGAGGAGCTGAAGGATCTGCTCGGGCGAGCGGCTATTTCAGAAGATCACCGTGCTCTAATGGTTACGGTGATTGAAAGAATTGCATCCGCGAAGAGCGGATTGCATGAAGCCGTCAGAAGCTTACTAACGGGGTTTGAGGTACGCAAAATGATGTACCTTCCGACGCTTATGCATATAAATGCGCCAGATAGATAGTAGCCTCGAGACTCGGTATGTTGTCAAAATTGACAACGTGCCGAGGATCAAATTCTCAGTTATAACATATCGCCGCTCCTAAACAGGTGGCGGGGCGTCCGGAGGCCAGCCGGACTGATGAATATGCTGAACTAAAGCGGCAACTTGACGAGGCGGATGCGGACATCGTGCTGGTCAATAAACGGTTTGACGAGTCACAAGGTATGCGACTTCTATGCGGACACCTGGTAAGGGGGCTTGACGCCCATATCTTACTATTCGTATGCTTAATGCAGATGGTGCCACTGCCGTGGAGGAGCTGCGGGCGGAACTCGCCGAGCAAAAGAGCAAGCCAGAAATCGATGTCGCGGCTTTAAAGGCGGCCAAGAGCTAGAAGCCAAACGGGCTGCTCATCGCCAAGCAAAGAGGAAATGGCCGATATGGCAAAAAGTTAAGGAATACTACCGATCGCTGCGAGGTTCTTGAAAAAGAACGCTGCGGAACAAGAGGGTTTAAAAAGGTCGCCGCGAATCCAAGAATGCCCAATCGGCTTTGAGAGCTGCCAAGGAGGAGCTGAGTCAGCCGGGCAATTGCGGCTGGAAAACCGTTTACGCTCGGAGGAATTATACGATCCAAAGTATGCTCGCTTGATAAGTTGTGGAGTTCGGAGGATGCTTATCTGGACTTGGCGGCGAGCGCTGCGGACGCGGTTGAGCACTTCCGGGGCCAGAAGGGGCACAGAAGGGAAGAGCTATATTGGTCGCAATTCCATAGTCCGGAGCGTCCTCTGCCGCTGACCGATCGGTTGGCCGAATGGGCCGAGCTGAATCGGTTGTCCGGATTTGCCATGAAGCATGTCTTGACTCACTTGTGGCCGGGCGGACCCCAGCCGAAGAGCTATTTTGGTTTAGTGCAGCAGTTTCTTGGTGCGGTACCGCGTATCGACGCAATGAAGCGATCGGCGTGTATTGAGGGAGCGCGGATTGCTCTTGCCCGTGTCAAGACATACTGGCAGAGATGAAGGCCACCGACGTTGCATCCCAAGATTCGGACAAGTTGAGTACCGCCGAGCACTACTTTGAAGAAGTCCCGCCGGGCGCTGCTTAATAGAGACGCAGGTGCTCAAGGATATTATGTTTAAGTGACATGTATGATTTGTGAAAACAATGTTTTAATATAATATAAGAGCGCTTTTATACTTGTGCGTTCAAGTAGCAAACTACTCCCGTGCGGCCGCTTATGTATATGTATATATAACTCTGAAGATGGCAGTCCTTGGTTTCAGCCCCCACGCACATAGTGCGGGGGTGTTTGCAAAGAAAGCGCTTTTTCACACTTAATCCAACATCTTGGTCCTGTTAAGGAGGTGATAGCATAGCAAACCAGGCAACCGGACTATAATGCTTTATCACTTTCACTTAGCCATAGGAGTTCGAGGTGGGGCTACTATATAGCCCCAGGAGCACCGCACTCTCCCGATTCGGGTGTGTATGTGCCCGATCAAAACCGTCCTTCGTTAATGCGGAGGAATCCTAAACATTCATGTGAGTCATCGAGTGGTTGACCAGTCTCTCGCTATATCATGACAGCAGTTTTCGGCTTTCATCGAGGTGCTCGCCCGGCGAACCGGGCACAATCGCAGAGTTCTCCGGTGCCGCTTAGCCGTGAAAACAGAACGTAAGGCAGCAAAACACAGAGCCGGCAACCCAACATTTGACCAAAGACATGATTCGGATCTGATGCATATAAGGCCTAATCTCGAGACGCCGAATACTCCCTAAGGTATTCGGTCTTTCCGAGAATGGGCAGAATAATGCCCTAAGCCCTCGTGTCCAGTCTACGCAAAAAATTCTGGTGCGCCAATGCCAAAGCACCAGCCTCCTCCTCGGTTATATTAAGGAACCGGGGATGTATATCAACAAGAGACAGTGAAAAAGGTTTACGCAGGTCTTAATCTGAAAAGAATCCTTGCAACGGGTCCCTCTTGCACGCCTCGCGCCGTGTTCCGCTGTGTCGTATCTCGACGGGTGTAGCACGTTGTTCATCTGTAAAAGAGAGGAACTTAGTTTGAAAGAAAAGGATCGTGCGAAAGATGTACTTAATATTAAATAAACAGAGTACGGTTCGAAGAATTGGATAAAATTGAGCTTTATTGTCTCTTGTTATACATGCATGCGGCCCCTCGTATGGGGGTATGCCGCTAGTAGGCGCCGGACTCGCCTAACCGTGTCCGGGGTTTGAATGACCAATTCAGGTTCTTTGCCTAGCAGAGCCGGATAGCTGTGGGGCTGTCAAGGCAGTCTCCGTTCTTCCGTGTTCGAGTAACACTTAATACTTCCTTTTAACGAGATGATGCCGCGTGGACCGGGCATTTTAAGTGTTAGAGATGCATAATGCGGTATTGCGTTAAAGCGGTAAAGCTTCAATCCCAATAGTGCTTGATGGCTACTTTTAAACGGGCGATATGGAAGAGTAACTTTTCGCGACGGAAGTTGTCGGATGAACCAAGCACAACTTCTAGCAGTATGGAGCCCGTATAAAGGGCATATGGGCTCGCATTACTCCTTTAAAGGAGGTGTTGCTACGGCGAATTTTGGTTGGGTTTATCCCCATCCTCATGGATTGTGTCCCGATATATCGGTTTATGTCATCGCCGCCATCCATGAGGACATGTGTAAATTGAATCCGTCGATTATAGGATCCAATATCAAGGCAGTCCATCCTGCGTTCCGGATATTTTTGGAATAGTCCTGATGGTCGAAGGTGATTGGTTTTGACAACCAGCAGCGGCGCGCTTTTAGTGCGCGCCGCCTGCTTTTTCCCTTTGATCACGTGAAGTGAGTTTACTGTTTTGACCTCCGTGGGAAAGTTTTTGTTTTCCGAGGCTCGCTTGTGGTGCTTGTCATCATCTTCACTTGGTGTGTCGAGCCCTTGTGTTCGGCGCTCATCTGCGGACTGTTTGAAAACCCAACAATTTCGTGGGTATGGTTGGCGTGCCTCCCAGAGTATCGTGGATTTGACATATCTTGTCCAAGATTTTGTTGAAGTTGGATAGCTCATCGCTATTGTCCTTAAGGGCAGTTTTTGTTGTTCGCCTTGAGCTTTTGAATCCGCGTTGACCGCCGTGCTCTTTTGACTGCTCCTTTTAATCCGCGCTGGTCCTTGTTGCGCCGTGGTTTCCCATTTCCATCACTGATTTCGGATGTACTTGGGTCACTGGTGTCTGCATCTTGCTAGCCAGCTATCCTCTCCCGCACAAAAGCGGGTCATGAGGCTTGTTAATGCGCCATTGTTCTTGGCTTTTCTTGGCCGAGGTGTCTCGCGAGCCATTCGTCTCGGACGTTGTGTTTGAAAGCTGCTAAAGCTTCGGCGTCCGGACAATCGACTATTTGGTTCTTTTTAGTAAGGAACCTGTTCCAGAATTTCCGGCTGACTCTCCGGCTGTTGTGTTATGTGACTTAGATCGCTCGCATCCGGAGGGCGGACATAAGTCCCCAAAATTTGCCCAAATGCATCCTCGAGCTCTTCCCAGCTTCCAATGGTATTTTGGGGAGGCTCTTAAGCCAATGCCGAGCTGGCCCTTTGAGTTTAAGGGTAAGTATTTTATGGCGTGAGATCATCTCCTCTAGCCATGTGTATGTGGAGAATGTAATCCTCAATCCAGCACTCTGTGTCTGTTGTTCCGTCAGATGCCTCTATGTTTACGGGTTTGAATCCATTGAAATTCATGATCCAAAGACTCATCGGTGAAACATAGGGGTGTGCGCGCCCTATATTTGGGTGTGTCGTGATCTTCGAATTTTGGCGTATTGCATTGCTTTGACGAGCATGCTTTCTTGGCCCATAGATGGACCTAACTGGGCCATCCTTTTGATGTGAATCCTTATGCGGATCGCATATTGGCTTGTGTGCGGCGCCATTCGCCACTCTCTTTTTGCCGTGGGGTCGTCCATCCGACCGGGTGACCTTCTTACTTTTTAATTGTGGGGGCTCTAAGGCCTCCTCGTCGAATTCGGGCAGTAGCTTTATTTTCGGGTAGTTCTTTGTTCGGCGATTGTCGCCAGATTTGTTCAAGGGTGCTGAATACTTTGCTCCATCTGATCCTCGAGTGCATCTTCCGCTGTTTTGAGCTTCCTCTTTGCTTTTTCAGCTACGCCAGCGATGGCGACGAGCCTTTTCTCGGAGGTCATTTTGCTCCAATAGTTTGTCCGGCGTGAGATCGCCCGCATCGTTGTCTTTGCCGGGACAGATTGTTTATCCAAGTTGTCTTGTTCGGACGATTGCTCAATAGCTTGTTCGTTGTCCACCGGTTCGCCCCGCTCTATGGCTGGGTCTTTGTTGAGGCGGACTTTGTTCGGCGCTTATGTTGCCGCTTTGACTGCTTTCCGAGGGATTTATCCTTCGTGGCGCCCCGTTGTTCCTCGCCTTCATTTCCTTTAGGTGTATCCACCATGTATACATCATGGGATGAGGTTGTCTAGCATCCTATAGGTGCTGGTTCATTGTTGTCTCCTACATCGCCGTCCATACCGCCGATGTCTTGAGTCGAAATCAAGCACGCCGTAAGCTTTCGGCGCTGGCTACGAAGTGGGTGGTGGGTGGGCGTTGAATTTC
The DNA here is from genome assembly GCA_021605205.1 of Aegilops longissima. Classification (NCBI taxonomy): domain Eukaryota; kingdom Viridiplantae; phylum Streptophyta; class Magnoliopsida; order Poales; family Poaceae; genus Aegilops; species Aegilops longissima. The sequence continues at coordinate 77,077,544 of CM038679.1, forward strand.
TTCATCGTCCGCATCTCAACCTTCCCGACCGTAGTCCGCCAGGGCTCTTCGGATAAAGAGAGAGACTTTAGTGAATTCAGGATGTCGCCAAAGGGTGAGTGCCGAAGATGTCCGCGTCCGTGAACTCCATGACCGGGCGCCCAATCGATCCGATTGGCGGGGGCGCGGAGGGTTCGGAGTCCGGAGAGGAGTCCGCACCGAGTCGAGGTCTTCGCAGCGACAGGATGGAGTTCGCCTCGATCGCCGAGAGATTGTAGCCCCGAGGCGGTGTCCAACCACTCATCCTCGATCGGGGAATCCGCCCGGATTAAGGGTCGGAGCGACATCGGTGCGGCCTCCGTGGCAATCGCTCGCCGCAGAGCTAGATCATGCCCATCGAGACAAGGCGGCACGCTTGGCTTGCGGCTCGAATCCGTCAAGATCAAGTCTCCGCGGATATCGGTCGATAGTTCAAACTTCCAAATCTGACCGATGGCCAGGGCGAGCTCTCGATCTGCTCCAGATGGCTGCTTAATTGGCCCGCAGTGCAAAGCCGCCAATACGAAGATCTGTCCGGGAGAAAAGTCTCACCTGGACCGCTCGTTGTTGATGATCGAAGGAGACATCGGGCCTATCGGTGACGCATACGCAGGAACTCTCAATGAAAGCACCAATGTCGGTGTCAAACCGCGGATCTCGGTAGGGGGTCCTGAATCGTGCGCCTAGGCGGATGGTAACAGGAGACAAGGGACACGATGTTTTACCCAGGTTCGGGCCCTCTCGATGGAGGTAATACCCTACCCCGCTTGATTAATATTGATGATATGGGTAGTACAAGAGTAGATCTACCACGAGATCAAGGAGGCTAAACCCTAGAAGCTAGCCTATGGTATGATTGTTGTTCGCCCCATTTAACTAAAACCCTCCGGTTTATATAGACACCGATAGGTTAGGGTTACACGAGTCGGTTACAATGGTAGGAGATCTACATATCCGTATCGCCAAGCTTGCCTTCCACGCCAAGGAAAGTCCCATCCGGACACGGGACGAAGTCTTCAATCTTGTATCTTCATAGTCTTGGAGTCCGGCTGTGATGATAGTCGGCTATCCAGACACCCCCTAGTCCGGGACTCCCTCATCGCTCTTTGACCAGGACTGGAAAACAAAGGCAAAGATGATCAGGTGTCCGGCCCCCCTCCCCGAGGTCTCACCGGATCCAATACTAGTCCGGATGTTGGAGCTATGCCTACCAAGCGCCTCGGGGAGGATAAAGGTGGGAAGAAAGAGGTCGACGCCCGCTGGCGGACAACCGGGAGAAGAAGCCAAAGCTCCCTCCCCAAGGAAGGAAAAGGGCCGCCTCAAGGCCCGAGACAATAGTCTCTAAACGGGGAAGAAATTCGCCAGAGGGCTCGCCCAGAGATATCCCGGTCGCATAAAGGCCCGCAAGGGATCAACCTCCATCGAAATGTAAGTAAAATAAAGGGTTTAATAGTAAAAACATCCTACTTTACTTCTGAGGAAAATAACCGAAACATCCGTCTTGTAGTCAGGATCGTGACCCTTCTCGGCAGAGTTCATCTTTGGGGGATCTTGCTCCGGAGATGATGGAGAGCGAAACGCCTCCCCACACCATCTTGCCTTACGAGGCGGGTGACCCTGAGGTGTCGTCTCGGAGGGCTCCTCCCGATCTAGCAAGGCCAGAGGGTGATTCTCTGGCCACCCGAAGCCCTCAGTATCCGGCTCTTGGAGAGAGCAACCGGAAGGGTCCGGCTCCGCATGTCATGCGGTCGGATACACTGAAGGATCTGCTAGAGCAGGCGGCTATCTCAGAAGCGTACCGTGCGCTAATGGGCGCGGTGGTTGAGAGGGTTTCATCCGTAGAAAGCATGTTGCATGAAGTCTTTATGAGTCTGCTGAAAGGTTTTGAGGTACGCAAAGTGATGTGTATTTTTAACAGTACCGCACATGTTTAAAACGTGCCTTGTGCAGATAGTAGCCCCTGAGACTCTGGTTGTTGTCGGAAATGATGGTAAATAGAGGATCATAGTCGCAGGTAATAATCCAGGCGTCTTCATATGCAGGTGGCAGGAGGTCCGGTGGCTAGCCGGACTTGTGAGGTTGCCGAGCTAACGCGGCGACTTGATGCGGCAGATGCCGACATCGTGCTTGTCAACAAGCGGCTTGACGAGGTGCAAAGTATGTAATTTCTCCGGATTTCAGCATATGGTAAGAGTGCCAGTATCTTGAACATGTTGTGAAATGCAGATGGAGCTGCGGCGGTGGAGACCCTTCAGGCGGAACTTGCACGAGCCAAAAAGCAATCCAGGAAAAGTGATGCGGACGCTCTAAAGGCGGCTGAAGAGCTGAGGGCCGAACAAGCTTCCCATTGCCAAAGTAAGGAGAAGATGGCCAAGATGGCCGTTGAGTTGAGTGATGCCGCCGACCGATACCGGCTTCTTGAGAAGGAAAGCCGAGTGAAGGCTGCGGAGCTGGAGAAGGCCATGGTAGCAGCCAAGGAATCCCGCTCTACAATTAGAGTGATGAAGGAGGAGCTGCGTCACACCGGGGATATCGCGGCTGGGAAGCCCTTTATGCTGCGGATGAAGTTCGAGATCCTAAGTATGCTCCTCTCGACCGGCCGTGGAGTTCTGCAGACGCCTTATCTCGATTTGGCAGCGAGTGCCGCTAATGCGGTCGAAGTTCTTCAAGGATCAAAGAGATCGTGAAGTGGAGAAGTTGTTCTGGTCGCAATTTAATGGTCCAGCGCGTCCGCTTCCTCTGAATGAGCGAATGGCCGAATGGGACGAGCTCCATAGGTTGTCCGGACTCGCCATGAGGTCTGTTGTGGATCACCTGTGGCCGGCAGGGCCAAGGCCGAACAATTACTTCAGCTTGGTGCAGCGGTTCCTTGGTGTTGTGCCGCACATCGACGCTATGAAGAGGTTGGCCTGCATTGAGGGTACGCGGATGGCGCTTGCCCGTGTCAAAACACACTGGACGGAGATGGAAGCCACCGCAATTGCAGCCCCTAGTTCGTCAATTAGCCGAGTAGCTTTCGAGCACTACTTTGATGAGGTCCTTGAAGGCGCTCGTTCAATAGAAGCGCAGTGCTCAAGAATATTATGTTCGGATGACATGTATTCCCATTGAAAAACAATGTTTTACTAAATTATATAAAGGCTATTTTTATAATTTTGCCTAAAAGTGTTATGATGCCTCCTGTGCGGCCGTTTATGTATATGTTTATATAACCTGAAAGTTTGCGAATAAATCGGCTTTCAGCCCCAAGCATACAATGCGGGGGTGTTCACAGAAGACACATGTTCACACTTGATCCAATGTCTTGGTCCATTAAGGAGGTGATAGCACAGCGAACTAGGCAATCAGACTATATTGCTTTAACACTTTCACTTAGCCATAGGAGTTTGACAGTGGGGCTACTATATAGCCCCTGGTGGCTCCGCGCTCATCCGAATACGGGGCGCGGTCATGCCTGGCCGGGAAACGGCCCTTCATTAATGCGGAGGAATCCCGAAGATTCCGATAAGTCATCGAGTGGTTGACCAGTCTCTCGCTTTATCATGACAGTCAGTTTTCGGCTTTCTCTACTGAGGTGCTCGTCCGGGCTAGCCAGGGCACAATCGCAGTAGTTCTCCTGGTGCCACCTTAGCCGATAGAGTGGAACGTAAGGTAGCAAAACATAGGAGCCGGGCAAACCCAACATTTGACCAAAGACATGATTCGGAGCTGATGCATATAAGGCCTAACTCGCGACGCCGAACACTCCCTAAGGTGTTCGGTCTTTGAAACATATACTGGGCTTAGGTGATGCCCTTGGATAATGAACCCATAGTTTCCAGGTACGAGCAATATTCTGACGTGGGCACATGCCAAGGCGTCAGCATCCTTCTCGGTTGTATTGAGAATCCGGAGGATGTGAACAACAAAAGACAGTAAAAAAGGTTTACGCAGGGTCTTAATCTAAAGAGAAACCTTTGTACGGGTCCCTGCTGCACGTCTGCGCCTATGTCTCTGTTGTGCGTGATCCTCGACGGGTGTAGTACGATCGCCATCTGTAAAAGAGAGGTGCTTAGTGAAAAGTTGTTGTGCAAAAATTTGGTTATTATAAATAAACCATGAAAAATTCAAGATGGGTAAAGATGAGCCGAATTATTGCAGCGAAGCCCCTGGTACCGTATATACAGGTGTAACCATCGAACCAATATCTATCAATGATTGGCCGAACTCGTCTAACCGTGTCCGCGGTCCTAACGACCGGTCATCGTCTCTGGTGATGAGGCCGTCTAGTGTTCGGCTGTTAAAGCAGCCGTGCGTTCTTCTGCTCGGAATGAACGCTCAACTTTTCCATGTACTGTGATGGTGCCGCGCAGACCGGGCATTTTAAGTTGGAGTAAAGCGTAATGCGGTATTGCATTGAAACAGGCGAAAGCCTCTCGTCCGAGTAGTGCTTGATAGCCACTTCGGAATGGAGCAATGTCGAAGGTTAACCTTTCGCTCCGGAGGTTGTCGGGCGAGCCGAACACAACCTCTAGCGCTAGAGAGCCCGTGCAGTGAGCCTCTATGCATGGTATTACTCCCTTGAAGGTAGTATTACTGTGGCTGATTTTTGTTGGGTTTATCCCATTTTATGATAAAGGTCCTGGTATATCGATTTAGACTACTGCCGCCGTCCATAAGGACTCGTGTAAGGTGGTATCCGTTTACTATTGGGTCCAGCACCAAGGCGGTTGATCCTTCCCTGCCGGATACCTATTAGGTAATCCCCGCGATCGAAAGTGACCGGCAGGCCGACCAGATGGCGGGACTCATGGGTGACGGGCTCTATGGCTCGTGTATTTCAGAGTGCGATTTGCCTCTCCTCTTTGTCACGTGGAAAACATTTACTGTTTTGACTTATGGCGGAATTTTTTCCGTCCCCCAGTTGTCTTGTCAAGTAGGCGATCTCGCCCTCGCCGGAGTGTCCTCCCCTTGTGTTCGGCGTTAGCTTGCCACCGCTTGAACACCCAACAATCTCTGTGGGTATGATTTGCAGGCTTGCCGGGGGTGCCGTGGATCTGACATAGTTTGTCTAGAATTTTGTTTAGGCCGGTCGGTTCATCTCTGTTGCCTTTAGAGGGCTTTTCCCGCTGACCCGGTTGAGAGCCTCTAAACGGGAGTTGCATAATCTCATAGTCATAGGAACATGTATATGTCATGAAGAAAGCAATAGCAACATACTAAACGATCGAGCGCTAAGCTAACGGAATGGGTCAAGTCAGTCACATCATTCTCCTAATGATGTGATCCCATTAATCAAATGGCAACTCTTTGTCCATGGCTAGGAAACATAACCATCTTTAATTAACGAGCTAGTCAAGTAGAGGCATACTAGTGACACTCTGTTTGTCTATGTATTCACACATGTATTATGTTTCCGGTCAATACAATTCTAGCATGAATAATAAACATTTATCATGATATAAGGAAATAAATAATAACTTTATTATTTCCTATAGGGCATACAGTCTCCCATTTGCACTAGAGTCAATAATCTAGATTACACAGTAATGATTCTAACACCCATGGAGCCTTGGTGCTGATCATGTTTTGCTCGTGGAAGAGGCTTAGTCAACGGGTCTGCAACATTCAGATCCGTATGTATCTTGAAAATTTCTATGTCTCCCACCTGGACTAAATCCCGGATGGAATTGAAGAGTCTCTTGATGTGCTTGGTTCTCTTGTGAAATCTGGATTCCTTCACCAAGGCAATTGCACCAGTATTGTCACAAAAGATTTTCATTGGACCCGATGCACTAGGTATGACACCTAGATCGGATATGAACTCCTTCATCCAGACTCCTTCATTTGCCGCTTCCGAAGCAGCTATGTACTCCGCTTCACACGTAGATCCCGCCACGACGCTTTGTTTAGAACTGCACCAACTGACAGCTCCACCGTTCAATGTAAACACGTATCCGGTTTGCGATTTAGAATCATCCGGATCAGTGTCAAAGCTTGCATCAACGTAACCATTTATGATGAGCTCTTTGTCACCTCCATAAACAAGAAACATATCCTTAGTCCTTTTCAGGTATTTCATGATGTTCTTGACTGTTGTCCAGTGATCCACTCCTGGATTACTTTGGTACCTCCCGGCTAGACTTATAGAAAGGTACACATCAGGTCTGGTACACAGCATTGCATACATGATAGAGCCTATGGCTGAAGCATAGGGAACATCTTTCATCTTCTCTCTATCTTCTGAAGTGGTCGGGCATTGAGTCTTACTCAACTTCACACCTTGTAACACATGCAAGAACCCTTTCTTTGCTTGATCCATTTTGAACTTCTTCAAAACTTTGTCAAGGTATGTGCTTTGTGAAAGTCCAATTAAGCGTCTTGATCTATCTCTATACATCTTGATGCCCAATATATAAGCAGCTTCACCGAGGTCTTTCATTGAAAAACTCTTATTCAAATATCCCTTTATGCTATCCAGAAATTCAATATCATTTCGAATCAGCAATATGTCATCGACATATAATATCAGAAATGCTGCAGAGCTCCCACTCACTTTCTTGTAAATACAGGCTTCTCCATAAGTCTGTACAAAACCAAATGCTTTGATCACACTATCAAAGCGTTTATTCCAACTCCGAGAGGATTGCACCAGTCCATAAATGGATCGCTGGAGCTTGCACACTTTGTTAGCTCCCTTTGGATCGACAAAACCTTCCGGTTGCATCATATACAATTCTTCTTCCAGAAATCCATTTAGGAATGCAGTTTTGACATCCATTTGCCAAATTTCATAATCATAAAATGTGGCAATTGCTAACATGATTCGGACAGACTTAAGCATCGCTAAGGGTGAGAAGCTCTCATCGTAGTCAATCCCTTGAACTTGTCGAAAACCTTTTGCAACAAGTCGAGCTTTATAGACAGTAACATTCCGTCAGCGTCAGCCTTCTTCTTGAAGATCCATTTATTCTCAATTGCTTGCCGATTATCGGGCAAGTCAACCAAAGTCCACACTTTGTTCTCATACATGGATCCCATCTCAGATTTCATGGCCTCAAGCCCAGAATCTGGGCTCACCATCGCTTCTTCATAGTTCGTAGGTTTGTCATGGTCTAGTAACATAACCTCCAGAACAGGGTTACCATACCACTCTGGTGTGGATCTTACTCTGGTTGACCTACGAAGTTCAGTAACAACTTGATCTGAAGTTCCATGATCATTATCATTAACTTCCTCACTAATTGGTGTAAGCGTCACAGGAACAGATTTATGTGATGAGCTATTTTCCAATAAGGGAGCAGGTCCAGTTACCTCATCAAGTTCTACTTTCCTCCCACTCACTTCTTTCGAGAGAAACTCCTTCTCTAGAAAGGATCCGTTCTTCGCAACGAATGTCTTGCCTTCGGATCTGTGATAGAAGGTGTACCCAACAGTCTCCTTTGGGTATCCTATGAAGAAACATTTCTCCGATTTGGGTTCGAGCTTTTCAGGTTGAAGCTTTTTCACATAAGCATCGCAGCCCCAAATTTTAAGAAACGACAACTTTGGTTTCTTGCCAAACCACAGTTCATAAGGCGTCGTCTCAACGGATTTTGATGGTGCCCTATTTAACGTGAATGCACCCGTCTCTAAAGCATAACCCCAAAAAGATTGCGGTAAATCAGTAACAGACATGATAGATCGCACCATATCTAGTAAATAACGATTACGACGTTCAGACACACCATTACGCTGTGGTGTTCCGGGTGGCATGAGTTGCGAAACTATTCCGCATTGTTTCAAATGTAGACCAAACTCGTAACTCAAATATTCTCCTCCATGATCAGATCGTAGAAACTTTATTTTCTTGTTACGATGATTTTCAACTTCACTCTGAAATTCTTTGAACTTTTCAAATGTTTCAGACTTATGTTTCATTAAGTAGATATACCCATATCTGCTTAAATCATCTGTGAAGGTGAGAAAATAACGATATCCGCCACAAACCTCAACATTCATCGGACCACATACATCTGTATGTATGATTTCCAACAAATCTGTTGCTCTCTCCATAGTACCGGAGAACGGCATTTTAGTCATCTTGCCCATGAGGCACGGTTCGCAAGTACCAAGTGATTCATAATCAAGTGGTTCCAAAAGTCCATCAGTATGGAGTTTCTTCATGCGCTTTACACCGATATGACCTAAAGGGCAGTGCCACAAATAAGTTGCACTATCATTTTCAACTCTGCATCTTTTGGTTTCAACATTATGAATATGTGTATCACTACTATCGAGATTCATCAAAAATAGACCACTCTTCAAGGGTGCATGACCATAAAAGATATTACTCATATAAATAGAACAACAATTATTCTCTGATTTAAATGAATAACGGCTCGCATCAAACAAGATCCCGATATAATGTTCATGCTCAATGTTGGCACCAAATAACAATTATTTAGGTCTAATACTAATCCCGAAGGTAGATGTAGAGGTAGCGTGCCGACGGCGATCACATCGACTTTGGAACCGTTTCCCACGCACATCGTCACCTCGTCCTTGGCCAGTGTTCACTTAATCCGTAGTCCCTGTTTCGAGTTGCAAATATTAGCAACAAAACCAATATCAAATACCCAGGTGCTACTGTGAGCTCTAGTAAGGTACACATCAATAACATGTATATCACATATACATTTGTTCACCTTTCCATCCTTCTTATCCGCCAAATACTTGGGGCAGTTCCGCTTCCAATGACCAGTCTGCTTCCAGTAGAAGCACTCAGTCTCAGGCTTAGGTCCAGACTTGGGTTTCTTCTCTTAAGCAGCAACTTGCTTGCTGTTCTTCTTGAAGTTCCCCTTCTTCTTCCCTTTGCCCTTTTACTTGAAACTGGTGGTCTTACTGACCATCAACACTTGATGCTTCTTCTTGATTTCTACCTCCGCAGCTTTTAGCATTGCGAAGAGCTCGGGAATCGTCTTATCCATCCCTTGCATGTTATAGTTCATCACGAAGCTCTTGTAGCTTGGTGGCAGTGATTGAAGAATTCTGTCAATGACGCTATCATCCAGAAGATTAACTCCCAGTTGAATCAAGTGATTATTATACCCCAGACATTTTGAGTATATGCTCACTGACAGAACTATTCTCCTCCATCTTGCAGCTGTAGAACTTATTGGAGACTTCATATCTCTCAATCCGGGCATCTGCTTGAAATATTAACTTCAACTCCTGGAGCATCTCATATGCTCCATGACGTTCAAAACATCATTTAAGTCCCATTTCTAAGCCGTAAAGCATGGCACATTAAACTATCGAGTAGTCATCAGCTTTGCTTTACCGACGTTCTTAACATCGTCGGTTGCATCAAGAAGAGGTTCGCACCAGCGGTGCTTCCAGGATGTAATTCTTCATGCAGCAATGAGGATAATCCTCGTTACGGACTCAGTCCGTGTAATTGCTACCATCATCTTTCAACTTTGCTTTCTCAAGGAACGCATTAAAATTCAACGGAACAACAACACGGGCCATGTATCTACAATCAACATAGACAAGCAAGATACTATCATGTACTAAGTTCATGATAAATTTAAGTTCGGTTAATCATATTACTTAAGAACTCCCACTTAGATAGACATCCCTCTAATCCTCTAACTGATCACGTTATCCAAATCAACTAAACCATAACCGATCATCGCGTGAAATGGAGAAGCTTTGAATGGTGAACATCACTATGTTGATCATATCTACTATATGATTCACGCTCGACCTTTCGGTCTCAGTGTTCCGAGGCCATATCTGCATATGCTAGGCCCGTCAAGTTTAACATGAGTATTCTGCATGTGCAAAACTGGCTTGCACCCGTTGTAGATGGACTTAGAGCTTATCACACCCGATCATCACATGGTGTCTGGGCACGACGAACTTTGGCAACGGTGCATACTCAGGGAGAACACTTTTATCTTGAAATTTAGTGAGAGATCATCTTATAATGCTACCGTCAATCAAAGCAAGATAAGATGCATAAAAGATAAACATCCATGCAATCAATATAAGTGATATGATATGGCCATCATCATCTTGTGCTTGTGATCTCCATCTCCAAGCACCGTCATGATCACCATTGTCACCGGTAGCGACACCTTGATCTCCATCGAGCATCGTTGTCGCCTCACCAATCTTATGCTTCTACGACTATCGCTACCGCTTAGTGATAAAGTAAAGCATTACAGTATGCATTGCATTGCATACAATAAAGCGACAACCATATGGTTCTCGCCAGCTTGCCGATAACTCGGATACAAAACATGATCATCTCATACAATAAAATTTAGCATCATGTCTTGACCATATCACATCACAACATGCCCTGTAAAAACAAGTTAGACGGCCTCTACTTTGTTGTTGCAAGTTTTACGTGGCTGCTACTGGGCTTAGCAAGAACCGTTGTTACCTACGCATCAAAAACCACAATGATAGTTTGTCAAGTTGGTGTTGTTTTAACCTTCACAAGGACCGGGCGTAGCTACACTCGGTTCAACTAAAGTTGGAGAAACCGACACCCGCCACCAATTGTGTGCAAAGCACGCCGGTAGAACCAGTCTCGCAAGCGTCACGCTGTAATGTCGGTCCGGGCCGCTTCATCCAACAATACCGCCAACTAAAGTATGACATGCCGGTAAGCAAGATGACTTATATCGCCCACAACTCACTTGTGTTCTACTCGTGCATATGACATCTACGCATAAAACTAGGCTCGGATGCCACTGTTGGGGAACGAGTAATTTCAAAAAATTCCTACGCACACGCAAGATCATGGTGATGCATAGCAACGAGAGGGAGACTGTTGTCCACGTACCCTCGTAGACCGAAAGCGGAAGCGTTAGCACAACGCGATTGATGTAGTCGTACGTCTTCATGATCTGACCGATCAAGTACCGAACGTACGACACCTCCGAGTTCGGCACACGTTCAGCCCGATGACGTCCCTCGAACTCTGATCCAGCCGAGTGTTGAGGGAGAGTTTCGTCAGCACAACGGCGTGGTGATGATGATGATGTTCTACTGACGCAGGGCTTCGCCTAAGCACCTCTACAGTATTATCGAGGTGGACTATGGTGGAGGGGGGCACCGCACACGGCTCAAAGATCAAACGATCAATTGTTGTGTCTCTAGGGTGCCCCCCTGCCCCCGTATATAAAGGAGCAAGGGGGGGAGGTTCGGCCGGCCAAGAGGGGGCGCGCCAGGAGGAGTCCTACTCCTACCGGGAGTAGGACTCCCTCCCTTTTCCTTGTTGGATTAGGAGTGGAGGGGGAAAGAGGAGGGAGAGAGGAAGCAAAGGTGGGGCGCCGCCCCCTTCTCCTTGTCCTATTCGGACTAGGGGGAGGGCGCGCCCCCCTGCCCGCCGCCTCCTCTTCTCCACAAAGGCCCACTATGGCCCACTAAGCCCCGGGGTTCCTAGAACCCCAGATCTCGGAAAATCCCATTTCACCCGAACACTTCCGATATCCAAACATAGGCTTCCAATATATCAATCTTCATGTCTCGACCATTTCGAGACTCCTCGTCATGTCCATGATCACATCCGGACTGCGAACAACCTTCAAGACATCAAAACATATAAACTCATAATATAACCATCATCGAAACGTTAGCGTGCGGACCCTACGGGTTTGAGAACTATGTAGACATGATCGAGACACGCCTCGGGTCAATAACCAATAGCGTAACCTGGATGCTCATATTGGCTCCCACATATTCTGTGAAGATCTTTATCGGTCGATCGCATAACGACATCGCTTGTTCCCTTTGTCATCGGTATGTTACTTTCCCGAGATTCGATCGTCGGTATCTCAATACCTAGTTCAATCTCGTTACCGGCAAGTCTCTTTACTCGTTTCGTAATACATCATCACCCAACTAACTCATTAGTTGCAATGCTTACAAGGCTTAAGTGATGTGCATTACCGAGCAGGCCCAGAGATACCTCTCCGACAATCGGAGTGACAAATCCTAACTCGAAATACGCCAACCCAACAAGTACCTTCGGAGACACCTGTAGATATACCCATATCTGCTCAAATCATCTGTGAAGGTCAGAAAATAAAGATACCCACCGCGAGCCTCAACACTCATTGGACCGCATACATCAGTATGTATTATTTCCAACAAGTCAGTTGCTCGCTCCATTGTTCCAGAGAACAGAGTCTTAGTCATCTTGCCCATGAGGCATGGTTCGCAAGCATCAGATGATTCATAATCAAGTGATTCCAAAAGTCCATCGGCATGGAGTTTCTTCATGCGATTTTACACCAATATGACTTAAACGGCAGTGCCACGAATAAGTTGCACTATCATTATTAACTTTGCATCTTTTGGCTTCAATATTATGAGTATGTGTATCACTACGATTGCGATTCAATAAACCATTTATATTGAGTGTACGACCGTAGAAGGTTTTATTCATGTAAATAGAACAACAATTATTCTTTGACTTAAATGAATAACCATATTGCAATGAACATGATCCGATCACATTCATGCTCAACGCAAACACCAGATAACATTTATTTTAGGTTCAACACTAATCTCGAAGGTAAAGGGAGTGTGCGATGGTGATCTTAACATCCTTGGAATCATTTCCAACACATATCGTTACCTCGCCATTAACTAGCTCTGTTTATTTTGTAACTCTCGTTTTGAGTTACTACTCTTAGCAACTGAACCAGTATCAAATACCGAGGGGTTGCTATAAACACTAGTAAAGTACACATCAATTACATGTATATCAAATATACCTTTGTTCACTTTGCCATCCTTATTATCCGCCAAGTATCTAGGGCAGTTCCACTTCCAGTGACCATTTGCTTTGTAGTAGAAGCACTCAGTTTCAGGCTTGGGTCTAGCTTTGGGCTTCTTCATGGGAGTGGCAACTTGCTTGCCATTCGTCTTGAAGTTGCCTTTCTTTCCCTTGCCCTTTTACTTGAAACTAGCGGTCTTCTCAACCATCAACACTTGATTCTTTTCTTGATTTCTACCTTCGCCGATTTCAGCATCGCGAAGAGCTCGGGAATTACTTTCGTCATGCCTTGCATATTGTAGTTCATCACGAAGTTCTATTAACTTGGTCATAGTGACTAGAGAACTTTGTCAATTACTATCTTATATGGAAGATTAAATTCCACTTGATTCAAGCAATTGTAGTACCCAGACAATCTGAGCACATGCTCACTGGTTGAGCTATTTTCCTCCATCTTGTAGGCAAAGTACTTTGTCAGAGGTCTCATACCTCTTAACATGGGCATGAGTCTGAAATACCAATTTCAACTCTTGGAACATCTAATATGCTCCATGTCGTTCAAAACATTTTTGAAGTCCCGGTTCTAAGCCATAAAGCATGGTGCACTAAACTATCAAGTAGTCATCATACCGAGCTTGTTAAATGTTCATAACGTCTGCATCTGCTCCTGCAATAGTTTTGTCACCTAGCGGTGCATCAAGGACATAATACTTTGGTGCAGCAATGAGGATAATCCTCAGATCATGGAGCTAGTCTGCATCATTGCTACTAACATCTTTCAACTTATTTTTCTCTAGGAACATATCAAAAATAAACGGGGAACAACATCACGAGCTATTGATCTACAACATAGATATGCAAATACTATCAAGACTAAGTTCATGATAAATTAAAGTTCAATTAATCATATTACTTAAGAACTCCCACTTAGATAGACATCCCTCTAATCATCTAAGTGATCCCGTGATCCAAATCAACTAAACTATGTCCGATCATCACGTGAGATGGAGTAGTTTTCAATGGTGAACATCACTATGTTGATCATATCTACTATATGATTCACGCTCGACCTTTCGGTCTCAGTATTCCGAGACCATATCTGCATATGCTAGGCTCGTCAAGTTTAGCCCGAGTATTCTGCGTGTGCAAAACTGGCTTGCACCCGTTGTATGTGAATGTAGAGCTTATCACACCCGATCATCACATGGTGTCTCGGCATGACGAACTGTCGCAACAGTGCATACTCAGGGAGAACACTTGTACCTTGAAATTTAGTGAGAGATCATCGTATAATGCTACCGCCGAACTAAGCAAAATAAGATGCATAAAGGATAAACATCACATGCAATCAATATAAGTGATATGATATGGCCATCATCATCTTGTGCCTTTGATCTCCATCTCCAAAGCTCCGTCATGATCACCATCATCACCGGCTTGACACCTTGATCTCCATCGAAGCATCGTTGTCGTCTCGCCAACTATTGCTATCAATACTATCGCTACCGCTTAGTGATAAAGTAAAGCAATTACATGGCGATTGCATTGCATACAATAAAGCGACAACCATATGGCTCCTGTCAGTTGCCGATAACTCTGTTACAAAACATGATCATCTCATACAACAGATTATATAACATCACGTCTTGACCATATTACATCACTTCAAGCCCTGCAAAAACAAGTTAGACGTCCTCTACTTTGTTGTTTCAAGTTTTACGTGGCTGCTACGGGCTTATAGCAAGAACTGTTCTTACCTACGCATCAAAACCACAACGATTTTTCGTCAAGTGTGTTTTTTTAACCTTCAACAAGGACCGGGTGTAGTCACACTCGATTCAACTAAAGTTAGAGAAACAGACACCCACTAGCCACCGTAAGCGGCACGCCGGTAGAACTAGTCTCGCGTAAGCGCACGCGTAATGTCGGTCCGAGCCGCTTCATCCAACAATACCGCCGAATCAAAGTATGACATGCTGGTAAGCAGTATGACTATTATTGCCCACAACTCTTTGTGTTCTACTCGTGCATATAACATCTACGCATAGACCTGGCTCGGATGCCACTGTTGGGGAACGCAGTATTTCAAAAAATTTACCTACGATCATGCAAGATCTATCTATGTGATGCATAGCAACGAGCGGGAGAGTGTGTCCACGTACCCTCGTAGACCGAAAGCGGGAGCGTTAAGTAACGCGGTTGATGTAGTCGAACGTCTTCGCGATCCAACCGATCAAGTACCGAACGCACGGCACCTCTGCGATCTGCGCAGGTTCAGCTCGGTGACGTCCCTTGTACTCTTGATCCAGCTAAGGCCGAGGGAGAGTTTCGTCAGCACGACGGCGTGGTGACGGTGATGATGAAGTTACCGGCGTAGGGCTTCTCCTAAGCACTGCAATGATATGACCGGGGTGGAAATTTGTGGAGGGGAGCACCGCACACGGCTAAGACAACTGTCAACTTGTGTGTATATGGGGTGCCCCCCTCCCCCGTATATAAAGGAGGAGAGGAGAGGGCCGGCCCTCATAGGGCGCGCCCAAGGGGGGGGGAGTCCTACTCCTAGTAGGAGTAGGTTTCCCCCCTTCCTAGTTGGAGTAGGAGAAGAAGGAAGAGGGAGAGGAGAGAAGGAAGGGGCCACCCCACCCCAATTCGGATTGCTTGGGGGCGCCCACCGGCCGCCTCCTCCTCTCTTCCACTAAGGCCCAATAAGGCCCATTGACTCCCCGGGGGTTCCGGTAACTTCCCGGCACTCCAGAAAATGCCCGAACTCATCCGGAACCATTCTGGTATCCAAACATAGCCTTCCAATATATCGATCTTTATGTCTCGACCATTTCGAGACTCGTCGTCATGTCCGTGATCACATACGGGACTCCGAACAACCTTCGGTACATCAAAACATATAAACTCATAATACCGATCGTCATCGAAAGTTAAGCGTGCGGACCCTATAGGTTCGAGAACTATGTAGACATGACTGAGACTCATCTCCGTTCAATAACCAATAGCGGAACCTGGATGCTCATATTGGCTCCCACATATTCTACGAAGATCTTTGTTGGTCAAACCGCATAACAACATACGTTGTTCCCTTTGTCATCCGTATGTTACTTGCCCGAGATTCGATCGTCGATATCTCAATACCTAGATCAATATCGTTACCAGCAAGTCTCTTTACTCATTCCGTAATGCATCATCCCGTAACTAACTCATTAGCCACATTGCTTGCAAGGCTTATAGTGATGTGCATTACTGAGAGGGCCCAAAGATACCTGTCCGAAACACGGAGTGACAAATCCTAATCTCGGTCTATGCCAACCCAACAAACACCTACAGAGACACCTGTGGAGCATCTTTATAATCACCCAGTTACGTTGTGACATTTGATATCACACAAGGTGTTCCTCCGGTATTCGGGAGTTGCATAATCTCATAGTCTGAGGAACATGTATAAGTCATGAAGAAAGCAGTAGCAATGAAACTGAAACGATCATAATGCTAAGCTAACGAATGGGTCTTGTCCATCACATCATTCTCTAATGATGTGATTGCATTCATCAAATGACAACACATGTCTATGGCTAGGAAACTTAACCATCTTTGATTAACGAGCTAGTCAAGTAGATGCATACTAGGGACACTCTGTTTGTCTATGTATTCACACATGTACTAAGTTTCCGGTTAATACAATTCTAGCATGAATAATAAACATTTATCAGGAAATAAGGAAATAAATAATAACTTTATTATTGCCTCTAGGGCATATTTCCTTCACCTAAGGCGGCTGGAGCTCTTCTTTCGCTGCAAGAAAGATAATTTATGAAAAAAGTAAAACTTTTAACCCAATCGGTATTATGGATATGTGGCAAGTTAAAAAAATGATGCTCAGCCTCAGAAACAGTTCCTGAAAACAGAAAACAAATAGAGAAGGGATCCAATCTCAGAGGGGCTCTCGCCCCTCCGGGAGCCATGGAGGCTAAGGGCTAGAGGGGAAAAACCTCTCCCCTTCTAGGGGAGAGGCCATGGAAGATAAGAAGGAAGGGGTCTCTCTCCCACTCTATCAAGGTGGCGCTGCAGTGCCAACGGGGGAACCACCATCGTGACGATCATTTCAAAAAACTTCGATGTCTTCACCGACATCTCCATCGCTTCCTTCCTCTCTATTCAGTGGTACACTCTCCTGCAACCCATTGAAATCCCCTACTTGAAAATAGTGTTGGATGCTATCAATTATTATATGATTATTTTTTGCATCTTTTATATGTCTAACCAGATTATTTTTGCCATATGGGTTAATTAGTGAATTGCTATGATTAGTTTGAGTTGCATGTGGTTATGTTGTTGTTCTTTGGTGCCCAACATATGATCAGGAACTTGCATCACACCTTAGCATTAGTAGTATGTTGATAGGACTATGCATAGGCCGCCCGGAGTGATGGATATTACCGAGGCTGAGTGTAGAAACTGATGCATATGGGAGAGGGGGGACCAATATATCTTAATGCTATGGTTGGTTTACCTTAATAAACATGTTCATATTTGTGGATGCTTGCTAATAGTTTCAATCCTAAGTACATACAATTCCAAGTGCGGATAGTGTGTTATCATAGGCCTCTCCCACATACAAAACTGCAATGATGATAATTGGTTTAGTAACTTAGCTAATTGCCTAGGGACAATTCCGCACATCGTACCACTGATACCTTCATTTTGCATCGTGTTTTCCTAGTATTATTTGTAATGTTTTGGACATTATTCCATTTTATAATGCAATTCTAATGCCTTTTCTCTCATAATTTGCAAGATCAACATGAAGAGAAAAATTACCGAAAACTGAAATTATGGACCTAAAAGAGCTACAATAGAGATAGCTATTCTACGGAGCTTCAAATGACCTGAAACTTCACGGAGATTTTTATTGAATATATAAAAAATATTGGAACAAAGAAATACCAAAGGGGGGCCACATGGTGCCCACAAGGCAACATGGTGCGCCTACCCCCCAGGGCGCGCCCTGATGCCTTGTGGGCAGCAGGTGGCCCCCCTTTGGTATTTCTTCATTCCTATATTTTTTATATTTTCACTAAAAATCTCCCGGTGCGCCCTGATGCCTTGTAGGCCCCACAACTGGCCTCTGGCCCCTCCTTCTATTATATGAAACCATTTTCCCTAAAAAAAGAAGAGGAAGACTTTCGGGACGAAGCGCCGCCGTCTCGAGGCGGAACCTGGGTAGGAGCACTTTTACTCTCCGGCGGAGCGATTCCGCCAGGGATACTTCCCTCCGGGAGGGGGAAATCAAACTCATCGACATCGCCAATAGTCCTCTCATCATGGGAGGAGCAATCTTCATCAACATTTTCACCATCACCATCTCCTCTCAAACCCTACTTCATCTCTTGTATTCAATCTCTCAAAACTACAGATTGGTACCTGTGGGTTGCTAGTAGTGTTGATTACATCCTGTAATTGATGCTAGTTGGTTTAATTGGTCGAGGATTGTATGTTCAGATCATTAAGCACATTCAATACACCTCTGATCTTAAAAATGAATATGATTTGTGAATAGGTTCTACTTGTGAGCTGCGTTGGGATTTCCCCGAAGAGGAGAGGATGATGCAGTACAATAGAGATAAGTATTTCCATCAGTTAAGAACCAAATGTTATCAATCTAGTAGGATAACCACGAAACACCTCGTTAGCAGTACCTACACATAAAAGAACAAATACTTGCACCCAACGCAAACAAGGGTTGTCAATCCCTTGACGGTTAATTGCAAGGATCAAATCTCATATTGATAGAGAGATAAACAAAAAAATAAAAGTAAATAAATTGCAGCAAGGTATTTTTGGATTTTAATATGTGACAAAGATAGACCTGGGGGCCATAGTTTTCACTAGAGACTTCTCTCTTGAACATAACACATGGTGGGTAAACAAATTACTGCTGGGAAATTGATAGAAAAGCGAATAATCACGACGATATCCAAGGCAATGATCATGTATATAAGCATCACGTATGAGACAAGTAGACCGACTCCTGCCTGCACCTACTACTATTACTCCACACATTGGCCGCTATCCAGTATGCATCTAGAGTATTAAGTTCATAAAGAATGGAGTAACGCCTTAAGCACTATGACATGATGTAGACAAAGTAAATCCAATCAATATGAATAAACCCCATCATTTTATCCTTAATGGAAACGATACAAATCCGTGTCATGTCCCCTTCTGTCACTGGGATTGAGTACCACAAGATCGAAGCCATCACAAAGCACCTCTCCCATTGCAAGATAAATCAATCTAGTTGGCCAAACCAAACGGATAGATCGAAGAGAAATACAAAGCTATAACAATCATGCATAAATGAGTTCAGAGAAGACTCAAATAATATGCATGGATAATCTGATCATAAACCCACAATTCATCGGATCCCAACAAACACACCGCAAAAAGGATTACATTGAATAGATCTCCAAGAACATCGAGGAGAACATTGTATTGAAGATCAAAGAGAGAGAAGAAGCCATCTAGCTACTAGCTATGGACCCTTAGGTAGGTCTATGGTAAACTACTCACACATCATCGGAGGGGCTGCAAGGTTGATGTAGAAGTCCTCCGTGATCGATTTCCCCTCTGGTACAGTACCGAAAAAGACCTCCTAATGGGATCTCATGAGAACAGAAGTTGCTGCGGCAGAAAAAGTGTTTTGGGTGGCTCTCTGTTGGTTTCCCAATTTTAGAGAATTTATAGAGTCGAAATTAGGTCAAACGGAGGAACGAGAGGCCCACGAGGCACTAGGGCGCGCCCTAGTGGCTCGTGGCCACCTCCTTCGCCTTCTGACTTCCCCCTGAAGCTTCTAGTGTCTCTTATGTCCACAAAAAAATCATCAAAAAGTTTCGTGGCATTTGGACTTCGCTTTGTACTGATTTTCTAGAAAACCATATACAGGCAAAAAACAACAACTGGCACTTGGCACTAAGTTAATACGTTAGTTCAAAAAGTGATATATAATTACATATAAAACATCCAAGATTTATACTATAATAGCATGTAACAATAAAAAATTGTAGATACGTTGGAGACGTATCAGTAGTTACTTTTGTTCTTGAGGACATGTGAGGAGTCTTGTTATAAGTAATCATGTGAAGTTGGTACTCTTTTGATATTTTGATGATATGTATGTTGTTCTTACTTTAGTAGTCACTACTCCAGGATGCTGCTAACGCGACACTACGATCAGAGACCCTTCGACGAAACTGTGTGCGATGCAATAATCACAAATGGTGGTGTAAAAAACGTCAAAAAAGGTGCAAAACGTTTGCGATGATGGATGCATCAAAAAGGTTAAGATTTTAGTTGTGTGTGCGATGCAGGGCATATGGTTCAGTTCAATTAACTGTTTGCGATGAGGAGGAACAAAAGAAACGGGCAGCCAGGTGAAGGTGTATGCGATATACAGCATACAGTTCACTCGGATGAACTGTTTGCGATGAGGAGGAACAACAGAAACGGGCAGCTAGATAAAGGTGTGTGCGATTGAGGGCATACGCTTCAGAAGGATTAACTATTTGCAATTAGGCAACAGAACAGAAATGGTTAGTCAGATCAACGTGTCTGCGATTGATGGCATACACTTCACACGGATGAACTGTTTGCAATTAGCCACAACAAACAGAAACAGTTAGACAGATCAACGTGTGTGCGCTAGACGGGCACACATTCTAATTAAAAGAAGCGTGCGCGATGGTAATAACATGCGCGCACGGTTGTTGGAACAAGATATATGCTTACATTGCCTATTGTGGTGCAACCTATGGTGCAAAAGCCACGTACGCGGCCGAGAAAGCGTGCCCACGTTACGCCTTCCGGGAATAGTGCCGCACTTAGAACCGTCAATAAATTTTGATCCTGCATCCCGTCACATTCCAAATTACTATCACACTATATTTAATTGCAAACCTGTTCACACCGATCAAAACCTAAACGGTTTCCTACTTAGGAGCGTATCAGTACTCGGTTATAAATACTACTACTCCAAGATGACTGCACATTCCTCCTCAACTCCTCATCCACAAAAACAAACAAGCCATTCATCATCGTTCCCTTGCGTCTGCCATGGCCGGCCTGAGTTCTCGGTCGAGAGATTGCCACCAGGGAGAGGCGAGCATGGAAGCGGAAGCACGAGAGATGTCCCGCCTCACTGCGAAAGCAGCCGACATGTCCTGCCACGCGGCCGTAGCAACACAGAGGTCCCATCACACCGTGAAAGAAACACAGAGGTCCCGCCACGCCGTCGATGCAGTAGACTGGTCCGGCCACGCCGCGGAAGCAGAAGAGATGTTCCGCCGCGCTGTAAATGTAGCAAAGATGTCCTCCCGCGCCGCGGCGGCCTGGGAAAATGTTTCGCAGGCAGGCGAGGACTATTACAAGCGCATGCATGCCATCGCCCCAGCCGATGGATCAGATCTTGGCTGGGCGAGGTTGCGGATGACATGAAAGCCTCGTTTGAACAGGCTACCGCGCCATCGACAACTAAATGAGAGCAATGCGGCTCGGGCGAGCGCGACCTGCCGAGGGCGAAGATCGCGGAAGTGCGAGCAGCAGGAGGAGACCACTGCCTTGTTGAAGAGGACCGGTGTCATCGTCGAGAAACTTATGGACGAGAATGCCATGCTACGCATCGAGCGCAGAAGGCTGGTGGAGGAATCCGTGGATGCTCTCAAGCAGCATCATGAGGACAAGAAAGAGCTCATCGCCCGTTCGCCGCGGAGACTAGTTCCCGCGGCCTGCAGCTACACATCAAGAAAGTAGAGATCAGCGAGCCAGATCGTTGTCTTCCTTCTTCTTTTTCCCTTGTGTATTTCGGGCATTGCCGCATGTGGCTTTTTTTAATTATGTTCCTAAATATGTAAGACAATTGTTATCCACTGTCATCGTCCTTATATTCATCTTGCTTGCTATAAGTCGCAGTCGATGCTATATAGGTCCGTCAGATCTTACATCAAGATCCATGCAAAACTTTCTTTTTAGATTTTCATTTTTCTCTCTTAAGTCTCAGTCCAATGAGACGTATAGCCACGCCCTAGAACAGGGGCTCAGGCACCATTAATGGAGACGGTGGGAGGGAGGTGCGCGGTGGGTAGCGGTCAAAGGGCTCTCCTCCCGATGAGCATGCGCAGGGGTCTGATCACACGCCTCCCGTACTCAAATAGCTACCCCGCACGGCACCTCCTAGCTAATAAAGAAACGGGACGCGTGGCGACACGTAATTGGTAAGTAGAACACCCACGGTTTCAATAATACTTGTGTTTCCGATTTGTAACGTGACAACACTTGTTCCAAAATGACTTTGTTGATTGTTAATGTGTGCGCCTTCGCAAATCAGATAGAAAAATTACCACAGCATGTTGGTGCCATGTCATCACACCATGCCAAGTTTCATGATGTTCAGGCATGTTTTGGATTTACAGGAATTAAAAACCAAGTTTCTCAATCTTTCCGGCCGAGCCACGACGCTAAGATGTTTGAATTTCATTCCCATCTCTTGCATGGGACCTAGAAATTCACCCAAGGACACACATGTGATTTTTCAACCAACTTTGTTGCACTGGAGCATGTGCTTGTAGTTTAACTTTGAATTATGCACATTAAATGCCCAAAATCTCAATTAATGTATAAAAGGCCAAACGAGCCCCGAAAAATTACAAAATTAAACACAACACTCTTGTTGTTCTATGTTGACACTATAAATTTTTTGAAAGGAATAAGAGGCAACGGATATCGTTCCGTCCCCAAAGGTGGCACGTTCCCTACCGAAACCATCACGCTTGTTGTGAGAAGCTCTCGTTTGTGAGAAGCTTATACCCAAACTTGCCCCAAATGGGACAAATTTTTTACCACGGCATGTTGATGCTGCTCCATGATAACATGCCAAGTTTCATGAATTTCAGACGAGTTTTGGATTTTCTAGAATTTAAAAACCAGGCATCTCAACATTTTGCCGGCAATCAACAGTGCCCTGGTGTTTGAATTTCATTCGCATTTCTTGCATGGGACCTAGAAATTCACCCAAGGACAAACATGAGATTTTTCAACCAACTTTGGTGCACTGGCGCATGTGCTTGTAGTTCAAATTTGAATTATGCACATTAAATGCCCAGAAACCCAATTAATGTATAAAAAAGGTCAAACGAACCCCGAAAAATTTCAAAATTAAACACAACACTCCTGTTGTTCTATGTTGACACTAGAAAATATTTGAAAGCAATAAGAGGCAACGAATATCGTTCCGTCCCCAAAGGTGGCACGTTCCCTACCGAAACCATCACGCTTGTTGTGAGAAGCTTATACCCAAACCTGCCCCAAATGGGACAAAAATTTTACCACGGCATGTTGATGCCGCTCCATGATAGCATGCCAAGTTTCATGAATTTCAGACGAGTTTTGGATTTAGTAGAATTTAAAAACCAGGTATCTCAACGTTTTGCCGGCAATCAACAGTGCCCTGGTGTTTGAAATTCATTCCCTTTTCTTGCATGTGACCTAAGCATGTACCAAAGGACACATATTTGCTTTTTCAACCAATTTGTTTGCACTAGATCATGTGCATGTATTTCAAATTTGAATTATGCACATAAAATGCCTAGAAAACCCAGTTAATGTATAAAAGTGTCCAAATGATCCCCGAAAACTTCCAAAACTTAACACAACACTCCTGTTGTTCTATGTTGGCACTAGAAAAATTTTGAAAGCAATAAGAGGCAACAGATATCGTTTCGTCCCCAAAGGTGGCACGTTCCGTACTGAAACCATCACGGTTGTTGTGAGAAGCTCTGGTTTATGAGAAGCTTATACCCAAACATGTCCCCAAATGGGACATTTTTTTTACCACGGCATGTTGCTACCTCTTGAGCATGCATTGGTTTTCACTTGAAGAGGAAAGGGTGATGCAGCAAAGTAGCGTAAGTATTTCCCTCAGTTTTTGAGAACCAAGGTATCAATCTCGTAGGAGGTTACATGCAAGTCGCCTTGTACCTACACAAACAATCAAGAACCTTGCAACCAACGCGATAAAGGGGTTGTCAATCCCTTCACGGCCACTTGCAAAAGTGAGATCTGATAGAGATAATAAGATAAATATTTTTGGTATTTTTGTTATATAGATTGAAAGGTAAAGATTGCAAAAAAAAATAAAGGCGGCAGAAATAGCAAGTTGATAGGAAAATAATATGATTGAAGATAGACCCGGGGGCCATAGGTTTCACTAGTGGCTTCTCTCAAGATAGCATAATTTACGGTGGGTGAACAAATTACTGTCAAGCAATTGATAGAAAAGCGCATAGTTATGAGAATATCTAGGCATGATCATGTATATAGGCATCACGTCCGTGACAAGTAGACCGAAACAATTCTGCATCTACTACTATTACTGCACACATCGACCGCCATCCAGCATGCATCTAGAGTATTAAGTTCATAAGAACAGAGTAACGCATTAGGCAAGATGACATGATGCAGAGGGATAAACTCAAGAAATATGATATAAACCCCATCTTTTATCCTTGATGGCAACAATACAATACGTGCCTTGCTGCCCCTGCTATCACTGGGAAAGGACACCACAAGATTGAACCAAAGCTAAGCACTTCTCCCATTGCAAGAAAGATCAATCTAGTAGGCCAAACCAAACTGATAATTTGAAGAGACTTGCAAAGATATTTAAATCATGCATAAAAGAATTTAGAGAAGAATCAAATATTGTTCATAGATAATCTTGACCATAAACCCACAATTCATCGGATCTCGACAAACACACCGCAAAAAGAATTACATTGAATAGACCTCCAAGAAGATCGAGGAGAACTTTGTATTGAGATCCAAAGAGAGAGAAGAAGCCATCTAGCTAATAACTATGGACCCGAAGGTATGTGGTAAACTACTCACACATCATTGGAGAGGCTATGGTGTTGATGTAGAAGCCCTCCGTGATCGATTCCCCCTCCGGCGGAGCACCGGAAAAGGCCCCAATATGGATCTCATGGGTACATAAGGTTGCGGCGGTGGAAATAGGGTTTCGTGGTGCTCTCGGATGTTTTCAGGGTATATGAGTATATATAGGCGAAAGAAGTAGGTCGGTGGAGCCACGAAGGGCCCACGAGGGTGGGGGGCACGCCCTCCTGCCTCGTGGCTTCCTCGTTGCTTCCTTGACATCCACTCCAAGTCTCCTGGATTGCGTCTGTTCCAAAAACGATCCTCGCGAAGGTTTCATTCCGTTTGGATTCCGTTTGATATTCCTTTTCTGCGAAACACTGAAATAGGCAAAAAAACAGCAATTTGCACTGGGCCTTCGGTTAATAGGTTAGTCCCAAAAATAATATGGAAGTGCATAATAAAGCCCATTAAACATACAAAATAGATAATATAATAGCATGGAACAATCAAAAATTGTAGATACGTTAGAGACGTATCACATGTTGATGCCGCTCCATGATACCATGCCAAGTTTCATGAATTTCAGACGAGTTTTGGATTTACTAGAATTTAAAAACCAGGTGTCTCAATGTTTTGCTGGCAATCAACAGTGCCCTGGTGTTTGAAATTCATTCACATTTCTTGCATGGGACCTAAGCATGCACCCAAGGACACATATTTGATTTTTCAACCAATTTATATGCACCGGAGCATGTGCATTTAGTTTAATTTTTAGTTGTGCGCCTGAAATGGCTAGAAAACCAGTTTAATGTATAAAATCTCCAAATGAACCCTGAATAATTCCAATTCTTTTACGACACACATATAGTTGCATGTTCGCTACAGATAAAATGTCTAGCAATTCAAACACCGTACATTGCCGCCATGACCCCATTATGTAATTCAAATCAAAATGAAAAATCAAGTAGATCCCACATAGCTTATTATCACCAACCGTGTGAGATGTAGTACAAAATATTCTGGAGCACCGTCGGTGTATAGTATGCCTATGGCTTACGCGAGAAGGTGCGTCAGCTATAGTCCACAGCCAGCGTGTCAAGCACACTAGCTCGCTCCCCAAATACTCTCGCCTCTGCATCCCTCGCAATCTTGAAAATATTACTGCCTCGTAATCTCAAAAATATCTACCGCCTGGAAGGTTTTAATGTTTGATAGCACACGATTAGTATGTGCAGACAGTGTGCGATGTATGTTACTCCCGCTCTGCTTCAGTCCCTTGATTCAAATTTTCAGTAGCCCAGGCATTTTACTCCCGCTCAGATCCTCGCAATCTCAAAAATATCTGCTCGCCCTTGATCCAAATTTTCAGAGCCCTGCCTTGTTACTCCCGCCTAGTAAAATTTGCAGTTGCCGCAGATTTCCTCAAACACCACCTTGCCCCCCGCCTCCACACCCACCACACACTCCCCAAAACCTCCGCTCATACAGACACACACAACCCTCGAAACCATTGGTAGGTCGCCGCCATCGCCGGCGCCTCCATCCTCAACCTCTGTCGGTGTGCCGGGGAGCTCGAGGAGCCAATGGCCAAAAAGAGGTTTATCGCGGCCTTTTCGCCCGAAGCCGGCAAGGTGGCCGCCGAGGTGTCCCCGTCGTCCTGCGCGGGCTCGATCCACCATCGCAGATCCCCCGATCCGCCCGCCGCCGCACCCCTACGCCGGTTCGAGGACTTCCCCATCCTCCCTCGGGGTCCGGCAGCGGCGGTGAGGGACGTGGGTCGCCGAGATTATAGATCGGGAGACCCACACCCGCCAGCGGCTCGGTAGCTTCCACACGGTCGATCTCGCGGCCATGGTGTACGACCGCTGGCATGTCCGCTACCACGGCGCCATGGCTAGGCTCAATTTCCCCTTCAGCACAAGTCCGGTCCACCTCGTTCCGCCGGAGCCAGGGGTGGTGAGCTCGGCTATGGCACGGGAGGACCGCGAGGCGTGGGAGCGCCTCGAGGCCATGGCCGCCGCCGAGGCCTACATGCAAGAGCTCCGCCGGCAGCATCCGGAGCTCGTGGAGGCGGAGCGGGCGATCTTTGCCGGCGCAGAGGGGGCAAGGTTATCGCGCTCTCCTCCGATGACAAGGTCGAAGGCGGCGAGGACGGCGGTGCAGAGGGCGGCGAGGTTATCGCGCTCTCCTCCGATGACGAGGTCGAAGGCGGCGGCGATGGCGGCGCGGAGGGCGTCGAGGTGGGCCTCGAGGACGAGGAGATCGACGTCGACGAGTGGAGGAGTGCCTTCCCAACGACCCCGACGATGGCACCGGCCCGGACCCGGCTCGCGGCACACTGTACATGACGAGGAAGGATTGGCTCGACCTCTACTTCGACCAAAAGTAGTTTTGCTTAGTTTAAATTTATGTTTTATGTTCGGTTATGCAAAACTATCTATGTTTATGTTTGAATGCATGCTACTTTCGTTTGAACTTGCTTTGAACTTGATCAAATTGAAGCTTACAACGTTAAGTTTAGGGGATCGACTAGAAAAGGCCAAAAATTGCTGGAGTATATATAAATCCACTAAGGGTTTTATTCCTTTAACTTTTAAAGGATCGGCTAGAGATGGCCTTATGACTTGTTTATTTCAGTTCTTCACAATGTGATACTTTATATGTGCAACTATTTGCCGTGCAGTTCAATTTCATTAATAACAGTTTCAATAATACCACTATGAATTACGATATTTGGTTGATGTTAAGGATATTGCAGTTAACATGCCTTTTTGTTTTTAACAATAACTAGTGTACTTTAGACCTGCACAATACCAGTTTGAATGACTATTTTCTTGTTTTTAAATGTTATGCTTGATGCAGTTAACACACCTTTCCACTTCTTGTTTTGCTTAACTAGCGTGCTTAAGCCTGCACACTGAAGCTATCATTTGTAAATTATGTTGTCTATCATGGATATATCTGGTTGATGTTTAGCCTGTTGTGCTTAACATGCCTTTATATGTACTCATGCAGGACAATATTGAGAACAATGTTGTTTTCCATCGAGGTTATTTTCATCGCATTGCTTATATGTACTCACTGTTCAGGATATCGGTAGCTGGTACCATATAGCCCGAGGCTGATAAGGGATTAATCGTCGAATCGGGCATTTCACTGAATATATCTGTAACCCATTTATCAGTAGGTTAACAAGGGCCATATTTAATATAACTGAGGCTACATAGCAACATACATTGTACTGAATGACTAAATATGCAATCCCAGGCTACATAGCAACAAGGAAGAGTGTTACCTTAATGTTCTGATGATGTCTAGATATACATGTAATAAAATCTTATATAATGGGATGGAGGGAGTGTTGTACTAAATCATTTTTCAATTGTTTTTTAGCTTCAAATATTAACTTGGTGCTTTTAGGAACATATATCATTGCCAAAGTTCCACACTTCGACCTTTCTGGGGCAATGAGATATTCATGAACCAACATCAACTGAGGAAACTGATAAAGATTGTTATTAAAATGGGTCCAAAGACGTCAATTGAACTATTTGTTTACACTTTATGCAAGACAAATTGAACTGCAGGATGGTAAGTAAGAACCCTGTAGCCTTCTTTTTACTGCCCGTAATGAGTTGTGTTAGATGACAATGTCTGAATCTTTTTTCCTTTGCAGTGGATCCTGAAGTAGTTTACTCAAGATTACCTCTCAAACTACATGTTTGGCGGCCGACCATGACAAGGGGTTGGACTAGAGTCCTGCATGCCTTCTGCATCCAGGAGAGCACAATAGGGCCATTCCGCTTCACCTTGTTCAACAACCGGAATGTCTGTCGCCTCTTTCTTTACCATCTGTAATACTACAAGTATAGAACCCTGGTTCATCATTCTTTATTTGGTGCTTATGTAATTCTTAAACATATGTACCTATGAATCGAATAATGCATTGGTTGTTTGAATCTGATGGATATGAATAAAGCTAAAGCCTACTTTTAAGTTTAAATTAGGTATAATTTTAAATAGCAGCAATTAAATTAGGGTGAAATTAGGGTGTGCAGGTCATTAAGGCGCACACGATTAATAAAGCACATCGTGTGTGATATACACCATAATACGACACGGTTCACGGAGAGGAAACATGTGTAACAATGCACACAGTTGCCGTTTGCAAAGCGTGTGTGACGACAGACACTATCGCATACGGTGCGGGAAAACTAAATGTGTGTGATTGTCTACCTATCGTACACGGTTTATAATCTTGTGATGTGCCAGGCATCATAAAACTCCCGTGCCTGGAATCTGCTTGGAAAACTCCCGTGCCTGGAATCTGCCTAGATTTAGGTAAAATCACAAAACTCCGACTGCGATGGCAATGAGAGAACAAACGAGTAGCAAGGATGAAGCGTTTGGGATATTCGAGATATCGGAAACGGTTATATAGGGACAACTGTATGCATCAAGGCTCCCTATCCCCGACGGTTTCTGGGTCGTGTGGGAAGGACCCCCTATTGTCGTCACTCACTAGGCGACGGTTCTAAATGCCATCGCGGAAAGGGGTTAAAAATCGTTTGTATAGCACCGATGCGTACTAGTGAGTGTCGTATGAACGTCGACTACATGACACTTCACTATACTTGGGCCTAAGAGAAGGCATTGGGGAGTAATAAGTAGCTGATGGGTTGTGGGAGTGACAAAAGCTTAAATTGTAGTTTATGCATTATTCCGTAAGGGGCTGATTTGGACCCATATGTTTCATGCTACGGTTAGATTTATCTTAATTCTTGTTTCGTAGTTGCAGATGCTTCCAAGAGGGGGTAATCATAAGAAGATTGCTTGTTCAAGTACGAAAAATGCCCTAGCACCGGTCCACCAACATATTAAATTATCAAAGTAACAAACATGAATCAACTAAACATGATGAACATGACTAGACGACAATTCCCATGTGTCCTCGAGACACTTTGCTTTATATAAGAGAACTTTCTGGCTTGTCCTTTGCTATAGAAAGGATTGGGCCACCTTGCTGCACTTTGTTACTATTGCTTTTGTTACTTGTTATGAATTATCTTGCTACAAAACTATCAATTACCGCTACTTTCAGTACTTGCAGAGAATATCTTGCTAAAAATCGCTTATCATTTCCTTCTGCTCCTCGTTGGGTTCGACACTCTTACTTATCGAAAGGACTATGATTGATGCCCTATACTTGTGGATCATCAACCATCGCTTTTGCACACTCTCTATTTGTATTATATTATACTTTTACTTAGACATCACCTAACCTTATTTTTTACGTTCTTTAGTTTCTAGCAAACCTATCCTTTTATACTCATTTCTTGTTTCTAGATAAAGCAAATGTTCAATGTATGTGGGATTGTATCAGTAGTAGATAGGACCTGAGAGAATACCAACCCTATCTTTAGCTCCTTGTGGGTTCGACACTCCATACTTATTATGTCCGCCGTTGGAAAGTTCTACGGCAATTTTCCACACTTGCGGATTATCAAGCTCTTTTCTGGCGCCGTTGTCGGGAGCATAACATATGGTGAAAAAGCCATTCTAAGTACTATTAATCCAGAATTACAAAAATCCTTCTGGATATACTCGTGTGCGCTCGTTTGCTTCTATAATTAAGTAGATTTTATTTTCTGTTCTTAATTGCTTTCTATCTTTGGTTATGTATAGGGAACACAAAACACAAAAAAATAGATGTACTTGCACCTTTATGCCTTGCTTAATGGATTTAAAGCAATCACTGCTTGGGAGACAATCCAAAAGTTTTAGAGAGTCAGTTTTATTCTTTTTGTGATAATAAACTTTTCAAAAACAAACAAAACAAACTGGGTAACCTAAAACTTTTTCAAAAAAAAGTGCAAGTGAGAAAGATGAGCATCGTGAAATTGGGGGCTAGCCTTGAACTTTGTTCACGCCCATGAAAACTTTATGAATCTTGAATCACAGAAGCTTTAAAAAATTATCCCCTTGTATAAACCACTCTACCATAAAAATAAAGTGTCAATGTTTGCCTTTAAGGTGTAGGAACAAAATCTTTTTTGCAGTATTTAAATTATCATCTTTTATCGGAACATGGTAAATTTCTGAAATTTAAACATAGTACTTTCATACAAATTATTTATTATGTCCTGTTTTTTTACTTTTATAATTACATAAGTATGCATATTAATTCGATTATCAAAGGTTGTTTTGATTTTGATAGATTGTTGTTATAGTTTTGTTATGTATTTATACGTAATATTCACGGCTTACATTGGGAGGGGGATATGAGAGAAAGTTGGGGAGATGGAAGAGCTCAAGCTTGGGGTGCCCAAGGCATCCCCAAAAAATTATTTGAAGAGGTCTCAAGGTCCAAGCTCGGGGATGCCCTGTCATCCCCTTCATTTTCGTCAACAAATATCTGCATGTCTCGATTGAGCCTATATTTTTAGCGGCAAAATTGGTTGGCATAAAATACTCTTCATTACCGCCGGGTCTAAAGGTCCAGGACCCTCCGCTCCCTTACGACAACCACTTAGCAGGGTAGGACCGCGACATCATTCGTGCACCCGAGAGGATGACCGCCCTGTTGGGATGCAGAATGCTGCCTGCATACGGGGTTGCGGCCACCAACGCCTCACCAGCAGAGGTTGCGGGCCCGACTGAAGGAAATATGCCCTAGTGGAAATAATAATGTTGTTATTTATATTTCCTTATATCATGATAAATATTTATTATTCATGCTAGAATTGTATTAACCGGAAACTTGATACATGTGTGAATACATAGACAAAATAGAGTGTCCCTAGTATGCCTCTACTTGACTAGCTCGTTAATCAAAGATGGTTAAGTTTCCTAGCCATAGACATGTGTTGTCATTTGATGAACGGGATCACATCATTAGAGAATGATGTGATGGACAAGACCCATCCGTTAGCTTAGCATAATGATCGTTTAGTTTTATTGCTATTGCTTTCTTCATGACTTATACATGTTCCTCTGACTATGAGATTATGCAACTCCCAAATACCGGAGGAACACCTTGTGTGCTATCAAACATCACAACGTAACTGGGTGATTATAAAGATGCTCTACAGGTGTCTCTGATGGTGTTTGTTAGGATTTGTCACTCCGAGTATCGGAGAGGTATCTTTGGGCCCTCTCGGTAATGATCATCACTATAAGCCTTGCAAGCAATGTGACTAATGAGTTAGTTGCGGGATGATGCATTATGGAACGAGTAAAGAGACTTGCCGGTAACAAGATTGAACTAGGTATGATGATACCGACGATCGAATCTCTGGCAAGTAACATACCGATGACAAAGGGAACAACGCATGTTGTTATGCGGTTTGACCGATAAAGATCTTCATAGAATATGTAGGAGCCAATATGAGCATCCAGGTTCCGTTATTGGTTATTGACCGGAGATGTGTCTCGGTCATGTCTACATAGTTCTCGAACCCGTAGGGTCCGCACGCTTAACGTTCGATGACGATTTGTATTATAAGTTATGTGATTTGATGTACCAAAGTTTGTTCGGAGTCCCGGATGAGATCACTGACATGACGAGGAGTATCGAAATGGTCGAGAGGTAAAGATTCATATATTGTAAGGTTGCATTCGGACATCGGAATGGTTCTGAGTTATTCGGGCATTTTTCCGGAGTACCGGAGGTTACCGGAACCCCCCGAGGAAAGATATGGGCCTTATGGGCCATAGGAGGGAGGCTAACCAGCCCACAAGGGGCTGGTGCGCCCCCCACAAGGGAGGAGGCCGAATTGGACTTGGCAAGGGGGCGCCACCCCCCTTTCCTTCTCCTACTCCCTCTCCTTCCCCTTTTCCCCCTCCGGTAGAAGGAAAAACAGGGTGGTGCAGAATCCTACAAGAACTGGAGTCCTAGTAGGACTCCCCTCTCCCTGGCATGCCCCTTGTTGGCCAGCCTCCTCCTCCCCTCCTTTATACACGGGGGCAGGGGGCACCCCAAAGGCACAACAGACAATCTCTTAGCCATGTGTGGTGCCCCCTTCCGCAGTTTTACACCTCGGTCATATCGTCGTAGTGCTTTGGCGAAGCCCTGCGCCGGTAACTTCATCATCACTGTCACCACGCCGTCATGCTGACGAAACTCTCCCTCGGCCTCAGCTGGATGAAGATTTCGAGGGACGTCACCGAGCTGAACATGTGCAGATCGCGGAGGTGCCGTGCGTTCGGTACTTGATCGGTTGGATCGCGAAGACGTTCAACTACATCAGCTACGTTACTAAACTCTTACGCTTTCGGTCTACGAGGGTACATGGACACACTCTCCCCGCTCGTTGCTATGCTTCTCCTTCATAGATCTTGCATGATCGTAGGCAATTCTTTTTGAAATACTACGTTCCCCAACAGTGGCATCCGAGCCAGGTCTATGCGTAGATGTTAGATGCACGAGTAGAACACAAAGAGTTGTGGGCGATAATAGTCATACTGCTTACCAGCATGTCATACTTTGATTCGGCGATATTGTTGGATGAAGCGGCCCAGACCAACATCACATGACCGCGTTCATGAGACTGGTTCTACCGCCGTGCTTCGCACACAGGTGGCTAGTGGGTGTCTGTTTCTCGAACTTTAGTTGAATCGAGTTTGACTACGCCCGGTCCTTGTTGAAGGTTAAAACAACACACTTGATGAAAAATCGTTGTGGTTTTGATGCGTAGGTAAGAACAGTTCTTGCTAGAAGCCCGTAGCAGCCACGTAAAACTTGCAACAACAAAGTAGAGGACGTCTAACTTGTTTTTGCAGGGCTTGCAGTGATGTAATATGGTCAAGACCTGATGTTATATAATTTGTTGTATGAGATGATCATGTTTTGTAACAGTTATCGGCAACTAGCAGGAGCCATATGGTTGTCGCTTTATTGTATGAAATGCAACCGCCATGTAATTGCTTTACTTTATCATTAAGCGGTAGCGATAGTCGTAGAAGCAATAGTTGGCGAGACGACAACGATGCTTCGATGGAGATCAAGGTGTCAAGCCGGTGATGATGGTGATCATGACGGTGCTTTGGAGATGGAGATCAAAGGCACAAGATGATGATGGCCATATCATATCACTTATTTTGATTGCATGTGATGTTTATCTTTTATGCATCTTATTTTGCTTAGTACAGCGGTAGCATAATAAGATAATCTCTCACTAAAATTTCAAGGTATAAGTGTTCTCCCTGAGTATGCACCGTTGCGACAGTTCTTCGTGCTGAGACACCATGTGATGATCAGGTGTGATAAGCTCTACATTCACATACAACGGGTGCAAGCCAGTTTTGCACACGCAGAATACTCGGGTTAAACTTGACGAGCCTAGCATATGCAGATATGGCCTCGGAACACTGAGACCGAAAGGTCGAGCGTGAATCATATAGTAGATATGATCAACATAGTGATGTTCACCATTGAAAACTACTCCATCTCACGTGATGATCGGACATGGTTTAGTTGATATGGGTCACGTGATCATTTAGATGACTAGAGGGATGTCTATCTAAGTGGGAGTTCTTAAGTAATATGATTAAATTGAACTTTAATTTATCATGAACTTAGTCCTGATAGTATTTGCATAATTATGTTGTAGATCAATAGCTCGCGATGTAGCTCCCCGTTTATTTTTGATATGTTCCTTGAGAAAAATAAGTTGAAAGATGATAGTATCAATGATGCGGACTTGGTCCGTGATCAGAGGATTATCCTCATTGCTGCACAGAAGAATTATGCCCTTGATGCACCGGTAGGTGACAGACCTATTGCAGGAGCAGATACAGACGTTATGAACATTTGACAAAGCTCGGTATGATGACTACTTAATAGTTTAGTGCACCATGCTTTACGGCTTAGAACCGGGATTTCAAAAACGTTTTGAACACCACGGAGCATATGAGATGTTCCAAGAGCTGGAATTGGTATTTCAGACTCATGCCCGAGTCGAGAGGTATGACACCTTTGACAAAGTACTTAGCCTACAAGATGGAGGAGAATAGCTCAACTAGTGAGAATGTGCTCAGGATGTCTGATTACTACAATCGCTTGAATCAAGTGGGAGTTCATCTTCCAGATAAGATAGTGATTGACAGAGTTCTCTAGTCATTATCACCAAGTTACTAGAACTCCATGATTAACTATAATATGCAAGGGATAACGGAAACGATTCCCAAGCACTTTGCGATGTTGAAATCGGCGAAGGTAGAAATCAAGAAAAAGCATCAAGTGTTGATGGTTGACAAGACCGCTAGTTTCAAGTAAAAGGGCAAGGGAAAGAAATGGAACTTCAAGAAAGAATGGCAAGCAAGTTGCCAATCCCATGAAGAAGCTCAAAGCTAGACCCAAGCCTGAAACTGAGTGCTTCTACTGCAGAGGAAATGGCCACTGGAAGTGGAACTGCCCTAGATACTTGGCGGATAAGAAGGATGGCAAAGTGAACAAAGGTATATTGGATATACATGTTATTGATGTGTACTTTACTAATGTTTATAGCAACCCCTCGGTATTTGATACTGGTTCAGTTGCTAAGAGTAGTAACTCGAAATGGGAGTTGCAAAATAAACAAAGACTAGTTAAGGGCGAGGTGATGATGTGTGTCGGAAGTGATTCCAAGGTTGATAAGATCACCATCGCACACTCCCTTTACCTCCGGGATTAGTGTTGAACCTAAAATAAATGTTATTTGGTGTTTGCATTGAGCATGAATATGATTGAATCATGTTTATTGCAATACGGTTATTAATTTAAGTCAAACAATAATTGTTGTTCTATTTACATGAATAAAACCTTCTATGGTCATACACTCAATATAAATGGTTTATTGAATCTCGATCGTAGTGATACACATATTCATAATATTGAAGCCAAAAGATTCAAAGTTAATAATGATAATGCAACTTATTTGTGGCACTGCCGTTTAGGTCATATTGGTGTAAAGCGCATGAAGAAACTCCATGCTGATGGGCTTTTGGAATCACTTGATGCTTGCGAACCATGCCTCATGGGCGAGATGACTAAGACTCCGTTCTCTAGAATGGAGCAAGCAACTGACTTGTTGGAAATAATACATACTGATGTATACGGTCTGATGAGTGTTGAGGCTCGCGGCGGGTATCGTTATTTTATGACCTTCACAGATGATTTGAGCATATATGGGTATATCTACCTGATGAAACATAAGTCTGAAACATTTGAAAAAGTTCAAAGAATTTCAGAGTGAAGTGGAAAATCATCGTAACAAGAGAATAAAGTTTCTACGACCTGATCGCGGAGACGAATATTTGAGTTACGAGTTTGGTCTTCATTTGAAACAATGTGGAATAGTTTCGCAACTCACGCCACCTGGAACACCACAACGTAATGGTGTGTCCGAACGTCATAACCGTACTTTATTAGATATGGTGCGATCTATGATGTCTCTTACCGATTTACCACTATGGTTTTGGGGTTATGCATTAGAGACAGCTGCATTCACGTTAAATAGGGCACCATCTAAATCCGTTGAGACACCATATGAACTGTGGTTTGGCAAGAAACATAAGCTGTCGTTTCTTAAAGTTTGGGGCTGTGATGCTTATGTGAAAAAGCTTCAACATGATAAGATCGAACCCAAATCGGAGAAATGTGTCCTCATAGGATACCCAAAGGAGACTGTTGGGTACACCTTCTATCACAGATCCGAAGGCAAGATATTCGTTGCCAAGAATGGATCCTTTCTAGAGAAGGAGTTTCTCTCGAAAGAAGTGAGTGGGAGGAAAGTAGAACTTGATGAGGTAATTGTACCTGCTCCCTTATTGGAAAGTAGTTCATCACAGAAATCAGTTCCAGTGATTCCTACACCAATTAGTGAGGAAGCTAGTGATGATGATCACGAAACTTCTGATCAAGTTACTACTGAACCTCGTAGGTCAACCAGAGTAAGATCCGCACCAGGGTGGTACGGTAATCCTGTTCTGGAGGTCATGTTGCTTGACCATGACGAACCTACGAACTATGAGGAAGCGATGATGAGCCCAGATATCGCGAAATGGCTTGAGGCCATGAAATCTAAGATGAGATCCATGTATGAGAATAAAGTGTGGACTTTGGTTGACTTGCCCGCTGATCGGCAAGCCATAGAGAATA
Organism: Aegilops longissima; assembly: GCA_021605205.1. Lineage (NCBI taxonomy): Eukaryota > Viridiplantae > Streptophyta > Magnoliopsida > Poales > Poaceae > Aegilops > Aegilops longissima. The sequence goes on from CM038679.1 coordinate 77,114,395, forward strand.
AATGGATCTTCAAGAGGAAGACAGACGTTGATAGTAATGTTACTATCTACAAAGCTCAAATTGTCGCAAAAATATTTTCGACAAGTTCAAGGTGTTGACTACAATGAGATTTTCTCATTGTATCGATGCTTAAAAGTCTGTCTGAATCATGTTAGCAATTGTCGCATTTTACGAAATTTGGAAAATGGATGTCAAACTTGCATTCCTTAATGGATTTCTTAAGAAGAGTTGTATATGATGCAACCAGAAGGTTTTGTCGATCCTAAAGGTGCTAATGAAGTGTGCAAATCTCCAGCGATCTATCTATGGACTGGCGCAAGCATCTCGGAGTTGGAATATACGCTTTGATGAGTTGATCAAAGCATATAGTTTTATATAGACTTTCGGTGAAGCCTGTATTTACAAGAAAGTGAGTGGGAGCACTACAGCCTTTCTGATAAGTATATGTGAATGACATATTGTCGATCGAAAACGATGTAGAATTTTCTGGAAAGCATAAATGAGTGTTTGAAAGGAGTTTCTCAAAGAAAGACCTCGGTGAAGCTGCTTACATATTGAGCATCAAGATCTATAGAGATAGATCAAGACGCTTGATAAGTTTTTTCAATGAGTACATACCTTGACAAGTTTTTGAAGTAGTTCAAAATGGAATAATCAAATAAAGAGTTCTTGCCTGTGCTGCAAGGTGTGAAGTTGAGTAAGACTCAAAGCCCGACCACGGCAGAAGATAAAGAGAGAATGAAAGTCATTCCCATGCCTCAGCCATAGGTTCTATAAAGTATGCCATGATGTTTATCAGACCTATTGTGTACCCTGCCCTGAGTTTGGCAAGGGAGTACAATTTTGATCTAGGAGTAGATCACTAGACAACGGTCAAAACTATCCTTAGAGGACTAAGGAAATATTTCTCGGTTATGGAGGTGATAAAGAGTTCGTCGTAAAGAGTTACGTCGATGCAAGCTTTGACACCAATCCGGATGACTCTAAGTCACAATCCGGATACATATTGAAAGTGGGAGCAATTAGCTAAAGTAGCTCCGTGCAGAACATTGTAGACATAAAAATTTGCAAAATACATACGGATCTGAATGTGGCAGACCAGTTGACTAAACTTCTCTCACAAGCAAAACATGATCACACTTTAGTACTCTTTAGGTGTTAATCGCATGGCGATGTGAACTAGATTATTGACTCTAGTAAACCCTTTGGGTATTGGTCACATGGCGATGTGAACTATAGAGTGTTAAATCACATGACGATGTGAACTATTGGTGTTAAATCACATGGCGACGTGAACTAGATTATTGACTCTAGTGCAAGTGGGAGACTGAAGGAAATATACCCTAGAGGCAATAATAAAGTTGTTATTTATATTTCCTTATATCATGATAAATGTTTATTATTCATGCTAGAATTGTATTAACTGGAAACTTGATACATGTGTGAATACATAGACAAAACAGAGTGTCCCAAGTATGCCTCTACTTGACTAGCTCGTTAATCAAAGATGGTTAAGTTTCCTAGCCATAGACATGTGTTGTCATTTGATGAACGGGATCACATCATTAGAGAATGATGTGATGGACAAGACCCATCCGTTAGCTTAGCATAATGATCGTTTAGTTTTATTGCTATTGCTTTCTTCATGACTTATACATGTTCCTTTGACTATGAGATTATGCAACTCCCGAATACCGGAGGAACACCTTGTGTGCTATCAAACGTCACGACGTAACTGGGTGATTATAAAGATGCTCTACAGGTGTCTCCGATGGTGTTTGTTGAGTTGGCATACAACGAGATTAGGATTTGTCACTCCGAGTATCGGAGAGGTATCTCTGGGCCCTCTTGGTAATGATCATCACTATAAGCCTTGCCAGCAATGTGACTAATGAGTTAGTTGCGGGATGATGCATTACGTAACGAGTAAAGAGACTTGCCGGTAACGAGATTGAACTAGGTATGATGATACCGACGATCGAATCTCGGGCAAGTAACATACCGATGACAAAGGGAACAACGTATGTTGTTATGCGGTTTGACCATAAAGATCTTCGTAGAATATGTAGGAGCCAATATGAGCATCCAGGTTCCGCTATTGGTTATTGACTGGAGTTGTGTCTCGGTCATGTCTACATAGTTCTCGAACCCGTAGGGTCCGCACGCTTAACGTCCGATGACGATTTGTATTATGAGTTATGTGATTTGATGTACCGAAGTTTGTTCAGAGTCCCAGATGAGATCACGGACATGACGAGGAGTCTCAAAATGGTCGAGAGGTAAAGATTCATATATTGGAAGGTTGCATTCGGACATCGAAATGGTTCCGAGTTATTCGGGCATTTTTTGGAGTACCGGAAGGTTACCGGAACCCCCAGGGAAAGATATGGGCCTTATGGGCCATTGGAGGGAGGCTAACCAGCCCACAAGGGGCTGGTGCACCCCCACAAGGGAGGGGGCGAATTGGACTTGGGAAGGGGGCGCCACCCCCCTTTCCTTCTCCTACTCCCTCTCCTTCCGCTTTTCCCCCTCCGGTAGAAGGAAAAAAAGGGTGGGGCCGAATCCTACTAGGACTGGAGTCCTAGTAGGACTCCCCTCTCCCTGGCACGCCCCTTGTTGGCTGGCCTCCTCCTCCCCTCCTTTATATACGGGGGCAGGGGGGCACCCCAAAGGCACAACAGACAATCTCTTATCCGTGTGCAGTGCCCCCTCCACAGTTTTACACCTCGGTCATATCGTCATAGTGCTTAGGCGAAGCCCTGCGTCGGTAACTTCATCATCACCGTCACCACGTCGTCGTGCTGATGGAACTCTCCCTCGGCCTCAGCTGGATCAAGAATTTGAGGGACGTCACCGAGCTGAACGTGTGCAGACCGCGGAGGTGACGTGCGTTCGGTACTTGATCGGTTGGATCGCGAAGACGTTCGACTACATCAACCGCGTTACTAAACACTTCCGCTTTCGGTCTACGAGGGTATATGGACACACTCTCCCCGCTCGTTGCTATGTTTCTGTTAGATAGATTTTGCGTGATCGTAGGCAATTTTTTTTGAAATACTACGTTCCCCAACACCGACCCAAAATACCACCGCCACCGCTGCACAACTAGTCCCTCTTCCTCAAGTCTCCGCCTATAGATCACATCTCGCCACCGAAGGGTATTGGAGCCGGCCTCCCTGTCACCGCCTACATTGACTAATACCATGACTTAGCCCGACCACTAGTCTTTAGTAGAGGCGAAGTGAAGTCATGGAAAACAACAATTGTAGGAAGGGAGGAGGAGGTGGCTGTTACGATAATGCTTGTTTTTGCTTTTCTCGAACAACGAAGGATCATGAGCATTTTTTTAGCAAAGAGACTATGTTATTGACGTCGGGGAAAATGAAGCACAAGCAAGGTAGTCAAAATCGTGATTTTAATCGGATCAGAACTCCAATTGTAGAATCGCAAATCATAGAATATTAACTACCAAGATCGTAGAAACGTAAATTCTACTAACCAAAATTATAAAATCAGAATGTTTAGTTTCAACCGTAAAATCGTAGAATCGTGTAACATAATTGCAACTGTGACAACCTTAAGGACAAGACATCATTGAAGGAAGCATTCCAGAATGTTAAGCATGCGTGTGTGACTAACAGAAGCTAGTCTGCATGCTAAGTATCGTCGCATCAGTTCCGAGCGAGTGTAGCCCTTCGTTTTGCGCTTTATTTTATCTTTTTAAGTTTGTTTCAAGACCTCTAATTAGTTGCCAAGTTCTAGCTTTGTAATATATAAAGTCAGATACCTCTTGCACATTCGCTTTAAAAATGTAATTTACCTTGAGACAACCTTTTACGGGTAATTTACTCAAAACACTTTTTCAATAAAAAGAGTATACTAATATTAAGAGGATATCGTTTATCTCCGACCTCTGCACCAACTCAAGAGGTTAACAAGGTATCGAGAATGCACATAGGCAAATTATTATGGAAGGATAAAAGCGACCAACAGTAAAATTGCAATATACATTAACCAACAATGATGGCAAACCAAGGGCAAAATGAAAAGTACTACGACAAAAGTGCCTCCAGGAAGGAAACGACGCATGAGCATTGTCGTTGTCTGATATAACCACTTAGACCACATTATAGGATTTCCTTTACCAAGGTAACGAATGCATGAATGCCACCATTGCCAAGTTCAACCAGAAAAGGTCGAAATTATAATTTTCACCTGTGAACCTATGATATAGCCGTTAGAGAGCACCACCAAACCGAAGCCGCCATGTAGTACCACCTCCCATTGATCCATCATCACACACCCTCAGAGTCCCGATGTGGATCTAGCCACACAACTAGAACCATATCTGCTCAACGCATGTTGTCGAACAACGCCGAGGGATGCCCCACCATTGACATCATTCCCATGACACCATGAGTCTAGACCACCCACATAGCTAGAGCTTATTTAGCCAATCACGCATGGCACCTAAGACAAGGGTTGAACTCACGCATCGATCGGAAGCAGAGGCACAAAACCTCCAATAAGGAGGAAAATACCCGCTGACCTTTGTATCCCATAGGGGTTGCGTTACCTGGATCAAAATAGCAGACACGCGCACAAATACCTTAGAGGCGGCACATCCTCTAGATCAAGACCGCACAAACTCTGCAAATCGCCTCCTGCTAAGGACCGAAAAGATGGGTCATCACCACTGGACACGGTAGCCAGAAGATCCACTTTAGCCACAAACAAGTGATCGAAAAGCATCCACCAAAAATCGCCGAAAACAATGCCATGACTGGCCACCCCGCTGCACCCACAGCTTCACCTCCGCATGCATGCTATCTAGGGCAACCGTCATGCACACTTTGCCCGCCGGCTTTCTCCGGCGGTGGTGAGGTAAATGGGAATGGGATGAGACAGGGGAGGCGGCGGTGAGGGTTTCCCTCGAGTGCCACTGGGGGTTACCCGCGAGTTAGTTCTGATTCGAAATGGTTTTCTAGGTAAAAGGAATTTGTTATCGTAAGCATTGCATGCATGATGCATATAATTGTGCATTTCTCAGGTTTCCCTTTAAAAAAGACATATCCCAGGACCCAGGTGCTCACGTTCCCCAGTCAGCTGCAGAGAATCCGTCCCCGGCCGGTCCCTCACCAGTCACCAGCAGCCAACGGAAGGCGGCAAGAGGGGCCACATGCCACAGTTCAAACGGCACTCCCGCAAGCAACAACCTCCGCCCTTCCCTTCCTTTCCCTTCCCTTCCCTCGTGTCCCACCCATCATCACCGGCCAACAATCCGAAAATATTGAGCTGCCCCCTGTGCCCAGATACTGACCTCTGCATTTATGTATTTATGTATCTACTCAGCACATCTCATCTGTGCATCATTGCCGCCCACAAAAGACACAGCTCCCAGCAGCCGCCTGAAATAGCAAGCTCTTCTTCCACCTAGCGCCGAGCTCCCTCCCTCTCCTGTCAATCTCAGCTTCTCCTCTGATCTTCCTTCCTCGCGCCGAACTTCGTGAGTTCTTGCTCCTTTGGCTGTCTGCTTTCCATTTGATGAGAATTCTTGGAGGGCGGGGACAAGAGAAGAAGAAGGCCAAGTTCGGTTCAGCAAGGGGTACGAGCAGAGTGGGATCGAGTTGAGGAGATATCTGAGAGGTATATGGGTTCGAGCTATGCACTGTTGCTCTGTTTTGTTTCGTGGATTTGCATTCTTGTTGGTGTCGTAGAGTTCATTCCACATGTGGCTATTTAGCTGACAGGATCCTTGTTGCTGCTTACACAATCTTATAACTAGAGATCATGTTTACCTTTCTCCGTGTCAACCATCTTCAGTTTTTGTTATAGAGGACTGGGCTAGCAGATTGCCCCATTCTATTTGCTCTAAGTATACGTTAACAACATGACAGTTTGTCGAGCTTTTTTCCGTATGTTTCCCTTTTTCACTTCAGAAAATATAGTGGATAACTCTGACATTAAAATGAAGAGTTTCTGCAGTAGCCTCATTCCTTCAAAGCAACTGATCTGGCGACTCTAAATGTTTCTTCATTTGTGACCAACCCATATCCCCGTGAAAATGGACTTTTTTCTCATAATTAGGGCCCCAAAAGACCATCAAATTCATCTTTGTACAATTCAGAATTTAAAACATTTGCGGTTTTCAGCAAACCACCGTCCGGAGTTACTTTTCATCAACTGAAATTCAGATGAATGATCCATGAAGCTTTTTGGATGGTTTCTAATTCAAAGCACACAAGTCCAAGAATTTATCGAGGATAGATGGCCAAATATATCAGTTATAAAGCACAACAAATACATGTATATGCTTTTTCCTTATGATTTAAATAGGTAGGCGATTAGGGCAACCGAAGTACCAGGTAGGACACGAGCAAAAAAAAGTACCAGTTAGGAGACCTATTCGAAATATAGTTTCCGTCAAAAGAGATTGTACTAGTTTAACCTTTACAACTTTTTTACAGTTGGTTCATTTTTTTTAATTAGTTTGTGTAAGAGATGTTCATAGAAACTATCGTGGTAACTGTTTTTTTTCATCAGTTTCGATTGTAGATAGAAAAGGAAATATGCATGTTGACAATATGTTTTTATTAATTTAAAAAGTCAAGAAAACCAACTAATAGATGACGATTGCCCTAGCACCGAAAGTGAGGATTACTTGTCAAGTTTCCATATGTGATCATGCAATCCTGCAAAAATGTTCTAAAGAACAGAAAAACCAATATATGAAATTCGCAATCAAAATATATCCACTAGATAGAATCCAAGACTCCAAGCATTTCTAATTATCCATGACCAGGTGCTAGATAATTCAGCCCTGAGACAAAGTAAGTTGGGCTATTTCTTTTCTAAAATATAATAACATGTATATATTCCCAAAGTGGATTTAATTCGCTGGCCAATAAGTTTTCCTTTACAGGTCGGTCATATCGTGTCATTTATAGGTTCCACTGGTTATCCCTCGAAGCACCACGGGTTTTTGCCCACGTGTCATGTTGCGCACACAAGCCGCACAAAAACAGCAAGTGGTGAAGCATAACCCCACTGAAATTGCCTTGACCACTTTTCTTCCCGGTGTGTGCATTTCATCATCCCACCCCATTACATATTGGCAAGTGCTCTGCCTTTTTTTGCCCCCATTAGCTGGTTAATTTAGTGGAGAAAATAGTTGATGTGTCATGCTGGCAATCCAGTGCAGTTTTGGCCCTGGTGAAAATGAGAGGGAAACAGGGGAGGGAGTGGATGGTGGTAGCTGGCAGGTCATCTTCTCTGGAACATGTAGTAATTAACAGACCAAAGCAACTTTGAGATGTCCAAATCAGATGCCAATTATACAATGTTCTGACGGCCAGTTAACTGTTTGAGTCTGACATTGGCTTTGTCCTGTGATCTTGTGCATGAGACAAAGATTCCACTCTAAAAAGAAGTCTCTCAAGGCCTTGGTATTTTTCTTCTTCCTTTTTTTGTTGGTTCTTAGCTGAAGAGAGGTATGATTGGCAAACAGTAGAATAGACATAGTGCATATACAAACCAATTGATTTACAGTGAGGAATGAAAATGCAAAGTAAGTACTAGTGTCATAATTGGAAGGCTGATGCTTAAGGCTTTAGGGGTTTTTCAGACTAATACCATTTCAGTGAGTGTTTGTAGTTTGCAGAAAAAAAATCTTTTCATTTGGTTAGCAGACAATTTCAGAATAGAAGCACCAACATATATGCATACTCCAAGTCCCTCTGTTAAGTTGTTAACTAACAGGTCTCATCTCTTGCATTTTTTTCAGGTTTTCTAAAGGAAAATCCAGGGCAATACTAAATACCTATGTAACCATTCTCTTCCAGATTTGCCAACACCAATCCTTGCAATGAGAATACAAATCCTATTCTGCCTCCATCTCACCATACTCCTCTCCTTCTCTGTTTGCTCAACCTGCCAAACTGATCCCCAAACAGAGGCACTTCTCCAATTCAGGGCCAGCTTAGCTGACCCCCTCAACTATCTTCAGACATGGACAAACGCCACGCCCCCGTGCCAGTTCCATGGCATCCAGTGCAACGCAGGCTTGGTGACTGAGATCTCGCTGTCGAGCATGAACCTCTCCGGCACGATCTCGCCGTCCATCGCCGCTCTCCACGGCCTGGAGCGGCTCGATCTGGACACCAATTCCTTGTCAGGAGCTGTACCTTCCGAGCTGATCAGCTGCACCCAGCTCCGGTTCCTGAACCTTTCGTGGAACACCCTGACCGGAGAGCTGCCGGATTTTTCGGCGCTGACGGTGCTAGAGAGCCTCGACGTCGCGAACAATGGCTTCTCGGGCCGGTTTCCGGCGTGGGTGGGCGACATGACCGGCCTGGTGTACCTCAGCATAGGCTGCAACAACTACGATCAAGGGGAGATGCCTCCCAGCATTGGGAACCTCAAGAACCTGACGTATCTGTACCTGTCGAACTGCAGCTTGACAGGGAGGATACCCGACTCCGTCTTCGAGCTGACCCTGCTGGAGACGCTGGATTTGTCCCTGAACAATCTCGCCGGCGAGATCCCGAGGGCCATCGGCAACCTCAAGAAAGTGTGGAAGATCGAGCTGTACAAGAACAGCCTCACCGGCGAGCTCCCGCCGGAGCTTGGCAGGCTCGCGGAGCTGCGGGAGATCGACGTCTCCCGTAACCAGCTCAGCGGCGGGATCCCGGCAGCATTCGCCAAGCTCAAGAACTTGGAGGTGATCCAGCTGTATCGGAACAACCTGTCCGGGGCGATCCCGGCCGAGTGGGCCGAGCTCAGGTCCCTGAAGAGCTTCTCCGTCTACGAGAACCGTTTCGCCGGCGAGTTCCCGGCGAAATTCGGCCGGTTCTCCTCACTCGACAGCGTGGACATCTCCGAGAACGGATTCGTCGGGCCGTTCCCGAGGCACCTCTGCAACGGCAAGAGCCTCCAGTTCCTTCTCGCCCTGCAGAACGGCTTCTCCGGTGAGGTCCCGGAGGAGTACTCGGCGTGCAAAACCCTGCAAAGGTTCCGGATCAACAAGAACCAGCTCACCGGCAGCATCCCGGAGAGGTTGTGGGGGCTCCCCGCCGTGACGATCATCGACGTATCGGACAACGGGTTCACCGGGACCATATCGCCGCTGATCGGCGAGGCGCAGAATCTGAACCAGCTCTGGGTGCAGAACAACAGGCTCAGTGGCACGATCCCGGCGGAAACCGGCCGGCTCGGGCAGCTCCAGAAGCTCTACCTGTCCAACAACTCGTTCTGGGGGACAATACCCTGGCAGATTGGGAACTTGGCACAGCTGACGGCGCTGCACCTGGAAGACAATGCATTGGGTGGCGCATTGCCCGCTGATATCGGCGGCTGCTCCAGGCTCGTCGAGATCGACGTCTCCCGGAACGAGCTCACGGGGCCGATCCCCGCCTCGCTGTCGCTGCTGTCGTCTCTGAACTCACTCAACTTGTCACGCAATGCCATCACCGGGATGATCCCGGCCCAGCTTCAGGCGCTGAAGCTGAGCTCCGTCGACTTCTCGGCGAACCGGCTTACCGGCAGCGTGCCGCCCGGGCTGCTCGTGATCGCCGGCGACGAGGCGTTTTCCGGGAATCCCGGTCTCTGCGTCCATGGTTGGTCTGAGCTCGGCGCGTGCAATACGGACGACCACCACAGGGACGGCCTCGCGAGGAGATCGCTTGTCGTCCTGCCGGTCATTGTGTCCGTGATGGTGCTGCTTGTGGTTGGCATACTGTTCGTGAGCTACAGAAGCTTCAAGCTCGAGGAGCAGAGGAGGAGGGACCTGGAGCGCGGCGACGGGTGCGACCAGTGGAAGCTGGAGTCGTTCCACCCGCCGGAGCTGGACGCCGACGAGATATGCGGCGTCGGGGAGGAGAACCTCGTCGGGTCGGGCGGCACGGGGCGCGTGTACCGGCTTCAGCTCAAGGACGGCGGCGGCACGGTGGCCGTGAAGCGGCTGTGGAAGGGCGACGCGGCGCGGGTCATGGCCGCGGAGATGTCCATCCTCGGTACGATCCGGCACCGGAATGTCCTCAAGCTCCACGCCTGCCTGTCGCGTGGCGAGCTCAACTTCATCGTCTACGAGTACATGCCGCGGGGCAACCTGTACCAGGCGCTCCGCCGGGAGGCCAAGGGCGGCGGCGGCGAGCCCGAGCTGGACTGGCCGCGGCGGTGCAAGGTCGCGCTCGGCGCCGCCAAGGGGCTCATGTACCTCCACCACGACTGCACACCGGCGGTCATCCACCGCGACATCAAGTCCACCAACATACTTCTCGACGAGGACTACGAGGCCAAGATCGCCGACTTCGGCATCGCCAGAGTCGCCGCCGGGAACTCCGAGGAGTTCAGCTGCTTCGCCGGAACCCACGGCTACCTCGCTCCCGGTGAGTCCGACGTTCATATTGTCTATCCAGTTAGTTAACCGTGTCAGTGAGTTGCAGCTTACAACTTCTCCATGCCATGTCCTCAGAGCTCGCCTACTCTCTCAAGGTGACGGAGAAGACGGACGTGTACAGCTTCGGCGTCGTGCTGATGGAGCTGGTCACCGGCCGGAGCCCGATCGACGCGCGCTTCGGCGAGGGCAAGGACATCGTGTTCTGGCTGTCGAGCAAGCTCGGCGCGCAGAGACTGGACGACGTCGTGGACCCGCGCCTCGCAGCGTCGTCCACCAAGGGCAAGGAGGAGATGCTCAGGGTACTCAAGATCGCCATGCTCTGCACAACCAAGCTGCCGGCCGGGCGGCCGGCAATGAGGGACGTGGTGAACATGCTCACAGACGCGTGCGCGGGGTCGTGTAGCCCGCGCGGTAACCCGCCGGTGTGGAGCTGCAGCAAAAGGGCCTGCTGAATGTTAGAGTAGACTCGAGTAGACTCTGACTCCTGGGTACCACCGTCTTATCTCTGTTTTTGTAACCAAACTCTGATGTGATCTTTGTGGTGTATTAGTAAGGTCATATGTTTCGCAGGTATATACTCCTTTTTTTTAGTCTGCATATAAAATTTGATGAAAGTCAAACTTTGTTAACTTTGACTAAATTTATAAAAATGTATATCAAGATTCATAATATGAAATCAATATTGTTAGATGCATCATAAAATTTTGTGTTTCATACCATATAGCTTTAGTATTGTATATATAGATGTTGATATTTTTTTTCTACAAAGTTTGACTTTGATCAAATCTTAGATTCAAACTAAAAAGAAACGAAGAGAGTATATTGTAAAGTATTTACAACCATATTTTGGGTGGATAATGAAGTGTTTTAACTTGATGATGATGTAGATGTAAAGAAAAAGTAATCAGGTTTTACTCTACATGTAAAATACATCGCCAAGTATGCAAATATACATCACCAGAAGTTGCCCGAGTAAAATGTGAGCAGCCCAACTGCCACGCGGAACCTTCCCGTCGTGTGCCAGCCTTGTCGCCACCGGCCACCCGCTGAACCCCATGGATGGCTCCCCCGACCCGCAGCTGCCACGGCACCTCCGCCACACCTCGCCATGGCCGCCCCCGCCTCCTCGCCAGCCTCGAATCCATCAGCTCCGCCATGGATCAAGCCAATTCAAACGCGAATCCACCACCACTGCCTGAGGGCGCCATGGATCCGACCGGATTTGACATCGAGGGACTATCGCCGCTCGATCACGAGCCGCCATGGCCGTCTCCATGGGAACCCCGACCTCTGCGTCTCCCCGGCTATTTCCTCCACAAGAACCATGGCGATGGCGACTGGTGGTGCGCTGCGCTATATGCTACGCTCGACTTTCCCATGGTGCTGCTTATGCAAGCCGCCGTGACCGGCCTCATGGCGCAGTGATTGAATCCATCTAGGGCTGCTATTTTACATTATCGGTTGGAGCGGCTGCTATTTTATATTATCTGTTGGAGTTGGACGTTTGTGATGATGTAAAAAAAAATCACTTTTTGATAATGCAAATTTTACTTCAATCACTTTTGATGATGTATTTTATATCATTTATTGAAGATTCTCTTAAGCCAGTATATCCAGACGAGCTGGGTGCAAATCACCCACGCAAGAGCAAACAGTGGGGCACCAAACACACATGGTCGTTTTCTTTCTAACTTTTTCTTTATGATAATACTGTTTCATTTATATTGAAAAAGATTATAATAGAAGCCACGTAGATACCGGTATGAAAAAACTAAAAAAAATAGATTGCTAGCTTTGCAAAAAAAATACTGGCCAAGAAAAAAAATACAAACAAGACCAAATAATCACCTAAGACCAATGCCCATCACCTGCCTCTGGCATCATCACAACAACCACCAAAGAAAAAAAGACGGATCACCTTCTCACCCAAGTTCAACGCGGCTGCTCGCTGATATGCAGCTTTATGGACCTTCAAGGTGGCTCACCAAAGACGAAACCATTGCCGTTGAACGAATCAGACTGGGGCAACACCCCGAACACATCATCAAACTCCAAATCTGGCACCCCGCACGACCAAGACGTCGAAAGTGGAAATCATACCTGCCTACCACCAACCATGAACCCAGCACACAATCCATCTTCTAGATGTCGTTGATGCAGACCATTATCTGCATCCGCTCCTTGGCTACCTCCCAAGCTCCGCATCGGCGCTGGCGCAATGGCGGAGTCCGAGGATGCAAGTCCGTCACAAGGATGCCGCCGCCACCACCACGACATCCCCTCTTGGCACTAGTGCAGAACCGGCCTTTAATGCCGGTTCGTGACGGCCTTTAGTGCCGATTTGCAAACCGGCACTAAAGAGTGGGGACTAAAGGCCCCTCCTTTAGTACCGGTTCGTCACGAACCGGCGCTAAAGGGCCACCACATGGCACGAGCCAGGCCCGGGTGCGTGTAGGACATTAGTACCGGCTGGTAACACCAACCGGTACTAAATGTTTGGGTGTTTTTTTTTTATTTTTGCTTTAATTTTGTGTTTTCAATTTGGCTTTATTTTCAATTTAATTCTTTTTTGTTTGCTGGTATTTCACGATACTACAAATTGTACACGTTATGCATATATATAAATAGATTTTCTCGTAATTTCTCCTACATATTGCCTTGGTGCCTTCGGAGCATGCGCGATGACAAATGGTTCATGGGGGCGATAGCGGGTAATAGTATTCTCCTTTAGGATCTATGACCTGGTCGAGCAAAAATCCGACTATTTCCTCTTGAAGTGCTAGTATGTGGTCCGCTGGTAGGAGCTTATCCCGCACCTTTCTGAACTGTTAAGAAGGAGATCAATATGCATGTGTATTAGCTGTGTTACAAGATATCGATAATGGTGTGAATAGAGTTCTGACAACGTACCCAGTCCTGTCTTTGAGATCTGCTCCTTTCGGGCGCCATCATGCGAATGTTCTCCAAACGTAGAATGCACATAGATCATTCCCGGCGCCGCTTGAGGCCTTTACGAGAATGGAATTGAATCGATAATGATTAATCAAGCATGATAATTAATTAATGGTATTGAAACAAGAATTAAAGAGATGGCTAGCTAGCTAGTACTACTTAATTACTTACCCTTGGTCGATGCCAAAACAACTTTTCCGCCAATTGCACGAGTCACCTTGATGAACTTTGCCCAAGCCCTGCCCGCCGCAAATAAAATCAATAAAGGGGTTATTAAATAGTTCATATCAGGAAATGACGAACTAATAATAGGCCGAGATATAGTTAATAATGATTGAAATTACCTATTGACTATCCCCTTCATGATGGTGTAATCTTTATCTTCTTTAAGTAGCGAGTCGAGTACTTCAACTGTTGCTTTGTCAACTTTAATGACTAACAAGATCCAATGGAAACTGCATGCACACACGTTTGCATGTCTTAATTAAGCGGGCATGTGCATAAAATTAATCAACTATATATCGTAAATCATATACACTTAGTTATTAACATCTAGCTAGCTAGTAAGCAAAAACAGAATTTGTATTAACTCACGTGAAGTTGTAAGGAAGTAGTATATCTTCATTGGTATTGAGGCACTTCAAGAACTCTAGCATGCTTTCCTCTAAACCTGCTTGAGAAGTTGCAAGATTCCATGTGTACTTATTAATGGTATTTGGGTCAATGAACCCAATGCCATAGCGTCCAGATTTTTTCATTTCATACATCTTCATCCTGCATATAATATCACAGAAAAGAATATATAGTGAGGATAATTACATGTAATGATTGATCAAAAATTACAGAAAGAAATCACTTACAAACAATAGCAATAGATGAAAGATTTGTCGAGTGCGCCTTGATTGTATAACTGAAATAGTTCTGAATACTCAACGCCTAGAGCTTTCTCATGGTAGTAATGCTCCTTCTTGACATTCACCATGAGGGACTCTCGATTGGAAATCTTGGTAATGTTCATGTACCATTGATGCAATTCATACATTCTCATTGGGAGGTTCTTGACCTTGTCTGGCTCGACCAAAGGTTAGCCCCGGGCATATTTCCGTTTTATTTCCTCCTCTCTAAGCGGAGACATGGGCTTAATTTCGAGGAGTTGTCCAACAGAGATCTTGAACATTTCAGCCTGCATTATATGCTCCTCCGTTATTACCACATCGCCTAGCTGGGGAACTTTAACGGTTTGCCCACAATAATATTGGGCGCGCGACCTCCTCTCATGTGTTGTTGGCACAACAAGCGGGGGGATCGATTGCGCCGCCTGTTCTCCCAGCTGGGGAACAGTTTTCCAACATTTTTTGCCCGCTGCTTGTTGGATCGAGCTCGAGCTCGCTTCCTTCTTTAGCAATTCTCGATGTAGTTTCCTGATTTGGCGCTCATAGTCCGAGTCAACAGGCTTGAGAGCTGGTTCTCTAGCCATATGAATGAAGTGGTCAATTACTTTCTCAGACTTTCTCCTTTGGCGGCAGTGCCGGTTTCGGTCCAAAATGGGCGTCCACTTGGGCCTGCACTATGGCTGCGTTTTGCTCCTTAGTCATGTCGTAAGGCCTCTGAGAAAGAGGAGCGAGGCTTGGACCATATTTATGTCGCTTGTCTCCGCCTGTACTTCCTGAACTACCTCAACTCGTACCGCTGCGCGCCACAGCTGCGGCGTGTCTCTTCTGCGATTGCTGAGACGGCGGAGACGGCTGATGTGGCTGAGGTGTGGCCTGACACGGTGCCGGACTTGAAACCGGAGAAGTGGCATGACGCTGTGCCGGACTTGAAACCGGAGGAGTCAGCTCACGCGTTCGGGGACTTGGAGGAGGTGGCGGACTTCGAGGAGGAGTCGGCTCACGCGTTCGTGGACTTGGAGGAGCGGGAGTCTGCTGACTCGGTGACGGACTTCGAGGAGGAGTCGGCAGACGACGCGGTTCGGGGACTTGTAGAAAATTCTTGTGTTCCTCCATATACGGAGCCACCAAGGCGGAATTCTGTAGAACTGTGTAGTGTGCTTCAGTGAGAGAATGCCCGTCCATACATATTATTTGATGCCCTCCTAGCGTTCCTTTTCCTTCCAGTATGCCCTTATGCCGCGATTCAGGAACACCAATCGGCTTAAGGCCAGGAATAAAGTCAATACAAAACTCAATGACCTCCTCATTTTCATGGCCCTTCGAGATGCTTCCTTCTGGCCTAGCACGGTTATGAACATATTTCTTCAAGACTCCATGAACCTCTCAAAGGGGAACATATTGTGTAGAAATACAGACCCAAAACGTTAATCTCTTCAAGAAGGTGAACTAGGACGTGCGCCATGATGTTGAAGAAGGATGGTGGGAACACCAACTCAAAATCGACAAGA
This sequence comes from Aegilops longissima, assembly GCA_021605205.1. Taxonomy (NCBI): domain Eukaryota; kingdom Viridiplantae; phylum Streptophyta; class Magnoliopsida; order Poales; family Poaceae; genus Aegilops; species Aegilops longissima. The sequence continues at coordinate 77,130,144 of CM038679.1, forward strand.
CATTGCACCAAATCATTCTCAGAACCTTGGTATGATTTCTGGATCGATTACCTTCGAGAGATTGCATTGAGGAATGCACATAGCTTCACAATGGCTAATCGAACGTTTTACGTAGAAGCCCCTCAATGCAACCGGAAGGAGTTGCGTCATAATCACGTGGCAGTCATGAGACTTTAGGTTCAAACTTTTCTCTGCCATATTTATTATTCCCTTTATATTCGACGAGAAGCCGACGGTACCTTCATGCCGAGCGGCATTCAAGAAGATTTCCTTCTCTTCTTTGGTAAGAGCGTAGCTGGCTCGACCTCGATGTATGCCATCTTTTCCGTGCATACGTTGCTGGTCCTCCTGCCTCTAGTGTATCTTTTGTCTTCCCATACACGCCCAAAAAGTCAAGCAGGTCACGCAAAGATTCTTCGCCACGTGCATCACGTCGATTGCGGAGCGGACCTCTAGGTCTTTCCAATATGGCAGGTCCCAAAATATAGATTTCTTCTTCCACATGGGTGCGCGTCCGTCGGCGTCCTTCGAATAGGTTGTCCGTCAGACCTTTTCCAAATATTACCTTCAAATCCTTGACCATATCATGTACATCAAGATCAAGACGGTGGCTAGGCTTCGTCCGTGATCCGCCTCACCTTTGAAATGCTTGCCTTTCTTTCTTACGGATGCCTTGTCGGAAGAAATCGACGATGTCCTGGTACATATTCTTCCTACAATTATCCAAATATATCTCGTCGGTATCATCCAAACAGTGCGTGCATCCGCGGTATCCCTTGTTTGTCTATTCCGAAGGTTACCGAGAGCAGGCCAATCATTGATGGTCACGAACAGCAACGCCTTTAGGTCAAATTCTTCCTGTCCGTGCTCATCCCACGCACGTACACCTATTTCATTCCACAGTTGTAATAGTTCTTCAACTAATGGCCTTTGGTACACATCAATGTCGTTGCCGGGTTGCTTAGGGCCTTGGATGAGCACCGCATCATAATGAACTTCCGCTTCATGCACAACCAAGGAGGAAGGTTATACAAACATAGAGTCACAGCCACATGCTATGGTTGCTGCTCGCTCCCCAAAAGGATTAAGGCCATCTGCGCTTAGACCAAACCATACGTTCCTTGTGTCACCCGCAAACTCCTCCCAATTTTCTCTCGATTTTTCTCCACTGCGAACCGTCACGTGGTACTCTCAACTTTCCATCTTTCTTACGGTCTTCTGCGTACACCACATCGCTTTCGATGCTCTTTGTTTTGGAACAAACGTTTCAACCGTGGTATTATAGGGGCATACCACATCACCTTGGCAGAATCTTCTTCTGGGCGCCGCCTTGACATCACCAGGTCATCGCGATCGATCTTATAACGCAATGCACCGCATACCGGCAAAGCGTTCAAATCCTCGTACTCACCGCGGTAGAGGATGCATCATTAGGGCATGCATGTATCTTCGCACCTCTAACCCTAGAGGGCGACAACCTTCTTTGCTTCATACGCACTCTCGGGCAATTCGTTGTCCTTTGGAAGCATATTCTTTATCATTACCAAGAACTTTCCAACTCCTTGTCGGATACACCATTCTCGCCTTCCATTGCAACAATTCAAGTGTGGTGCCCAACTTTTTTGTCTTCCGCAATTCGGGTACAACAATTTCTTGTGATCCTTTAACATGCGCTGCAACCGTCCTCTCCGGATCACTTGCGCGTTTCTCTTTGCATCGGCAATGGCCCGACCTAGATCATCGGTGGGCTCATCGATGCCTCTTCTTCACTTCTTCCCGCATTGTCGGCTCAACTTCTTCCCTCATTGTTGTATCATCGTATTCAGGAACCCATGGCCGGGATAGCCGTCGTCGTCCTCTTCTTCTTCATTGTCTTCCATCATAACCCCTATTTCTCCGTGTTTGGTCCAAACATTATAGTGGGGCATGAAACCGGACTTAAATAGGTGGACGTGAATGGTTCTTGACGTAAAGTAACTGTGACCATTCTTACAGCCAAAGACATGGACAAGGCATAAAACCATCCGCCCGCTTGTTTGCCTCGGTGCAAGCGAAAAAGTATGCACGCCATTAATGAACTCGGAGAGCATCGGTCATCATACATCCATTGTCGGCTCATCTTCATTACACAACACCGAATAGACCAAATTAATACAAGTTCATACATAAAGTTCATATACAACACTTAATTAAATGCAACATACAAATAACTCTCTAGCTAAAAAATTTAAATGCAACAACAAATGTGATCAAGATCGCAACTAAGGTAACAATTGATCCAACAGCATAATGATACCAAGCCACACTATCAATGGTATATTTTCTAATCTTTCTAATCTTCAACCTCATTTTCTCCATCTTGATCTTGTGATCATCGACGGCATCGGCAACATGCAACTCTAATTCCATCTTCTCCCCCTCAATTCTTTTCAATTTTTCTTTCAAATACTCGTTTTTTCTTTCAACTAAATTTATCCTCTCGACAATAGGGTCAATTGGAATTTCCGGTTCACATACCTCCTAGATAAAAATATCTATGTCAACTTGATGGGCATAATTTGTCATAAACACGAAATGCAACAACTAGTTTTAAAAGAGAATATACCACATCAGAATCATAACAAGGACGAGGGCCGACGGGGACGGATATCAAAACCATGGCACTATGTATAACAAACAACGTACGTGTAAGATGATTATACGAGTAACTATATATCCAAATCACACAAACATCAATTTGGTAATGTAAAACATTCATGAACAAGAGCCTCACCACAAGGTGGTGCCGGCGACGGACGACAAGTTGAGCGATTGACGGTGGTTACGACGGAGATTTAGAAGGCACTAAGTAAACCACACCTACATATGCAAACTAAGTGTTATTTTTGACCTCAAATTGCATATAAATCAAATACTAGCAAATATAATTCCTCCCAAATTAATCACTATACAAAGCATTGCAAGAGCTAATCTAGCAATGAGAGTTGAAAGGACAAAGTTGCTAATCTTTGTGATCATTTGAATGGATGGGGGCCTTCAAATCTTGACAAATTTTGGACAAAATTTGTGAGGAGCTTGAGGAAGAGAGGGGAAGAACAGAGGAAGTGAGGGAAAAGGGGAAGAACAGAGTGGTTCGGGTGGACGAAGGGTTTATGTACGTCGACCTTTAGTACCGGTTCGTGGCCGTCGACCTTTAGTACCGGTTCGTGCCACGAACCGGTACTAAAGGTGCTGGACGGGCCCCAGACTGACAATACCCTGCCACCACTCTCTTTAGCACCGGTTCGTGGCACGAACCGGTACTAATGAGAACGGCCGGCTAGTCGTTGGAACCGGCATTAGTGCCGGCTCAAAATCAAACCGGCACTAATGTGTCTCAGATTTGCCCCTTTTTCTACTAGTGTGGATAGGATAGTTCCCAAATCCATCACCCACCATAGAGTTGATCACCTTGCCAAGGGAGGAATTGGAGCTTCTTTATTTAGCGCCACGGCTGTCGCCAAAGCTAAGACGCCGAACAACCCAAAACCTAAAGCCATTAGGGCCCTAAAACCTAAAGCTACCCGATCCGCACGTGCGGGATCCGATGACCCCCTCACCATCGAGGTCGTCGGTGGAGGGGAGCCGCTGAAGAATGGCGTCGGTAGATTGGCCTCTCCTGGTGGCGGTTAGGGTTACCTAAGTGTATTTTTTTTCTAACTTGCCTAAAACATATTCAATGCTTTAGCCGCCGGTAGATTGGCCTGGCGGCGGCTAGGGTGCCATCCCTTTTTTCTAACTTGGCCCAAAGAAAACCAAACTACTGTACGGGAGTGGATACGATCTCCCCCAAAACATACTCAATGCTTTAGCCGCCGCAGCCGCAGGGGCGACGGCAGCCTGGGCGGCGAGCAGTGGGCGCCCTTCACATGAGCTGGTAGAAGCAGGGCACCGTGCTGACCCTTGTAGGCGCCGGCTGACGGGCTGGTAAGTTTATCCGGTAACTTCCTGTACTGGTTGTAATTTAGGCGGCGTCCTATTTGGTTCGATTCCGCTTCGACTAAGGAGGCCTCTGTAGCGTGTTCCTAGTTTGGGCCTTGGCAACTGCGAATCTTTCAGCCGCCTTGCTTCTGTAGCGTGTTTTGATGATACGTTGGTGTTCGATTCTTTTTTCACTTCCTAAAAAGGATGGGGTTTGAAAGTGATCACCTCGCAGCTACAAAATTCATTGTGAATTGGCACTCATGCAGTAATACACCACTGCTAGTATGCCATTCCATGCCGAAATCGAACCGCACAGTTTTTGCCAATTAAAGGCAGTAGTAGTAAAACAAACAAAATAGAACAGGAAAAAAAATCATAGGGCAGCATCAACTTTTGTTTGTCTTAGTTTCAGCGATTAGATCGACTTTCTTTCTCCTTGCCTAGGTTACCTATGCACTTAAACGTTGAGTTTTCAGATTTGTCATATACTTTCAGAAATTGATAATACAATAGTGTACCCCTGAATTACACTCCTTCCAGTTTTAACAGAAGTTTTGATAGAACAAAACACTAGGAGATCATAATTAAATGCTGATTTCTGCACTGCACGATACTGCAGTATGAAGATGAACCTACGAATAACATTATTGGCTAGCAATTCATTAGCAAGACAGCCATGTTCCTACAGGAAAATCGAACTGCAAAACAACAGAACCAACAGAACCGAGAGTAGTCTTCTTGATGGCATCAAAAGCCAATGTTCGAGAACCTAATTGAATAAAATGCAAAGCATGCCACATTTGCAAAATACAAATCCATACATAAAACAACAGCTAATGATTTCTTCCAAATAACAAGATGCATGGTGCAGTGATCATGACAGTGCCTTGCAGACAACTGTAGATGATTGCGAACTAGCCATTAGCTGGTAGCAGCAGGGCACCGTGCTGGTCCGTCTTCAAATCTGCAGACGACCTACAGGGATGTGAAACGTCTGCAGATTTGTGCTAGTGCAAGTTGATGAAACAAGATTTGTTTGACGATGTTGATGGTACAAATGGTTCTCGATAATAACATGCGCATATCAGACGGACCAAGGTGATACTACTAATTTAGCTCCGATGAAATTAAGGGGCCAAAATAACTGTGAAACCCACAAAAGTGCTACTGAAAAGAAAGGAAAATGAAAAAAAAAGATATTATTGATCTGAAATTTGGAGACCTGAACAGCAGGAAAAATACCCAAACGAGCTACTGTAAAGACAGTTTACCCATGTATACCTCTTGACGAATCAGATCATGGGGTGATATAGTGACATACATCAAAATGTATCAAGATATAAAATGAAATGTTTGACAGGATTAATTACAGAAGACTTTGGTTACAAATAATAGATACCGTTACATGAAATTAATACTACCAGCAAAAAAAAACATACGGTACAGATGCCTCCGGAAGGCAATTGGACACCAACTGATGTTTGAGGAATAAATATGTTACAGTATAGATGTACCGACCAAATTCTGCAGGTGATGTTGATAATCGCAAACTTATTGGGATGATAAAAAGTATGATGCAGTTGCACTGGATGGACCATCCAAGAATGGCACTGCAGAAAGAACCGGTGAGCCGCATCTACACACGAACCTCTGGAACATGTACCATCTTCAGATGCATCCCTTCAGTGTCCCATTGAGTTCTGAAGTCCTTGTGCAAGCTCAGCAGCCAGAGCTTCTTAAGGGAGCGAAGGGATTCAATGCCTTGAGGGACTTTATCAAGCTTGGACAGCGACACAATGTACACACCATCAATGCAGGGAAGAGCGCCATCAATGATTTTTAGCTCACTGACATCAGGCATTTGCTTCAAGACAAGCGTCTTCAGGTTTGGAAAGGAATCCGCAGAAAGAACCAAAGTATTTGCACTATGCATGTTGTCAAGTCTGAGATATGTGAGGTTTGGCACGTGCGGTGCCATCATCCCCAGTGGATCTTCCCCAAGGTGACACCAGCTTATAGCTAGATACTTGAGGTTTTGCCCATGGCTGCGAAAGATTGGGCAATCTAGTGTCCCCTAGCCCATTGCCCTCTGATAATCAACTTGCCTAGACCTGTATTCCTTGGCTTGAGAGCCTCGAAGCAAAGTGTCTCATTCTCATCCCTTGCAAAAAGAAGCAAGCTCGAAACAGATTTGCACAGTGAGCCGCACTAACGTTGTCAACCCACAAACTGCTTAGTTGCATCAGTTTCTTCAGCTGCTCGGTCAAGTTAGAGCTGGACTCCACAGTCTCGAGAGTTTGCAGTTCTTCCAAGTTGGACAGCTCTTTAGGTGCTTGCACTCCAATAAAGTACCGGAACTCTATCTGCTTCTCATCAGCATATCTATCGGTTAAAAGATGGCGCAACTTCTTGACCTTAAAAATCCCTTGCGGTAGCTTCTCAATTCTGGTTTGTTTGATGTCCAGAGTGTGGAGGTTAGACAGATTCTCGATAGAATTGGGGAGTGATCTGACCTTGGTGCGTCGTAAGCCGATGTAACGTAGATTGAACAAACGCCCTATGGATGCTGGCACTTCAGTGACCTCAGAGTCTTGAAGGTCGAGAACTGTAAGATAGATAGACTCAGACAAAATTGATGACAACATGCCAGGGGAGGACACAGTTCCTCCGAGTGACAGTACTGTTCGAAGATGTGGAAGTTTAATTTTCACTGCTATGTCGTCCTTCCATCCACATAATGACAGACGACGAACATCCTTATCAAACTGTACCAATGTCATTGTGGCGTAATCATCTGCTGAAGCAAATCTCTCTTCTTTAGCAACAGAAATAGCTAGTTCACGCACAATATCATGCATCTTACAAGTGTTAACCCTGCCAAGCTCATCATACTCCACGACTTGAAGCATATTGCAGTGGATCAATTCCATGAGATAGCTCTCAGCCACCATCTCCGGTGTGTTATTTTCTTTACTCGGCACAAAGCCTTCTGCAACCCACAGTCGCACAAGGCTTTCACGTGACATGTGGTAGTCTTCAGGAAAGAGACAGCAGTACAAGAAGCAGAGTCTGAGGTCGTATGGAAGATCATGGTAGCTCAGGTCTAAAATTGCTCGGACATGATCATTGCTTGACAACTCGTTTCGAAGTTGATTGTATCTTTGAGTCCAAATGTCTAACCGTTGCCTTGAAGAGAACAAGCCGCCGGTGGTAACAATTACTAGAGGTAGTCCATGACACCTGTCAACTATAGAAGTAGCAATCTTCTCAAGATCCTTGGGGCACATGTGGCCCTTCCGGTTGTAAAGAGCCCTTCTACAGAAGAGGTCAAATGCATCAGACTTGCTCAATGGCTCGAGCTCAAGATGACGATTAGGAGAGGAAATTCCGGCGACATGGTCCTTCCGTGTCGTAATGATGATCCGACTTCCTGTGAGATCCCGGAGAGCATCATGTATCTGGAAGTATACATCTTGCTCCCAGACATCATCCAGTACAATCAAATACTTTCTGTTTTGAAGTCTGCTGCATTTCCTTCTTCAAGTTATGCACGTCCATTTTATCAATACCTGCTGACAATGGTTGTCCGGTATATCCGATCTTCCATAGTAGCTTCCTCAACAGGGCATCAACAGCGTAAACTTGTGACACAACGATCCATGCATGTGCAGAGAAGTTGATCTTTTCACGTTCATAAACATTTGAAACAAGGGTAGATTTTCCCAACCCACCCATGCCCGATACTGTTATCACAGTGTTTTCCTACTCTTCGGAGTACAGCAAGCTGGTCAGCCATATCCTGTTGTTTTCAATTCCTACTAGATCTCCATCTTTGACAAATTCTGGGAAACTGTCTTGCGACCGCTGCCTTTCTATCTCAGTAAGTGCAAGCTGGGAGGGCTGCAACCACTGCTCTTTCATCTTTATAACTAGTTGAATCTCCTTCTCTACCTCAACTATCTCATTTGTAATTTCAGTGAAAACTATGGCATAATGTTTTCCTTTGATGAAGAATTTCCTCAGGAACCCTTCTTTCTGAAGTTGACGAAGGTGGTACGAGTATTTATCCATTACATCTTCAACTTGATAGGCTACCTTGCGGACCTCCCCAATCCAACTCTTGACAGCTTTGTCTGTGAGGTATACCGTGCCTATCTGCCCTATAACATTGCCCAACATGGTCAGTTGCTTCTTTATTGTCTCAACCTTTACCGGCAGTTCCTTCAGATTAGTAACTTTTTCAGAAAGCTTAGCTATGATGCCTTTGGTGGCTTCTTCTAGTAAAATGCCATCAATCTTCGTAACAGCAAGAAGTACCACCTCGGACATTTGTCCTGGAAAACAAATACACAAAGCATGTTAAGTGGATGTGGTAGAATATCAAATTTCTTCAACTTAGCCCATCCCGTCATATATGAACATATTCTCCATGACCACCTTTTATCTATATATCACAATGTGTCAATCTGTTTATTGAAGAGACTTATAAGTACTTGCTGTTGTTTAAGTTTTGACACTAAACTCCTAAAGTCGTCTACATTACCCTAATTGAAAGGTTATTCTGCCCTAACTAGTACGGTGGCCCTCACAAATGCGAGGAAATCAACGGCTCACATCTATTATATATTCTTACCTCTCCTGTGAAAACAGGAGGTTAGAGGGACCATGTTAAAACTGCTCTTGTTTACCCCCATTCATTGCATAGTACATAACGCTTTAAAAGATGATATTACTTTTGAAGGTCTATCTTTGACCTTTATTTTGCATCTATATCTATACCAATATAAAAAGACCCAAAGGGGCAAGTCCAAACCATCTCGACCGTCAAATCATGTTATCTAGCGGTTCAAATCGCTCCAATGTTGAGCACCAAACATGTTTAACGCTCTAATTACCCACCACTGCCATTGGTTATAAACACGTTTTGACTCTACGCTATCTCATGAAATCTGCCATGTAATTAATATCCTACCATTCCTGCGAAAAAAGTAATTGATATCTTACCAAATACCAACATGCAACAAATATATTTTACCTAATATAACGTGCAACTAATATCCTACCTAATATAAACGTGCGTTGCACATACATTATTACTAGTACATATAAACACCCAGACACATAAAAGATCTTATTCTATAAGATCTATTCTATAAGAACCCTTAGAGCATCTCCAGTACATGATGTAGATGTTACATCACCGGGGGCCAATTGATGATGTAGATGCAAAAAAGAAATTACTCGAAGGATAGGGCACAATGTCAAATAGACCACCAAGTGATGCAATTTTTTTGCATCACTTGGGTCACTCGAGCAAAACGTGAGCAGTAGCGCGTGCAACCCCAACTGCCGCACACCCACCTTCCCTCCTCCCGCCTGCCACCACCGGACCCCATGGACGCCTCCTCCAACCCCGCGGCCGCCAACGCCACTCCGGCGCGCCTTGCCATGGCCGCCTCCGCGTCTGCCGCCGGTCCCGCCGCCACCCCAAATTGGCGTGGCGGATTTTCAGCCCCACGTCTAGTGGCCACCGCCGGAATGGAATTGTCGGCGAGAAAGAAGGCTCCTGTGGGCAAACCACATGATGGTGGCTCGAAGCGGCCACCGCGCGACCCCGCCGTGGCTTCATCCCGGGTGAAGGTGCAGATGACGAAGGCGGCCGCGGCTGCTGCAGATGTGCGGCTGCCCTATTTTACATCACCTATTGGAGCACGCCATATTTTACATCATCTATTGGAGTTGGAGTTGGAGGTTTTTGGTAATGTAAAAAAGCACTTTTAGGTGATGTAAATTTTATTCGAACCACAATTCGGTACCCTATTTTACATCATCTATTGAAGATGCTCTTATGATCGTATTCTATGCATCAAATACTTTTATTCTATACATCAAAGGCAATGCTAAAAACACCTAACTGAACCCCTACTCCCGCCCGAACCGAACCACAACAGCCTAAAAAGAACCCCACCCCACCCACCTTCCTCTCCCGATGTGCATCCACCCAGTCTTCTTCCATCGCACGACCGACACTTCCTCCCACGTGGCGGCGACAACCGCACCGCGCAAGCCACCCCGGCCGGCCAACCACACCAATCCCTACCACACCACACCACCCGCGCTACGCCCTTGTCACTTGTTGTGTCGTGCACCGTCACTACCACCAGGAGCAGCGCCCGCCACCGGTAGGGACCCCACGCTTCCCCGCCTCCTCCCTTGCAGCGCGTTGCCCACCCATCCCAGGAGGTCGTGGAGGTCATGCCCTGACCATCCCCAGAGGTCATGCCCTGCCGTGACCATGGTTTCTCAAGCACCAGTTCCCCTCCGCGTGAGCATCGCGGGTACAATATGATGATATGTTGGCTATGATTTTTGAATGTTGCCAGTAGTACTAATTGTCTACATAAGATGGTAAGAAGATTATTTTCATGGGCAATGATCTTTTATAGGGTTCTAGTCATGTGTCTATCCATTGCATTGTACTAGCATTGATATTCTGGTGATAACATCAAACATACCATTAATTGTCTAGTTAAACTAATAATCAGTATGAACACTTTAAAATGTTTTTGGTGTGAGATCTTTCTAAGTGTAATTATGATGATATGTCGGCTATGATTTTTATGAAAAAACTATATATCAAAGAGGCCCTATCGTTCCCTTAAAGTAAAACATACTATCATTGTTGCCTCACTTAATTGATCATAGTGCTGTTCACATTGATCAAAATTCTGGACTTGACGAGTCCTAGGCTCCTAGCTGGTGCACCACCAGGTATTGACACAATACCGACAAAGGCTCGCGCCCCGCTTTATAGATAAGGCATTGACACAATACATAGTATGTATATCATGCCATTGGCATTGGGTCAGTGGTCACGATACACATCCGTACATGTATTACGCATATGGTTTATATTATGCACATTGTGTTTAATGACCTATATTTTCTAAACCATTAAACTCTTTATCTTTATAGTTTTCTTGGAGAAGTAATGCCATATTGGAATGGAAATGTAAAGGGATTACCTGACATAGTTTGGTCCAACAAGAAACTCGACAGCCCCGGGAACGAGAAATCCTGATAGCACCAAGAAAAGTTTAAACTCATTTTTTATATGGTCGAATTAATGTGCATTGTGTAACAGGTGTTCAATGTTGGGAAGAAAAATAGGTTATGTTACCATGTAATTTTATAGGAGTGACAAGGAGAAAAAATGTGGAGAAGTTTCTTTTAAAAAATTTATTAGTAACTAGCCAAGTGACCTGTGCACATATGGGCAACATATTAATCATGTATTATAACTTTTTTTCTCAAATTTATAAGAAGTAATAATGCATGCATGGTAAAGTCACTGAGATGTCATTTTCTGTAGATCACTTTGGGGACATAAGGAAAAAAGTATCTTTGTTTTGGTAATTATGATAAATACCAATAGTAGTTCTCTTCCATAAATAATGTAAAACCAATACTATATCATCCTATAATTTTGGGCATGTTAATTTTTGCATATCGAGCACTCCCTCCGTCCCAAAATAAGTGTATCAACTTTGTACTAACTTTAATACACAGTTGTACTAAAGTTAAGACACTTATTTTGGGACGGATGGAGTAATTATATAGATTCCTCATTAACCAGCTTATATGCATTCTTTGTTTAGCAAAGCTACAACTGAGCTTAAAATGATGATAGAGAGTTTAGACATGTGTCTGGACAATGTACAAGGGTCAAACAGCTTTTTTAACTCATCACAAAAACAAAAACAAAAACAAAGCTATTTTAACTGATCCTGTATCTCGAAAACCAATATATCTATCTATCAGCTATTTCATTTCCTGTTAACCTATATTTTCTACCAGTTCTTTGTTTTGCAGGGATGACTTTTTATTTTCTCTTGAATGAAAAAATTTATTTGAACTTCAAAAGCAGAAACACAGAGGATTTGTTTTTGTGCGAACAGGATGAAGTAAGCTTTTAACCGCTTAAACTTATTAAAAAAAAGGATGGAGCTGAGGTCGCTTGCTGTTAGGAGTATTCAAAGTCAGTTTGAACGCAAACTGTGGCAACCAGTGAATGCTGGAGGAGTTCACATTTTTCCGTTAGGTCCAACATTCACTGGTTGTTGAATATAAAATGAGACTATAAACCAGCGATAATGCTACACTTACGAAACCAGTAACAAAACAAGTACCGATCCATGGTTTGAGTTTGTCTTTTCCTTTTTAGAAATAGAAATTAAACCCACGGTTTGAGTTGAAATCGCAAATGAACACCCTAAGCATATATATACTATGCTATATACACCTGCCCTTGGAAAATTCGACTTGTATGTCATGCAATACGATATATACAAACTTATCATGGCAGTACCACCACCACTGAGAGCAACAGCGACAGTACCAAATAGTGGCAGTGCACAAGGAGTATCGGTACTTGGTAAAAACGAAAAAACCTTTTGATTGTAACTCACCTTGGTTCTCGTCTCTCTTAGTCCTTTGGGTGGACTGATTCCCCACAATTGGTCGGATGATGTTTTAGAAACAGTCATCGATGGCATCTCATCTGCCAGGTCAGAGACAGAGCTTATCTGCAACAAAAACAAAAAGAAGGCACACTGTTACATACTTTTATATTTCCCGTGTCGTGTGCGTATGGGATGTGGTCCCTCCGTCCAGAAATACTTATCGTAGAAATTGATGTATCCAGATGTATTTTAGTTCTAGATACATCAATTTTTATCCATTTCTCTGACAAGTATTTCCAGACGGAGGGAGTATATACCAACTTATCAAATGGAACTTCTGGTACTAATAGATCATATGCAATTGTGAGTAGAATTAACGATGATTTATTGTTCTGAAAAGAAGCAAAAGCTGTGCTTTTTTATTGACCAACTAAGGAGTTTAAATGTATAAAAGCCCCAGCTGGTCTGACCAGAAGGAAACAAATGCTATGTACAAAACATGAGTGACACAAAATGCCTAATCTCCTGGCACCAGGCTACGCAAATGCTTGGTTACTGCATTGAAGATGATGTCTTATGTAGTACTAGTATACATCTTACCAGTCGCTGGATTTCATTGTCCTTCTGTTTAGTGCTTCTAATATAAACCATTTTACCAATGTATTTATAGTCTCAGTTTGTGGTTGTTGAATTATGATGTGTTGCGCTTATTTTATAACTAAGTGTGGAAGTTTGGAAACAAAGTAGGCAAAATCGGGTCAAACAAAAACTATAAAACAGGAAAAAAAAAAGGGTGGGACAAACGTGATTATTAGAATCCACCACAATGCAAAACACACCAATAAAATAGTGGCCTCTCTTACTTAATTATGTTGGTTATATTGCCTACTAATATCGAACATAAGCAATTTTAGTTGCATTATGGTATTTATGTTTTGGTAGAACATTGTAATAGCTGCTCTACCTAATTACTCCATCTTTATGTGACATTTGTAATCTAAGGTCAAATTGACTATCAATTTCACCAACGAAATATAAATTAGGCGCCTGAAAATTATACCATAGAATACTTATCTAGAAAAAGTTCACGATGGTATACTTTTCATGACACATGACTAATGTTTTATTTGTCAAACTAATAGCCAAAGTAGATCATGAAATACGAGGATGCCATGCAGAAGGAATGGAGGGAGTGATATATACTACCGGGTGGAGCTACACCCATTTCTTATATACTACCATGTGATAGTATATACTCTACTTTATTATTTTTATTACGTTCATATACTATTTCTAAGATACTCTAAAGTGAGTTATATAAAAAAATTGCAAGTGAGCTCATAGTTTTATTGTATTTGTGAAATACGTACATATTTGTACGCGAAATGAAGTATGCACAAAATATGGTACATACTACCAAAAAAGTAGTATATATACTACCTAAACATTCTTATATATTACATACTATACGTACATACTCTTCGATATAATAGATACTACCTAGAACGTACGAAACAAAAATGGGAGTAACTACACCCGGTAGTAGGAAAAAATGATCATATATATATATAGTACACTTGCGTTTTCTACAAGCAGTGGTAGTTACCACCACTTGCGTTTTCTATGTTGTATGTAGTATCTATCGAAACCGACAGTATGTACGTGTAGTATGTAGTATATAACAATGATTATGTAGTATATATAATAATTTTCAGGTAGTATGTATCATTTATTGAGTATGCTCTTTTTTACGTATAAATATGTACGTATTTCACAAATTTCACAAATATAACAAAAACTATAGGCTCGTATGCAATTTTTTCATGTAACTTGCTTTGAAATATCTTAGATATAGTATATGAACATATTTAAAATAATAAAATAGTATATATATATAGTACCAAATGGTAGTATATGAGACATGTGGGGTAACTACCATAGGTAAAATATTTTTTTAATCCCTCCGTTGGATCATGTGTCGGTTCAGTATTTTTTTTAGAATTTTTGAGAACTTTTGCACCGTTGAAACCCTTAACTAGTTCTGTGGCAAGCACTTGTAAAAAATCCTACTCCTATATATGACAACACTATTATAATCCTGGGATTAGAATAGTTATTTGGATCACGATCTGCCCTATAAGAAGCGACGAGGTGTTCCCGAACTCCGAACCGGTGCCTACCAAAAAAAAACCTCGTCGCCCACCTCCGTTTCCACCGGGCCCCCACCCCACGCGCTGTGCCCCTCGCACCACCCCACCGCGCGAGATCCCGCCGCTGCCCAATCCCCCCACCCGATCCCCACCTTCCCCTGCAGTGCTGCTGGCCAGCGGATCCGCCGCCCCAACCGCGTGTGTTGCTGGCCACCGGAGCCGCCGCCCACACCCACGCGCGCTGCCATCCGCCGGCCGCCGGCGTCCCTGGATCCCCGTGCGCCGACGTACCATCCGCCGCGTCCCAGTTCCTCCGCCTGCAGCCGACACCGCCATGGCCTCCAGCGCCGCCCCGCGCCCTCCCCGACCCCCCGCGCTGCGACCTGTACCGTCGCCGCGGCCGCACCCCGCGTCGGCCTCAACCACGCCTCCCGACGCCGCCCCGCCCAGTCCCGGCACACCTCGCTCTGTCGTCCCCTCGGCCACGACATGCCACCCGCCGCCGTCCTCAGCTGCGACGCACCTCCCGCTGCCGTTCTCTGAAACGGACGCTGGCCCCTCGGGTCGAGAAGCCGCCGACCTCAACAGGTCTCCTGCCGTCGTTCCCCAGCCCCAATGCGTCTCATGCCTCCTACCCGCCGGCCTGGACGCGCTCCCGCCGTCCCCCCATCCCCGACGCGCCTCCCTGGCCAGACCTCCAAATGCAAAGCAAATCCCATGCTGCTGCAGGTCGTGCGTGCTCCACATCCGCACCTTCCTCCTGCCGGTGACTACTCTCTGCCAATCCTCTTCCTCCTTGATCTCCATCGATGTTGCATATGGTGCATCGCACCTGTTTGTGTTTATGCCTCAGTTGAGAAAAGGATGGCAAATGTACAAATGTTGCATAGTATGTGCTACAGTTGAAAAATGGTATTTTTGTGCAAGTTGCAAATGTACAAATATAAAAATTGGGTTGCAATTCAACTATGTGAGATCCTCTACTTAGAGAAAGAAACTATGGAAGTACATATATCAATTCTGAGAGAGTTCAAACTATGTGTGTGTGTGAAATACTTTGACGCCCTCCATTTTTTTAGGGAAATTCCACCAAAGCGGAGGCACTACTTTCTTATATGGGAATGAGATGCCATATAAAAAATTGATCTGTTTTTGTGCTTTTATAACTGTGTTTCTTTTTGTGAAGGTCAAAAGTTGTGTTCAAGAAGGTCAAGTGTGTTATGTATATCTCAGCAAGTTCAATAAATTTAAACACAAAAGGAAAAACATGGGAGATTTGGAATTCTTTTAGAATTTCATGTGACAAACAAAATTTAGAAAGAGCACAAACAAAATTTAAGCCTAAAAAACATTCACTTCAAGCATGAAAAAAAAAAGATAAATGATGTTATCTTTCTTCTGGAACGCAAAACAAAATTTAAATAAAAGAAACCAAGAAATTCAAATTAAACTAACAGAGTAGTTCGATCTTAATAAAAAAAATTGGTTTTTTCTGTTTCTACAAATAAAACCAAGAAGTTTGAGTAAGGTCAAAATGTTGTGTTCGAGAAGGTCGGGTGTGTTTATAGGGAAAATGGATTTTCTCGTTTGTAAAAAAAATCTAGAGGTTCAAATTTAAATAACGGAGAAGTTCAATTTTACGACAAAATACAAAGAAGGTCAAATTAAAAAAACCGAGCAGTTCAAAAAGTTTATAAAAACGGTTTCCCCTCTTTATAACAAAGACCTAGAAGTTAAAAATTAAAATAATTGACAGTTCAATAATTATTACATACCTAGGATTTTCCCCGTTACTAATGAATAACACCGAGAAGTTATAATTAAAAAAATGAAGGTCTTTGACGTTTATAAAAGACTCAGATTTTCCCTGATACAAAACATTAAAACCAAGAAGTTCAAATTTAGAAATTGGAGTAGTTTAGTGTATATTAAAAACTCAATTTTTTCTTGTTACTAAAAAATAAAACCAGGAAGTTTAATTTTAAAAAAGTGGAGCAGTTTGATATTTATTTGGAAACTCGATTTTTTCGGTTGCTAAAGAATAAAACTAATAAGTTCTATTCGAAATAATGAAGAAGTTTGATGTTTCTAAAAAAACTTCAATTTTCACATTTCTAAAAAAACACAAAGTTCAAATAAAAAAGTTAGAGCGGTTCGATGTCTATAAAAACTCAGGTTTTTTTCGTTACTAAAAGCGAAACGGAGAAAAGTTCAAATTAATAACTGCCAGAAGTTCACGTACTGCATGGTGTGTGTTTTCAAATGAGAAAATAGAATAAAAAGTTAAAGTATAAAAATTTAGTTGCAAGAAGTTTAGGTGCTTGGCACAGGAAAGTTCAAAACTTCTTGTGATAGACGTAATCGGCACGGTATATCATTTGTGCAACTCCCATGAATGGGTAGAAATTTCGTACAAAAATACGTGGTAGAAGTTCATAGTGAAAACAGCGGTAAGTTAGATAATTATAGAAAAACTCAGATTTTTCCTCGTTATTGAAGAATAGAAACAAGAAGTTCAAAACTAAAAACAAGAAGTTCAAAACTAAAAACAAGAAGTTCAACTTTTAAAAATAGAGCGCTTCAAAATTTCATAAAAAAGATTAAGAAATAAAGAAGGAAGTCCATTTAAAAGATAGAAAAGTTCGATGATTATAGAAAACTCAGATTTTCCTCGTTATTAAAGAATGGAAACAAGAAGTTCAAATATAAAAAAAACAAGAAGTTCAACTTTTAAAAATAGGGCGCTTCAAAATTTCATAAAAAGGATTAAGAAAACCCCATGAAGTCCATATTAAAAAGATGGAGAAGTTCGATGATTATAGAAAACTCGGATTTCCCTCGTTATTAAAGAATGAAAACAAGAAGTTCAAAACTAAAATAACAAGAAGTTCAAAAATAAAATAACAAAAAGTTCAACTTTCAAAAATAGACCGCTTCAGAATTCATAAAAAAAGATTAGGAAATTTAGATAAATATTCATAAAAAACTCAGATATTTTCACGTAACTGAGAAATGTTCAGATTGATAACTCCCAGAAGTTCACGTACTACACGGTGTGCATTTTGTATTAAAAAAAGAATGAAAATGCAAAGCATAAAGTCCTGTTGCTAGAATTTCAAGTGCTCGACTCGAGAAAGTTCAAAAATTCTTGTGTGGGAGAGGTTGAATAAAAATACGTGACAGTTCAAGGTGGAAACAACGAGAAGTTCAACTACTGCAAGGAATGCATTTCAAATGAGAATAAAAGTATAGAAAATTAAAAGCTTAAAAGGTTTGTTGAAAGAAGTTCAAGTGCTTTGTCTGGGGAAGTTCAAAAATTCTTACGAGAGAGGCTCATCTTGTATTTCCATGTTTGATTTTTTCCGTATAAAAATCGAATACAATTCTTTACTCAAAATATAAAAAGGTGAAGTTCAAATTGAAATAACACAGAAGTTCGGAGTTTATTAAAACCTAGGATTTACCTTTTCAAAAAATAAAAAGCATAACACCATTTTTTGCACTTTTGAAAACAATCTCATAAACGTAAAAATGGTTGCTAGAAGTTCAAGTGGTCGACGAGGGAAAGTTCAAAAATTCTTGTGAGAGGTTCACTGTGTATTTAGATGTCCAAAATACATAAAAAATATGTTGTTTTTTGTGTTTTAAAATAACTCTCTCAAACCAGAGAGAAGTTCAAAGTGATAACAACCGAAAGTTCACGTACTACATGGTGTGTAATTCATATAAAAAACAATAAAGTGAAACAAAGTGAAGTTCAAACAGACATGCCCAAGAAGTTCAACTATTTCACGCAGTGCAAAAAATAGCACGTCAAAAAACAGCACGTCAAAAATTAGAGTGAAGTTCTAACTGACATGCCCGAGAAGTTCAGCTACTTCACGCAATGCATTTCCATTCACGATGAAGGCAGAAATCATGATCTCGTCGTTTTCTAATTTACTTCAAAACAGCAGGAATACCATTTGTGTAAGTTCAAGTCCTCGGTCGGAGAAAGTTAAAAAAATATTGTGAGAGAGGTTGTACAAAAAAAATATCATTTGTGTAACATTGACGAAAATGGATGGAAAAATTACAAACAAAAATATGTCACAGAAGTCCAACGTGAAAACAGCAGGAAGTTCAACTACTACACTGAATGAATTTCACAAGAAAAACTTTTAAAACCGTCGCGAGTATGAAAAAATGATCAACACGGAAAAGTTGCGTGTTTATAGCAGCTTTCCATCGGTATATCACTTGCTTAATTCCGGTGAGTGAATGAAGAGCTACGAGCAAAAAAAAGCACGTGAAAAACAGAGTGAAGTTCAAGCAAAACTGCCAGAGAAGTTCAAGTACTTCACGCGATGCATTTTCGACAAATCTGTTTCGCGATAAAGGCAGAATGAGTGATCTCGCCGTTTTTGAAATTACTTGAAAATGGCTGGGATTCAGAGAAAACCATCAACATGAAAAAGTTTCGCATTTTCGTAGCTTTTCAACAAGATATTATTTGCCCGTTAAACGAAGTTTGTAGAAATTACGGCGAAAATACGTTTTTAGCCATTTTCAAAATCAACGTAAACCCGTAATGAATTTGGAGAAAAAATATATACCAAAAAGTTTCGCATTTGTTCAGGCTTTCCAACGCCATGTCATTTGCTACATTCGGACGTATGATAAAAAAATAGATTGAAAATACAAACTTGGTAGAACTTGTACCGTTTTCTAAATTACTCTTAAACCATTCAAAACTCAAAACTAGAAAAAACTTTCGACATGAGGAAAAAGCGCATTTTCATAAGCTTTCCAATGCCATATCATTTGTCTCAATTGGATTAGGCATTTAGAAATGGCATCGAAAATACGAACTCGGTTGTTCGATTTGTGAAATTTTACGATTTTCCACATTACTTTTTGACCATAGGGAATTGGAAAAAACTTCTAGCATGTGGAAGGAGCGGTTTTACAGCAGCTTTCCAACGCCATATTATTTGCCTCATTCCGATAAATGGTTTAGAAATGCGATCGAAAATACGATTCACGTTTTTTGTATGAAGAAAAAACAGTTTTCAAATCTGCTCTTAAACCACTTACATTTTGCCAACATTTTAAGTTGAGTCATGATACTGGTGTCCATAGCTTTCCAACGGTATATCGCAAGCCTCATTTGGGCAATGTTGACGGAAGTTCAACCTAGCACTAGGGAAAGTTCAGGTCGAACAACTCAGGCAGTAAAATTGCAAAAAACGCAATTTCATCACGACCTGAGAGCAAAATCCGCCAGCGAGCGAGATTTCTATTTAAAACCGGTATTTAGTTGCTAAAAACGTTTCTAGATAACACGAACATCATATAGAACACTACTGACCAGAATAATTCACGGTGGAAGCCACGGTTGCAAAGAAAGCCCGAAGGTCGGGTTCGTATAGAGGAAAGTTCAGGCGCGTGTATAAACAAAAATATGTCACAGAAGTTCAACGTGAAAACAGCATGAAGTTCAACTACTACGCTGAATGAATTTCAGATGAAAAACTTTTAAAATCGTTGCGAGTATGAAAAAATGATCAACACGGGAAAGTTACGTGTTTACAACAGCTTTTCATCGGTATATCACTTGCTCAATTCCGGTGAGTGGATGGAGAGCTAGGAGTAGTGGATAGAGATATACGAGCAAAAAAAACACGTGAAAAACAGAGTGAAGTTCAAGTACACGTGCCGAGAAGTTCAGGTTCTTCACGCGGTGCATTTTCAAAAAATCAGTTTCACGATAAAGTCAGAACGAATGATCTCGCCATTTTCGCAATTATTTGAAAACGGCTAGGAATCAGAGAAAACCATCAACATGAAAAAGTTTCGCATTTTTCGTAGCTTTTCAGTAGTATATTATCTGCCCCATTCCGATAAAGTATGTAAACATTATGCCAAAAATATGTTTTTAGCCATTTTCTAATTTGACTTAAAACTCTAAGGAATTAGGAGAAACAATATATACGAAAAAGTTTCGCATTTGCTCAAGCTTTCCAACGCCGTATCACTTGTTGCATTCGGCCGTACGGGCAAAAAATTAGCTCAAAAATACGAACTCGGTGGAACTTGTACCGTTTTCTGAATTACTTTTAAACCGTTCCAAATTAGAAAAACATTTAACATGGAAAAGTAGCGCATTTTCACAAGCTTTCCAATGCCATATCATTTCGCTCAAATGGATTAGCCATTTAGAAATTACATTGAAAATACGAACTCGGCTGTTTGGTTTACGAAATTTTACGATTTTCAAAATTACTCTTTATCCGTAGGGAATTAGAGAAAACTTTCAACATGTGAAGGAGCGGTTTTGCAGCAGCTTTCCAACGCTATATTATTTACCTCATTCCGATAAACGGTTTAGGAATGCGATCGAAAATACGATTCACGTTTTTTGTGTGAAGAAAAAACGGTTTTCAAAACTGCTCTTAAACCGCTTACATTTTGCCAAAAATTTAACTTGGTTCATGATATTGGTGTCCATAGCTTTCCAATGGTATATCGCAAGCCCCATTTGGACACATTTTAGCTGAAGTTCAACCTAGTACCTAGGGACGGTCAGGCACGTTACTCGAGAAGTTCATGTTGTGATCGAATATTATTCGATCACGAGATTAGAATAGTGTTTATGTATATATATATATATATATATATATATATATATATATATATATATATATATATATATAGTAGCACTATTACGATCCTGTGATCGAAATAGTTATTACGATCACGGTAAACCCTATAAGGGCCCGACTCATCTCCTTCAACTGCCAAAACAAAAACCTCACGGTCAAAAGCCACTCCTCGACCGGGCGCACACTACACACACGACCTTCCCAACCCACCTACCCCCCACCCACGCGTGTGTAGCGACCTGACCCAAAATCGGTCAAATCTACGTATGCATTCCATCCCAAGATCATCTTTGGTACTCACGATACATCGATAAAGTAATCAAAGTTCAATCACACCGAATATCATTAAACGATTCTCATATAGAGTCTTTATTACAAGGGAATAAATTCGGCTCAAGGCCAACTCATGAGAAATAAACTAATAACAACTGAGCGTCGAAGATAAGCGAGTCCATCCGACTCAAAGGGCAATCGCCAAGCGGGCGTAGCCTCACTCCCGATCGGAATATATCTACGCAACATAATACGTTGCAGCCATGTAGGTCAGCTTTTGGAATAAGTGGCAAGTCATGAAGAATAACAATAATAAAGTTACTAACTCTATATGCATTTTGGTGTGGAGCTCTAAGTTTCATCATTTTGCGAAAAGCAAATTTTATCCTACTACAAAGGACTTGCTTGCAAATTACTACAATTGTTGGTAGTTATTGAGATGGTTCCGCCAACCAAAATCTCATTCCCAAATTATTAAGTCATAAACCCTCAAATTAACTCATTAGTTTTAGTGTTGAGATATCCGAATACTTCCAAGTTCCAGAGGCTCAAATGTCCGTGAATCGGGACACGGCTAATCGATTAGATCTTTAACTCTGCAGAGGGTTGCGACTTTCCCATAAGAATCATTCCTCCTTTAAAGTCTTCGCACTTCATGGTGTTTGAAGACGGACGAATAAACAGGTCTTCCAAAGAGTTCTTCCGCCAACGCCGTACCCATCCAATCCTACCGTTCTTCTACTTCTCGTAGTACCGTCCGGCCAGCGTCACTACTAGGGTCAACCCAGCCAGAGCCCATAATGGCTTGCGGCTGCACAGTAAGCTTCGGTCATGGGGCATCCATCCTTCTCTTTGTGGTGGGTGAAGCTTTCCGCAGATGTCATGGCGCTTCTCCATGCATCCGGCCACCACTGGGTGCTCCAGGTGCCCGCCAACCGCCCTCCACCCAAAGAGTGATTTCAAGTCCATCTTGATCATTGTAGTTCATGGGGTTGTCATCATCATTGACTCTCACATCTTGCTTATGAATTTCACTCAACCCAAAACCCGCTTCTGAGCATAGCAAAGTAACTACTACGTCCCGGTCATGGTAACAAGGGATTGGTTCATCCTACCACATGATACTACTCAAGTTTAATGACTTCAAACTTTCACTCTGCATGCATGGTGGGGTGGTGACAACTACTAATGCACAAAACATAGGTATAGAAATAACATGATCAAAACTTGCCTTGCTGATGATCCTCGTAAGCTAAAGAGTCGTAGTAGCAAGCTTCGCACTCCGGAAACTCTACCGAGACAAACAATAACACAATAAGCACAAAGCAATAGGATCACACAACATAACAAAAGTAACATAACACCACAAAACAATCAAAACCAAATCCAAAAGGAAAACTCAAAGAAACCAATTCAAAGTTTTTCCCTACTTCAAACAATAACTAAAATAGTTTTTATATAACAAAAATTCCTTAATATAACCTAATCATGGTTTTAAGTTAACTTAACAGAAAAGGTTTCACTAAGCAACTAGGAGCAAAAAGAATTAATTAAAAGCTATTATAAAACTCATATTAGGCCTAATCCAATTTCTATTAAGAAAATAAATTAAAACTTTTATTAATTATAAATAAAAGTTCATCTACTAGAATGACAGAAACTAACCTAGAATAACTAATCACAAGTTAAAAATAAATTGATTTACTAATTAAAATATTAGGAAAACAGAACTAGTTAATTAATTAGGATTAATAGGATTCTGCTTAAAACTAATTATTCATTAATCCTAAAATACCCAAGTTAATTTTTATGGTTTGGCAATGTCAAAATAAAGTTGGGGCAAAAAGAATCATGCAAAAATAATTTTTCTAACTCAAGTTATAGCAGATTTACTATTCTGACTAAAACTAAATTAAAGCATTTTTAATTATTTTTAACATAGCTAAATATATATTCTGCAGAAACTACATAAAATTTGCAATCCAACAAAAAAAGAATCACTCAAAAATATTCTATAGAATAAAAGATATGAATTTTTGAAAACAGAAACTATTCTGCTAAAACAGAAAATCAAAATAAAAGAAAAAGGCCTAATGGGCCTAAACTGTGCCCTGAGCGTGATTTAGTCTAAATGGGCCTCGGGTTAAAACTAAAAACGGGCCGGCTAATTGACTAAAACCCTAACTAATAAACCGGACGAACCGGCCGGTTCTTTTAATAAAATCATACCCCTTCGGGGGTTCTAATCGTGGCCGTCCGTGTGAGATCGGACGGGAGGGTGTTCCGGTGGCTTACGGAGTCCGGCGACGGCGCGGCGGGCGCGAGAGTCGTCTTGGGGCTTGAAGGCCGTCGGTCCGTCGAGTCGCCGTCTTGGTCTGGGGAGGTCGGGAGTGGTTCGGTGAGGTCGGGGTGGTCGGGGAGGGTAGGGCGTCGGCGGCGACTTTGGCGGCGGCGAGCTTGGGACTCCGGCGTGCTCGGGAGAGAGAGGAGAGGGCTCCGGCGAGGCTAGGGGAATGGGGTCGGGGGCTTCGGCTTTTATAGCCGGGCTCGGGCGGCAGCCGGTCGATCGGGCGGATCGGAATCCGGATCCTTCGATCCGCGATCTCCATGAGCGTCGTGGGCGAGGAAAGAAGATGGGCGGGCCCACGGTCGAGAGAGAGAGGAGGTGGGTTCGAGCGGGTGGCCGAGGCAGCGTTTTGGGCGAAGCGGTGAAATGGCTCATTGGCGCTGGCGATTGGCAAGGGCAGGCTTGGCTGGCTGGCCAGCGAGGCTGGTCTGTGTTGGCCGGGCTGGGGTGGCCTAGTTGGCGCCCACTGGGGTTTTTCTTTTAAAATTTTATTTTTTAAATAAAACAAAACAGAAATAAAACAATATCTCAAATATTTTATATAGGGTATATATATACCAAAATGATCAGGGAATATTCCTTTCATTTGAACATTTTCCAAGGGCAAAATCCAAACTTTATAAAAATCCATTTTTCCAAATTCAAATAAAATTCAGATTTGAATCCAAATCTTTTGGCATTGTTTCCTCGATATTTTTGGAGTGTCATGTTTGCTCCTCTCATACTTTTGATCAAGTATTTATCGGGCTTAGTTTTTGAAATGATTCCCACATGCCAAAGTTTGAAATTCAAATTCAAAACTCAAAATTCCTCAAACTTCAAATGGCATTCAAATTCAAACAGGATGCATAGGATGCTTAGCTATAATTGTAAAACATTCCAAATAGGAAATTTGGGATGTTACAAACCTACCCACCTTAAGATGAATCTACGCCCTCGTGATTCGGGTTGGCTAGCAAATAGGTGCGGATGGTCTCAAGAAGATCTTCTTGGCGTTCCCGGTGGCTTCTTCCTCGGTGTGGTGACTCCACAAGACTTTGCAAAATTTGATGACCTTGTTTGCGGGTGACCACCTTGCGCCGAGAATTCGGACGGGTTTCTCCTTGTAAGTCGATCACCGTCAAGTTGTATGGCCTCTAGGGGCACCGTGTCTCTCAACGGAACATCGGCCATGTCGGCATGGCACTTCTTCACCGAGAAACGTGGAAGACATCATGAACTCCGGACAATCCTTCCGCAATTCCAACTTGTATGCAACTTCTCCACGACGCTCGAGGATTTTGTAGGGCCAATGAATCGGGTGCTAACTTTCCTTGACACCAAACCTCTTGATTCCACGAAGTGAGACACACGAAGATATGCTCGGTCTCCCACTTCGTAAGTCACTTCCTTGCGTTCTTGTCGGCATAACTCTTCCGTCTCATTGTGCTATCTTGAGCTTGTCTCGAATCAGCTTGACTTTCTTTGAATCCTTGATAAGGTCGGAACCAAAAGTGATCGATCTCCAACACTATCCCACAAAGAATGGTGTTCTCGCACCTCCTTCCGTATAGAGCTTGAAGGGGCCATCTTCAAACCGGATTGATAACTGTTGTTGTATGAGAACTCTGCGTATGGCAAATTATCATCCCAGCTAGACCCATAGTCTAGCACACAAGCTCTCAACATGTCCTCCGAATCTGATTGACTCTCTCGGTCATCCCATCATCTGCGGATGAAAAGTCAGATCAATTCCACCTCGTACCCAAAGTTTCATGCAATCGCTTCCAAAACTTTGAGGTAAACTGCGTTCCTCTATCGACACGATTTTCCTCGGAACTCCATGCGGACATCGATCCTGGTCATGTATATCTTGGCCAACTTGGCACTTTGGTATAGGTAGTCTTCACGGAATGAAGTGAGCTACCTTAGTCAAACGATCAACCACTACCCAGATAGAATCATAACTGAACGGGTCCCGGGTAATCACGTGATGAAATCCATTCCAAGTCTTTCCCATTTCCAATCGGAATCGCAAAGGTTGAAGTAACCCCGCCGGCTTCGTTGTTCTCGCCTTTACGTTGACAAACATCGCATCTCGCTACGTACTCGGCAATATCCTTCTTCATACCGCCCACCGTAAACTTTGCTTCAAATCCGGTACATCTTGGTGTTGCGGGGTGAATCGAAATCGGTGAATCATGAGCCTCTGAAGAATTAGCTTCACGAGCTCGGGATCATTGGGCACATAAATACGATCCTCAAACCATATAGTTCCGTGTTCATCCTTACGGAATCCTTTAGCTTTTCCTTCATCCATCTTTTGCTTAATCTCATCAATTTCCTTGTCCGACTTACGGGCTTCACGAATCCTTTCGGTCAAGGTGGACTGAACTTCGAGTTGCAACAAATCCTTTCGAACTATCTCCATCGGAGATCTCCGAGGTCATCGACTAACTCACAGGTAATCCTCCGTTGTAAGAGTATTCACATAACTCTTACGGCTCAAAGCATCTGCTACAACATTAGCTTTACCGGGTGGTAATGCAGTCTCATGTCATAGTCCTTTATCAACTCTAGCCATCTCCTCTCACTGAGGTTCAATTCCTTCAAGGTGAAGTTATATTTCAAGCTCTTGTGATCTGTAGACATCACAACGATTTCCGATGAGGAAATGTCTCTGTGTCTTGAGTGCATGCACTACACCTACTAACTCCAAATCATGCGTGGCATAATTCATCTCATGAGGCCGCAATATGTCGAGGCATAAGCTACAACCTTACCTTCCCGCATCAATACTCCTCCGAGTCCTTGACGAGAAGCGTCAATAAACCCGGTATTCCTTGTGTATGTCCGCAAAATCAACACTTTGGGCGGTGACCAACCGTTTTCAATTCAATTCTGGCGGCTTCACATTCCTCGGTCCAAACATACTTGGCTTCCTTCTTCAACAGCTCGACCATGGGCTTGGCAATCTTCGAGAAGTTCTCAATGAACCTCCGATAATATCCTCGAGTCCGAGAAAGCTGCGGATCTCCTTGGTCGAGGTGGGTGATCGCCAATCGGTGACTGATTCAACCTTGGCGGGATCAACTGCTATTCCTTCTCCTGAAATAACATGTCCGAGGAATCCAACTTCCTTCACCAAAATTCACATTTGCTGAACTTGGCATACAACTGATGTTCTCGAAGTTTCTCGAAACTAGACGCAAATGTTCCTTATGCTCTTCCTCGCTCTTGGAGAAAATCAATATATCATCGATGAACACCACGACAAACTTGTCCAGATATTCCATGAACACCTTGTTCATCAAATTCATGAAGTATGCAGGAGCATTAGTCAATCCAAATGACATGACGGTATACTCATATAAACCATACCTGGTAGTGAATGCTGTTTTGGGTATATCCTTTTCACGAATTTTCAATCGATGATACCTCGATCAAGATCGATCTTAGAGAATACCTTGGCTCCAACAAGCTGATCAAACAAGTCATTGATCATCGGCGAGGGTACTTGTTCTTGATGGTTACTTCGCTCAATGCACGATAATCCACAACCATCCTCAAGCTTCCATCCTTCTTCTCTACCAAAAGAACTGGGGCTCCCCAAGGTGATGAGCTTGGACGAATATATCCTTTCTCCAATAACTCATTTATTTGATCCTTGATCTCTTTCAACTCATTCGGTGGCATCCGATAAGGTCTCTTGGATATTGGGGCTGTGCCGCAATAACTCAATCAGAAATTCAATGTCCTGTCCGGTGGCATTCACGTAATTCCTCCGGAACACATCGGGAAAGTCTTGCACTCTGGCACTTCCTCTGAACAACTCCGTGAGGGAATGCACTGATTCTTCATCCGGCGTGCTGGCTACATACTTGATCCTCTTACGCCCGGGGTGGTGAGCGAGAATAGACTTCTTGAGCACGATCGATGTTCCTTCAAACTTTGACAACCAATCCATGCCTAGGATTACATCCAAGGTCCGGGTTTCCAACACTATGAGGTCCACGGAAATTTATGATTCCCGATGTTGAGGGTCGCAGGACAGCCTACGCCGCCATCATTTCTCCTCCTGCGAATCCCGGCGAAGGGGCTTCTAAGGGTTCTAGTCGCAACCCGTACTTTTCCACAACTACCCTTGATATGAATGAATGCGTTGCACCGTAATCAAAGAGAACCAAAACTGAACGTGAATTCAATAAAACTTACCAACCACGTTGTTCGGTGATCATAGACGTCCTCCACGCCGATGTGGTTCACCCGAGCACGAGGGAACGGATTTGGCTTCTTCACCGAGCCTCCATTGCCATTTCCATTCCTCCGCTTGGCCTCCGGCGTCGGTGGCATAGTGCCTGTCTTCGGCACTTGAAGCGGTGATGTGGCTCAGATCCTTCGAGCCGGGCGAACAGTGTTGATTGCCATTACCATTGCCATGGCCTCGACTTGTTGTCCTGGCTGCGTTGTTCCCATTTCCTCCATGGTTATGACCTCCATGGTTATGATGGGTGTGCCCTCCCGAGTACGGTGCATAACGGGCTTCGCTGAGCTCCCGAGTTGTGCTTCCCCGGCTGTACTTCCGCTTGCGCTTTCTATCTGCTGCTGCTTGCCTTCAAGAATGGTGGCCTTGTCTACCAGCTCCCGGTAGTTGTTGAAAGTAGCCACAATAAGCTGCATGCTCAGTTCATCATTGAGTCCCTCAAGGAACTTCTCCGCTTGGCGGCATCTGTGGCCACATCATCAGGGCATAGCGAGCGAGCTTGCTTGAATTCATCCACGTCTTGTGCCACAAGACGGTTCCCTGGCGTAAGTTGCGGAACTCACACTTCTTCGACTCATGGCTCCACCGAGACATGAGCAAGGTCGGAAGGCCTGCTTGAATTGATCCCAAGTGATGGCTCCAATGGGAAAAGTGGCGGTGTAATTCTCCCACCAAGAAGCTGCAGTCCATCCGGTTGATGTGCGGCAAAGCGCACCTTCTCAACATCGGTGCATCCAACGGTGACTAGCTCTCTTCCGACTTTATGGAGCCAATCATCACCCACAATCGGCTCGGTGCTACTAGAGAACACCGGCGGATTCAACCTCGTAAATCGAGTCAAGTTGTCCACGATGGGTGGTGGCGGTGGCGGTGGATTGTTGGCGTTGTTGTTCGATTCGAATAAGGAGCTGCATCGATGCATTCTCTGCTTTGGAGCATTGGGTGAGCTCCGGCGGAAACCAAAGGTCACGCCTCGGAGGCATCCGGTGTTTTGGAGGGATGAGAAAATTAGAATAGAATAATGGTCTATGAGGAATAACACTACCCATATGAATGCACAATCATAACACACCAATCATTTATTCATTCCACTCAAACATTGTTCAAACTCGATTACAAAAGCTCATGACTAATCGAAGGAAAACATCGCCTAACTGATCGACGAAAAAGTAAAAGATAACATGGTGGTCGACTAAAAGTCTTCATCGATGGCGCCTCTCTTAGGGTTTCCTTCAGTGGTACTCCTTCAAATCTCGATCATTGCTCACGAGGGTGCTTCATGTCCACTCGGGTAAAGGTCCTCTCCAAGTCCATCTTTTCCTCTATCGCGGCAAGCTTCATCTTCGGTCGTCGACTATCTCCATGAAGTCCGTGATTTCTTCCTCATGGCCAAGGAAGTCTGCGCGTGCCTTCTCCTCCAGTTCCAGTTCATGGAACAAAGCTTCCGTGTGTCTTGAGTTCTGGCGAGTCCGAATCTCCGCTTCCGAGAAGACACTCCAAGTCCCGGATGTACGAGAGAGTGGAATCGTCCTCAATGGTACGGATGATATCTCCATTCCTTGCCTGCGAGAAACCATGGCGAGGTCTCGAGTGATCGAGCTCGGCCTGTACTCCTCTCGGAGATGTCCAAGTGCTCGGTAGATCGCCACGCCCCTTCCGATGATCCAGTTGAACTCGGTGAACTCAAAGTTGATAGGCTCGTGTGTCCTCCAAAGGTTCTCCACAGGATATGCACCTCAATCACAGCGGGTGTCCGTCGGAAGTGCATTAGTTGGCTTCCCAAAGATCGAGGGCGAGCAATCTTCACCGCTTCACCATCTGGACCAGCTTTCTTCGAAGGGCATCGCCTCATCGGTGGCGTAACTCCGTAGCAAACTGGGTGAAATCGACGGCCATCTAGAATGTTGCAAAGGGAGAAGAGTCGAATTGAACAGGGGAGAATTACGGAATGAAAAAGGATTTAAAGTAAATGGTCTCTGCTAATGGCTTTCCGATCCTAGGGGTTACGATCCTACGGTCGGCGTGGGCTCTAATACCATCTCAGAGCGACCGACCCAAAATCGGTCAAATCTACGTATGCATACCATCCCAAGATCATGCCGGTACTCACAAGACATCGATAAAGTAATCAAAGTTCAATCACACCGAATATCATTAAACGATTCTCATATAGAGTCTTTATTACAAGGGAATAAATTCGGCTCAAGGCCAACTCATGAGAAATAAACTAATAACACTTTGAAGCGTCGAAGATAAGCGAGTCCATCCGACTCAAAGGGCAATCGCCAAGCGGAGCGTAGCCTCACTCCCGATCGGAATATATCTCGCAACATAATACGTTGCAGCCATGTAGGTCGCTTTTGGAATAAGTCGGCAAGTCATGAAGAATAACAATAATAAAGTTACTAACTCTATATGCATTTTGGTCAGGAGCTCTAAGTTTCATCATTTTGCGAAAAGCAAATTTTATCCTACTACAAAGGACTTGCTTGCAAATTACTACAATTGTTGGTAGTTATTGAGATGGTTCCGCCAACCAAAATCTCATTCCCAAATTATTAAGTCATAAACCCTCAAATTAACTCATTAGTTTTAGTGTTGAGATATCCGAATACTTCCAAGTTCCAGAGGCTCAAATGTCCGTGAATCGGGACACGGCTAATCGATTAGATCTTTAACTCTGCAGAGGGTTGCGACTTTCCCGCAAGAATCATTCCTCCTTTAAAGTCTTCGCACTTCATGGTGTTTGAAGACGGACGAATGAAACAGGTCTTCCAAAGAGTTCTTCCGCCACCGCCGCGGTACCCATCCAATCCTACCGTTCTTCTACTTCTCGTAGTACCGTCCACCAGCGTCACTACTAGGGTCAACCCAGCCAGAGCCCATAATGGCTTGCGGCCGCATGTAAGCTTCGGTCATGGGGCATCCATACTTCTCTTTGTGGCTGGGTGAAGCTTTCCGCAGGATGTCATGGCGCTTCTCCATGCATCCCAGCCACCACTGGGTGCTCCAGGTGCCCACAACCGTCCTCCACCCAAAGAGTGATTTCAAGTCCATCTTGATCATTGTAGTTCATGGGGTTGTCATCATCATTGACTCTCACATCTTGCTTATGAATTTCACTCAACCCAAAACCCGCTTCTGAGCATAGCAAAGTAACTACTACGTCCCCGGTCATGGTAACAAGGGATTGGTTCATCCTACCACATGATACTACTCAAGTTTAATGACTTCAAACTTTCACTACTGCATGCATGGTGGGGTGGTGACAACTACTAATGCACAAAAACATAGGTATAGAAATAACATGATCAAAACTTGCCTTGTTGATGATCCTCGTAAGCTAAAGAGTCGTAGTAGCAAGCTTCGCACTCCGGAAACTCTACCGAGACAAACAATAACACAATAAGCACAAAGCAATAGGATCACACGACATAACAAAAGTAACATAACACCACAAAACAATCAAAACCAAATCCAAAAGGAAAACTCAAAGAAACCAATTCAAAGTTTTTCCCTACTTCAAACAATAACTAAAATAGTTTTTATATAACAAAATTCCTTAATATAACCTAATCATGGTTTTAAGTTAACTTAACAGAAAAAGGTTTCACTAAGCAACTAGGAGCAAAAAGAATTAATTAAAAAGCTATTATAAAACTCATATTAGGCCTAATCCAATTTCTATTAAGAAAATAAATTAAAACTTTTATTAATTATAAATAAAAGTTCATCTACTAGAATGACAGAAACTAACCTAGAATAACTAATCACAAGTTAAAAATAAATTCATTTACCAATTAAAATATTAGGAAAACAGAACTAGTTAATTAATTAGGATTAATAGGATTCTGCTTAAAACTAATTATTCATTAATCCTAAAATACCCAAGTTAATTTTTATGGTTTGGCAATGTCAAAATAAAGTTGGGGCAAAAGAATCATGCAAAAATAATTTTTCTAACTCAAGTTATAGCAGATTTACTATTCTGACTAAAACTAAATTAAAGCATTTTAATTATTTTTAACATAGCTAAATATATATTCTACAGAAACTACATAAAATTTGCAATCCAACAAAAAAGAATCACTCAAAAATATTCTATAGAATAAAAGATATGAATTTTGAAAATGAAACTATTCTGCTAAAACAGAAAATCAAAATAAAAGAAAAAGGCCTAATGGGCCTAAATCGTATACTGAGCGTGATTTAGTCTAAATGGGCCTCAAGTTAAAACTAAAAAAGGGCCGCTAATTGACTAAAACCCTAACTAATAAACCGGACGAACCGGCGGTTCTTTTAATAAATCATACCCCTTGGGGTTCTAATCGTGGCGTCCGTGTGAGATCGGACGGGGAGGTGTCAGGTGGCTTACCGGAGTCCGGCGGCGGCGGCGGCGGCGAGAGTCGTCGGGGCTTGAGTCGGGAGGTCCGTGAGTCGCCGTCTTGGTCTGAGGAGGTCGAGAGTGGTTCGGTGAGGTCGGGGTGGTCGGGGAGGGTAGGCGCGACGGCGGCGACTTTGGCGGCGGCTGAGCTTGCTCCGGCGTGCTCGGGAGAGAGAGGAGAAGGACTCCGGCGAGGCTAGGGGAATGGGGTGCAGGGGCTTGGCTTTTATAGCCGGGGGTCCAGGCGGCCGGGGTCGATCAGGCGGATCGGAATCCGGATCCTTCGAGATCCGCGATCTCCCATGAAAGCGCGTGGGCGAGGGAAGAAGATGGGGCGGGCCCACGGTCGAGAGAGAGAGGAGGTGGGGTTCGAGGGTGGCGAGGCTGCGTTTTGCATGCGGGGAAAATAGGCTGGCTCGGCTAGCTAAGTCTGGCCAATTGGCAGGGGCAGCCATTGGGGGCAGAAAGACGGGTTGTGGCTACTGCTAGGCTCAGGGTGGCCTAATGGCGCCCACTGGGGTTTTTCTTTTAAAATTTTATTTTTAAAATAAAACAAAACAGAAATAAAACAATATCTCAGAAATATTTTATATAGGGTATATATATACCAAAATGATCGGGAATATTCCTTTCATTTGAACATTTTTCCAAGGGCAAAATCCAAACTTTATAAAAATCCATTTTTCCAAATTCAAATAAAATTCAGATTTGAATCCAAATCTTTTGGCATTGTTTCCTCCGATATTTTTGGAGTGTCATGTTTGCTCCTCTCATACTTTTGATCAAGTATTTATCGGGCTTAGTTTTTGAAATGATTCCCACATGCCAAAGTTTGAAATTCAAATTCAAAACTCAAAATTCTCAAACTTCAAATGGCATTCAAATTCAAACAGGATGCATAGGATGCTAGCTATAATTGTAAAACATTCCAAATAGGAAATTTGGGATGTTCTGTGTCTTCGGCGCGCCTCCTTGCCGCCCCGACTCAAGCATACCTCGTGTCACCGCCCAAGCGCGCCACCCGCCCACTTGGCTCCCTTCCCGGCCCATGGCGCCTCCTCCCTTGCCACGCCCCGGATCCAACAGACCTCCCGCCACGCCCAAGCGTGCCACCCGCCCACCACTCCTCTCATGGGACCATGCGCCCCTCCCTCGCCCGCCGTCCCCACGCACCTCGGCCAGCTACCTGGATCCGCCACCCCCACTGGATCCGCCCTGCGCCACCTCAACTTGATCCGGTCCACCACAACACCCCATCGCAACCGACGCCGTGTCACGGCCTTCCTCCCTTGCTTCCACCATGGCGGTGCTTCCTCCCTTGCATCTACCAACGCTGCCACCCTACCCCTTCTTCTATACATCCATGGTGGCGGCCTACATGCTCGCGAAGGAGACAGGCGGGAGGCAGTGAGATGGCCAGGATCCTCCTGTACTGCTCCTAATACCAATCGATTTCTTCCCCACACAGCACACAAGCCATACACCTTCTACCCCAAAATCCACTCAATATCATTCGCTCCCTGACTCCTCTCTACCATGTGTTTCAAATTCTTATGCAGATGCAGCAGGAAAAGTCAACCTCTCTCTTTGATTCAGACTTTACATATGTTCTACTACAACTTTAGAGATGTGCAAAAATGCTAGTGCTAGGACAAATGATCAGGAAGTTATACTATGTCTAAATGCCAAATTTCAGATTTTAGAAAACGTATGGTTGTACAAGCTTGGTGATGTGTTGGTTGTCCATGTGGCACACACAAAAATGTATGTGTATTGTTCTGTCTAATTTTTTTGAATTTCAGTAGCATGTGGAGTTCATGTTTTAGAAATTCCGAAGTTCACGTGTAGTACATACAGAAGAAACATCATCAAATGGGAAAAAAGGACCGCCTAGGCCATTTCACCGACAACAAAAATGCATAAAATGTCGCGACAAAATTCTAGAAGAACTTCAAATTTAAAAAACAAGCGGTGACGTTAAAAAATGATGTTTTTATATCTAAAAGTCAAATTTGGAAGTTCAAAATTTTTGAGAAAGAAGTTCAAATAAAAAAGTACTTCAAAATCTTTATAACGGATTTTCCCCGTTTACAAAAAAATCATAGAAGTCCAAATTAAAAAATAGGAGCATTTCAAAAAGATTTTATAAAAACAGATTTCCCCCATTCTATAAAAACTAGAAATTCAAATTAAAATAACGGTGCGGTTTATATAAAAAAGGATTTTCCCCGTTGCTAACCAATAAAACTAAGAAGCTCAAGTTTAAAAAATGGTGAAGTTCGATGTCTATAAAAAATTCAGATTTTTCACATTATAAAAAAAACCAAGAAGTTCAAAAAACTCGATTTTTCTCGTTACTAAAAAAATCAAACTAAGAAGTTCAAATTAGAATAACAGAGAAGTTCAAAGTTGATAAAAACCTCAGATTCTCGTTCTAAAGAATAACTAATAAGTTCAAATTAAAATAAGGGAATAACAAAAAAGATTTTCCTCTTTTTAAAAATTTAGATTTTCCCGATACTAAAGATTAAACCAAGAAGTTCAATTTTAAAAATCGAGTAATTCAATGTACATTAAAACTTCGCTTTTTCTCGTTCTCAAGAATAAAACCAAGAAGTTCAATTTAAAAAGCGTGGAGAAGTTTGATATCTAATTAAAAACTTGAATTATTTTGGTTAATAAATAATAAAACAAGTAAGTTCAATTCAAAAACGAAGAAGTTTGATGTTTCTAACAAAACAACAATTTTCACATTTCTAAAAAACATAAAATAAATTCAAATAAAAAGTTAGAGCGGTTCGATATAGAAATTCGATGATTATAGAAAACTCAGATTTTCTTCGTTATTAAAGAATGGAAACAAGAAGTTCAAAAATAAAAAACAAAGAAGTTCAACATTTAAAAATAGCATGCTCTAAAATTTCATAAAAAAGATTAGGAAGTAAAACCAGGAAGTCCAGGTTAAAAAGATGGAGACTTTCATATAAGAATAGAAAACTAAAAGATTAATATGAGAAAAATGAAATAAAGGCAAGGTCCAATTTTTTTGTTGCTATAAGTTCAAGTCCTCGGTCGGAGAAAGTTAAAAAAATTATTGTGAGAGAAGTTTGTACAAAAGAAATATCATCTGTGCAACACCGACGAAATGGATGAGAAATTAAAAACGAAAATACGTCACAGAAGTTCAACGTGAAAACAGCAGGAAGTTCAACTACTATACTGAATGAATATCAGATGAAGAACTTTTACAATCGTCTCGAGTATGAAAAAACAATTAACACGGGAAAGTTGTGTGTTTACGGCAGCTTTTCACCGGTATATCACTTGCTCAATTCCGATGAGTGGATGGAGAGCTACGAGCAGTGGATGGAGAGCTACGAGCAAAAAAATCACGTGAAAAACAGAGTGAAGTTCAGGTACACGCGTCGAGAAGTTCAGGTTCTTCACGCGGTGTATTTTCGAAGAATCTGTTTCGCGATCAAAGCAGAACGAATGAACTCGCCATTTTCGCAATTACTTGAAAACGGCTAGGAATCAGAGAAACCATCAACATGAAAAAGTTTCGCATTTTTCGTAGCTTTTCAACGGTATCTTATTTGCACATTTCCGTTCAAGTTTGCAGAAAATACGGCGAGAATACGTTTTTCGCCATTTTCAAAACTGACTTAAAACCGTAAATAATTGAGAGAAACAATACATACCAAAAAGTTTCGCATTTGTTCAAGCTTTCCAACTCCATATCATTTGCTGCATTTGGACGCACGGTTAAAAAATTAGCTCGAAAATATGAACTCAGTAGGACTTGTACCGTTTTCTAAATTACTCTTTAACCGTTCAAAATTAGAAAAACATTCAAAACGAAAGAGTAGAGCATTTTCACAAGCTTCCAACGCCATATCATATGCCTCAATTGGATTAGCCATTTAGAAATGACGTCGAAAATACGAACTCGGCTGTTCGGTTTGCAAAATTTTACGTTTTTTCAAATTACTCTTTAACCATAGAGAATTAGAGAAAACTTTCAACATGTGGAAGTAGCGGTTTTGGAGCAGCTTTCCAACGCCATATTACTTGCCTCATTCCGATAAACGGTTTAGAAATGCGAACGAAATTACGATTCACATTTTTGTGTGAAGAAAAAACGGTTTTCAAAACTGCTCTTAAACCGCTTACATTTTGCGAGAAATTGGGTCATGATACTCGTGTCCATAGCTTTCCAACAGTATATAGCAAGCCCTATCTGGGCAATGTTGCGGGAAGTTCAACCTAGCACAGGGGAAAGTTCAGGTCGAACAACTCAGGCAGTAAAATCGCAAAAAACGCGAGTTCTTCACGACTCGAGTGCAAAATTCGCCTATGAGCGAGATTCCTATCTTAAACGAGTATTTAGTTGCTAAAAATCGTTTGAAGATTACACTTACATCACATGGAACACGACTAACCAGAAAAACTCACGGTAGAAGGCACGGTTGCGAAGATAGCCCGAAGGTCGGGTTCGTACAGAGAGAAGTTCAGGCGCGTTACTCAGGCAGTTCAGGTTGTGATCAGAATATTATATTGTTATCAGGATCACAAAATGCAAACAATGAAGATCCTTTTCTCTTATTTTGGTTTAATGGATATGATAAACAATGGAACACTTAAGTATTACTTGTCAAGAAATCAGTAGCTAAGATTAAAAGGTGAGTTTTGGAAGAACTCACCTGAGAGCTTGTGTTAAGTGCACCTTTATGCGGATCATCTGCCTGCAGAACAAGCAACCATATTTCACATTATCCACATACTGGGAAATAAAAGTTAATGAAGACAGATTTTCTATTTTCAAGTGGATGCTAAATATCAACCCAAAAATAACTATTTTTACGTCAGCTGAAAAACCAGGGTACACAATCACTTAAATATAAGGTTGATGGAGGATGTCTGGCTCCTCGATATAACAGTACCTGCAGCGTTGAAGATCTAGTAGTGGCAGGTTCAATAGGACCATCCGTAGTTTCAGGGAGCCGAGCGATTATATGTTGTGTAACCGGTCTTTTCAATGGATTGAACTCCATGCACTCCATTCCTATCTCAGCGCATACTTGTATTTGTTCCAATTGTATGTCCTTTTGTGATTGCTCCAATCTGATGCTCCAACTTTCAAGTATCTACGAATTGAATTTGTGATTCAAAAAAATATTATTATATATTATATATATGCTTTAATATGCTATGCCGAAACACCATGTTGAAGTGTGCCGGTTAGCTCAACTAAGGAAAGGTACTTTGACACCCAATTGAAATGTTTTGAGATAATTTTAAATGAGATGTGATGGTACGTACTCCACTGCCCACACAACATTGTCATTACATATAAGATCTTTCACGTTCGTCAATAAGACATGCATGATTTTATTTTGTACCAGTTTTATTAAAACATCATATGTATGAAGACACACACAACATCTACTCAAGATCTCTCAAGACTAGTAATGGAGCTTTAAGATCAACAAAGTCACCACAGCCATCTCGCTATCGATGGGAACATCGCTTGCATAAAAAGAATAAGACGTATTACCAAGACACAAGTAGTCAAACATATGGTTTGATCCTTGGTAGATCAGGGATAAAACCACCATCCTAACCATCCAACCGATGGTTGGTTTTACTTTAGAAAATAGTTACTTACACGATGGACTAAGTATCTGAGGCATTTTTACTTCTATTTTCACTTGATTTTTAAGTAGTACTACGCAAGGTTTTTTTAGATACTACACGACTTTATTTGCATTTGTAGCTTTCCTTTGCAACATTGTTTCTATATTTGTCCATAGGGACCTTTTGTTATTTGATATGCTAGGTAAGATATCAAACAACATCCAACAAAAAAATATTGAATTTCATTGTGGACCTCTTGTTGCTAAAGTTGACCACGTTATCTTGATGTTAAAATTGCAATTTATATTGCTTAATATGATATAATGTGGCAATAATTTACATATTATTCACCTTTTAAGAATGTTTTGTTGTGTAGTTTACTATAAAGAGAGTGATGCCATCAATGCAAAGTCTATGAAAAAATTAGTACTGAAACTAATCATAAGTTCATAACAACTTAAAACTAAATTGAAATCATGCCTTTATCTTAGAAATGCGTTATAAATATTCTTACATCCTCAATAGCTTCATACCCCCCCTTTCCGGTCAGTATCTCCATAATTATAACACCAAGACTGTACAAGTCAAACCGGTATGTGATTGTACCGCTACCTAATTCTGGTGGCAAATATCCCCTTCATGACATTAATATTGATCCAGTCAGTTAATGAGAAAAGTGTGGATATAATACAATCATAGCATAAAAAGAATGAGATTTCGAGAGGCTTAGCTAGCTTACACTGTTCCAGCTATTTCTTTTGTAAAAGCGCGACTTTGCTTTTCATCAAAGCACCTTGATAAACCAAAATCAGCAATTTTGGGTAACATATTATCATCCAACAAAATGTTTGGAGGTTTAAGATCCAAGTGAAGAATTCGATTTTGGTGGAGGTAGTGTAGTCCCTTGCAAATCCCATTGATTATTTGGTAGCGCTTTCTCCAGTCAAGTCCACTAGATGCATCTATGAAAGAGGGAAGAAAAGGCAGTCTAGTAACCTTACATCTTTTAATGGCAGGTAGTATACCACATGGTACGTATTATACTATTAAATTAAAAAGTAAATAAGGAAACTGAAGTTTATGTGCCACATGATCTTAATTACCATTGATATAATTATCAAGACTTCCGTTATCCAGGAATTCAAAGCAAAGCAACCTTTGTCGTACATCCGCAATAACAAATTCTCCATTGTAGCTTGCTGCTATCCCTTGTGAATCAGCACAATATCCAATAAAACGTATCACATTTGTGTGATTCACCTTTATCAGACATTTAACCTCTCGTTGGAATTCTTGCTCACACATATGTGTATTGGATAGCCTCTTGACAGCAACGACTGCCCCATTCTCAAGCATTCCCTACATTCTCAGCAATCCTTGTATCAACTAAAATCTCGAAATCAACTATTGTTGAAACTGTGATTGTTGAGAGTTGTCGTACCTTATAGACCACTGCAAATCCACCTCTGCCAATTTCCCGCTCATTAGAAAATCCATTAGTGATATCTTCCAGGAGTATTAATGGCAAGGGCTTCGGTTCTACCTTTTCATCACGTAGCATGCACTCCAGGTCGCTTTGTGTAAGTCTATGGCGATGCATTTGCAATTATATGTCTTGATACCCTGAAAGTGCAAATAAGAGCAATCTTATTAAACCATTGCTAGTTCGCATATGAAATGTATAATCAACATAAAAGCGTCCTAAGTGGGCAGAAAATAGTTGAAAGATTGTTGTGAATATTTCTCTTAAGCCCTCCCTTCCCTCGTCTCTCCCGCGACGCGCTCCGTGGCGCCGGAAAATCTTTAGCGCCGCTGCTGGCAGCCCTCTCGCTCCTTCCTCCCTCGCCGCCGCCTCGGCGTCTTGGCGGGCAAAGCCCGCCGCTGATCTTTGGCGGCGGCGGGCGCTCCTTCCCCGCTGATCGGTGGCGGGCCTCCCGGACGGACGGCGGCGCGGCGTTGCGTTTTTCGGCGCGGCGGCGGCAGCAGCAATGGGCGGACTTCGCGGCTGTGGGCGGCGGTGTGAAGGGCTGCAGCGGTGGTGGTCGCGATGGGTTCCAACGGCGTCGTCGGCCGATATGGGCCCACCGGGCGCGGCCGAGGGCGGCGCGAGCTGCGGCGTCGCCGCCGTGGCATGGTGGTGGTGGTGGAGGCGCAGCGACGGTGGTAGGTGGGCGTGTTGGTTTGCTCGAGCATTCCGCCGGCTGGACGACGGCGGCAGCAGACGGATGGGCTCCCGGTGAGTATTCTTGGCGATTGGCGGTGGTCGTGGGGATCCTCCTTGCCGGTGGTCGGATCTGTGTCGGTGGCTTTGCGCTGGTCTGCGTCGGCCATGGGCGCGGGCGCACATGAGGTGTGTCCGGTGGGGAGGTTGGTCGGAGGGATGGGCGGCGCCGACGCGTTTGGGCCACCCACATCGGCATTGTGGTTTGCCGGTCCGGATCGTCCGCTCCCCCACCTCCCCTTTCCTGTCCGTGTGTGCGGGTCGTCGCAGCTCGACGACGTTCAAGGCGGGCGATGCTACGGTTCGCTCGGTCGGGGGTCCACAATGGCTCAAAGTTGATCTCTTTGGATGGTCTTGGGGTGTCTGGATGCCGGGCGGCAGCTCTGGCGGCGGGAGGCACGATGTTCGTGGGCGTAACTTGCGCCAAAAGTGGCGAAGCGCCATGGCCACGCTGGTGGGTGGTCGCCGTGGTTAGCGGTGCTAGGATGCGTCGAAGGGTGGGCGTCTTGGGTACATCACTTGCCCAATCTTGTATTGCCGACGGCGGCGGGCGTCCGTGGACACCGTATCCTTCATGAAGGCTTCGTCGCGGTGCCTTACTCCTTCGAGTTGTTCGGGTGAAAACTCGATCTTTGGGATCGGATGGTGGCGGCTATCGCTGGTTGTTCCTTCTAGGAGGCACCATCTTGGAGTCCTTGTCCGTCGTTTCCGTCTCACCTCTCCTCGAGGCTTGGAGGTTTCCGCTGGCTCCAAGCGGTTCATCCTCGCGCATGTGTAGTGGCTTGGTAGTCGTTGGGGTGGTGTGGCGGTGCTCGCACCTTTGTATCTTGCCTTGGGTGTGTGTGTCGTGTGTGCGGTGGTGGCGTGAGTTTGTATCGTGGTGCTTGTGGATCGTGCTTTATATATAAAACGGGGCGAAAGCCTTTTTCGATGAAAATAGTTGAAAGGTAAAAAAAGTTTGAATAAAAACAACATACAGACAAGCGCCTGTTTTCCTCTTGTGTTTCAACCCCACAAAATCAACCTATATAGGAACTTAAAAAATACAGAGATCTCCCTCAAAATCAAATATACTCATAAATTTGTTGTAATGAAGACAGTGGGATCAAAGTTTAAGGCGTTAAAAGTGATCTGCAAAGTATTGAATGAATGCTGTCAACCTAAGGACAAGAATAGTTTTTTTAATCCCAAATTAAGCCAACTCCAACGCAGGACCCTAAATCATCTGTGAACGTTCGTTTGAGGCGAAACTAGGCCCAACGGGCGTACCCAAACAGATAAAGTTGTTAAGTTATCCGTTTCTGTCCGGCCGAATCCAAACCTGAATGCCGGCCGAACCCAAACCTGAAGCAAATTTGGGCCACAAATGCGTATATACAGACAAAAACGGACACTCTCCTTATCCGCCCCTGGCCCACGTATCAGCGACACCCACGCACGGAGCCATCTCGCCCGCGCGCCCGCCACCTGCCGCCGCGCGCGCCCGCCGTCGACAAGTTGAATCCAGCATACCCTGCCACCGCATCTCCCGATCCATCTACCGGTTCATGCCGGACT
This sequence comes from Aegilops longissima, assembly GCA_021605205.1. Classification (NCBI taxonomy): domain Eukaryota; kingdom Viridiplantae; phylum Streptophyta; class Magnoliopsida; order Poales; family Poaceae; genus Aegilops; species Aegilops longissima. Next base: position 77,172,025 of record CM038679.1, read on the forward strand.
GCAGCACGGACCACCGCGTGGTCACCGCACCGGCGGGCGCGGCCGTGAGCGGGAACGGCGGCTGCTGCAACAGCGGCGACGACGTCTAGGACGAGATGTGCGCCGAGGCGCAGGCCGACGCGGAGTCCGAGCCGCTGCTGGGCATGTTCTACTCCGAGCTCGTCCTGTCGCACCAGTCGCTGGAGGCCGCCCTCGCGGCGCACCTGCTTCCTCGCCCTGCAGGCCCACCGCGGCGCGCTCCGGCGCCGGCGCCGTTCCTCGTCGCCGTGCAGGTACTTGTCCATCCCGCCGTTGGGCATGCAGTCGTACACCAGGAGCATCTCGGGGCGAGGCGGGGCGGGGCTCCTCCTGCGCGGAATCTTCGTCGGATGAAGTCACTCTTGCGAAGACCAAAGAACTAAGCAGGCGGAAGCTCGCTGAACCGAAAAGGTCCAATATTTTCTTCGGTGCAAAAGGATAAAAACAACCGGGCATGAATCTCCATCTAGGCAAATCCAAGAAAAATGATGAGCAGAGTGAGCAGAATGGTCGTCTAACCACGATCTGGCCAGCAGATCCAGAAAACTTCCGGTAAGAACGAATAGCTAAACTCCCAACCGATAGAATCAGAGTACGTACTTGACAAAACTGAAATCGGTTGCGAGCTAGTTCATTCGAGAAGAGCCGTAAGATGTTCATAGATCTGCGAGAAATTATTGCAGAATTTGCAAACCTGGCCGAGTGGTCGACGACAGTGAAGCTAACCCTGGTTAGCGGGGACCTGGATGCCAAGGGCAGGAGTCAGGCCCTGGGAGGTGCTATTGATCCGACATATAACCACTTGGTTGTTTTTGTAATGTGAACTTTAGCCACTTTCCTCTTTGCTTATTCTTTTGTTGGTTAAAACTCAAAGTTGGCTTTGATTATTCCAACTGTGTGTGTGATGTACGCTTTAGATTTGCTGCACCGGCTATAGGTTTCGATACATTATGCGGATGGATCGACGACGACATCGATTTTAGATACAGGAAGTGAGAGCACTCCACATTATCAAGTTTGTAGGTGTAAGTGATGGCTTCGGATGGCTTGATATGTGTTCTTGTCAACATTTGTTGAATGATTAATAAACATGGTCGTACGCATCGATTGATGCAAAGACCGGAACCTCCTTTTCGAATAAAAAAAATATGGCATCCAATCTAGTCTCTACCACCCACCAACCAAACACAGTATGCCATAGCGAGGGACAAAAAAAAGTTTAGGCACTAGAGTGACAACTGAAATGCCATCGTGGGTCAAAGCTTGACAGGCACCAGATGATCTGATTAGAGTTCGGGTTACAGGAATGAGTTATCTAGGAGAGGAACGCCAAAGAGCCAGAGAGAGCGGATGTTAAAAGAACCGGCAAGCCGGAACATCGGGAGACCAGTGCTCGTGCTCATGTTCATGCTCGCTGTCTCACAGCCGCAAGCCGCAAGCCAGGAGAACAACGGTGCTTCCCATGTGATCTCGTGCTTGGTGTCTCATGATAGACTTTGGGATCGAGTAGGCTAGATCATCGGTGGTCCTACCTTCTGTTTGTTCAGACGAGCTCGCGCCAGTGGCCATGGTGGAGGGGCAACGGCGTGAGCGCGAGTGTGCGTGGGTGGCGACGGCGGTGGAGCTAATCCTAGATCGGTAGGGATGTAGGTGGGGTTCTGGACGGATGGTGAATCACCTGTTATCTGCGGCCGTCTCCCCCACCCCTTTATATAGCACGGCGACAGGGGCCCATCAACCATGGTTTGGTTGGGCGCCCCCGATCAAGGCGCAGGTCAAGGGCCCGTCGAGCCGTTGGGCTCGATCGGGAGGAGATCAACCTAACATTCTCCCCCCTTGATCTCAACTTTACTTTTAAGCTTATACTTTCTAGTTTATTTGTTTCATTACATATTGGTACATAGAGCATGTTTCATCATCACAGCTTAATCGCTGGTAGAATCATACAGACTACAACATACGCTTTGTTCGTAAACAAATTACATGTTCCTTTTGGGCCTATCCAGAATCATAATGCTTTCCCTTAAACCCAAGCCGGCTAAGTGTTCCTTGATCACATTGGGCGGTAGGCCTTTCGTTAGCGGATCCGCAAGCATATCTTTTGTCCTTATATGCTTGAGACTTATAGTTTGATCCTGGATATTATCTTTCACAACATAATACCTTATCTTTATTGTCTTGGCAGCATTATTAGACTTGTTGTTGTGAACATAAAATATTTGCTACCGGGTTGTCACAAAGACATCTTTAGTGGTTTGTGAATACAATCTACCACTTTCAAGTCGGGTACAAATTTCTTTAGCCATATCGCCTGCCCCGTGGCTTCGAAGCATGCTATGAATTTTGCATACATCGTGGATGATGCAACTATTGACTGTTTGGAGCTTTTCCACGAAATAGCTCCACCAGCGAGAGTGAATACGTATCCTGACGTGGATTTTCTATCATCTCTGCCCCCCGCAAAATCCGCGTCGGAATACCCTTTTATCTCTAGGGAATCACTTCTCCTGTATATTAGCATGCAGTCCTTCATGCCTTGTGCATAACGCAATGCTTTCTTTACCATCTTCGATTCTATGCCCTGAATTCGCCATATTCATCGAGTTCCCGGTGATAAAAGCTAAGTCGAGCGAGTGCACACTGCATATTGTAAGCTGCCAACCGCCAAGCATATGGTAACGCTTTCATTTGATCGATCTCGTCTTGGTTCTTGGGACATTGGAATTTCACAAAACTATCGCCTTAACTATAGGAGCAAGTGTGGCTTTACTCGCATGCATATTATACTTTTAACAACCTTTTCTAAATATGCTTTCATGATAGTCCTAAGACTCCATTGTTTCTATCTCGGTGAATTTCTATGCCCAAAACATATGATGCTTCACCAAGATCTGTTATGTCAAAATTCGAGGATAAGAACTTCTTTGTTTCTTGTAGTAGACTAACATCACCGCTAGCAAGCGAATATCATCCACATACAAGATTAGGAAAATATATTTCCCATTTTGAAACTTTGCATAAATGCGCTTATCCTCAATATTTTCTTTAAATCCAAAACTTTTAATCGCTTGATTAAATTTTAGATACCACTGCCTAGAGGCTTGCCTTAATCCATAAATGGATTTCTTCGTGGCATCCCATACTTTCCTTGCCTTCCATGATAAAACCCTTGGGTTGTTTCATGTAGACCTTTTCTTTTAAATCTCCATTGAGAAATTTCGTCTTTTGACCATTTGATGTAACTCTAAATCAAAATGAGCAACTAATGCCATTATAATTCTAAAGGAATTCTTACATGAGACTGGAGAAAATGTCTCATTGTAATCTATCCCTTCTCTTTGTGTAAATCCTTTTGCCACGAGTCATGTTTTATACTTTTCTACATTCACTTTAGAGTCATACTTAATTTTGTAGACCCATTTATAGCCTACTGTTTTGGCTCCTTTAGGAATTTCCTCTAAGGCCCAAACATCTTTGGAACTCATCAATTTGATGTCGTCTTCCATTGCCTTCATCCACATCGATGAATGAGGGCTTCTCATGGCTTCTTCATATGAGGTGGGATCTTTTTCCATATGAACCATTTCTGTGTTATAAACTTTAAAGTCGGTAGAAATAGCTGACTTTCTTGGTCTTGTAGACCTTCTAAGGGCCTCAGTTTCCGGCACATTCTGTGCCTCAACTTCTGTTAGTTATTCTAAAATTTGCTGCTGCACCTCCCTTTCATGCTCAACAACGGGTTCAGTCAGCTCCTGGCGGACAGTTTCGGGTCTACTCCCATAGTTGTCATGGGTGGAGTTGCAACTGGTAGTGAGAAAAATGGCTCCTGAATCGTCGGATTAGGTGCATGCACCCTCTTCTCCTCAAGATCAATTTTTCGAGCTACTAAGCTCCCCTCATCATTTCGCCCTCTAAGAAGACTGCATGTCTCGCTTCTATAAACTTTGTATATCCGTTCAGGGCAGAAAAGAAAACCCTTTGATCTGTCTGGATAGCCAATGAAGTGGCAACTCACTGTTTTGGGATCTAATTTGCAATGTGTCACGCCCAATATGCGACCCTATCCAAAAGGAACTCGACGGTCCCACCAAGGATAGACCCGCATATTGAAACGCTTTTGCAAGGTGGATATCATTACATCAACATTACATAATAGATGGGGATACATACATAAGGCACAAATGCCACAAGAATACATCAACAACATACATGAGAAAACCACCCGACTACGGATGAAACATAAACAGAAGCTCAAACGACATCCACCACCTAGCCCAGTCTGCCGACCGAACCTATCCCCGATCAAGAAGAAGTAGAAGAACAACTCCAAAACAAGCAAACATCGCTCTCACGCCATGATCATCGCACAACCTGTACCGCAAATGGTGGTGTAGTAATCAGGAGCCACGAGGACTCAAAGAATCCCAATACCATGGGTATCAAGACTAGCAAAGCTTAAAGGGAAAGGAAGGTAAAGTGGTGAGGTTGCAAAGAGCGACTAAGCATATATGGTGGCTAACATACGCAAAAGAGAGCGAGAAGAGAAACAAAGGAACGGTCCAACTAGTAATGATCAAGACGTGATCCTCGAACTCCTACTTACGCCGACATAACCCGTAAACCGTGTTCTCCTCTCGATCAACCCCAAAAGAGACACTCACGACACGCACAAGGTTGGTGTATTTTAGAAGAGTTTGCTTCAAGTTTACTACAACCGGATATTAACAAATTCCCATCGCCACATAACCATGCACGGCTCTCGAAAGTTTATACCCGCAGGTGTCCTAACTTAGCCCATGATAAGCTCGCGATCAACGAAGGATATTCCTTCTCCCGGAAGACCCGATCACTCTCGAATCCGGCTACAAGACATTTCGACAAAGAATAAAACAAGACCAGAAGACCTCCCAAGCTGCGCCGACACCTCGATAGTAGCCGCGTAGATCTCGCCTCGAAGCCACGACCGGATGAGCAGCCCGTATAACTAAAACCAGTCCTCAAGTTTCGAGGTGGCGCCAAAGGGTTCTAGTTTGGACCAACACTTAGACAAGCATTGGCCCGGGGCTGAATAAAGATGACCCTTGGGTTAATTACTCCCAAGGAAATGTAGGTGGTGGTGAAGCAAATGGTAAAACCAATGTTGGGCCTTCTTGGAGGAGTCTTATTCAAAGCGAACTGTCAAGGGGTCCCATAAATCACCCGACCGTTAGGGACGCAAAATCCGGGAACATAATACCGATATGACGGAAACTAGGCGGCAAGAGTGGAACAAAACACCGCATAAGGCCGAGCCTTCCACCCTTTACCAAGTATATAGATGCATTAATTAAATAAGATATATTGTGATATCACAACAAGTAAACATGTTCCAACAAGGAACAACATCTCCATGTTCCAACAAGGAACAAACTTCATCTTCACCGCAACTAACAATGCTATAAGAGGGCTGAGCAAAGCGGTAACATAGCCAAACAACGGTTTGCTAGGAAGGGTGCAAAAGGTTAGAGGTCGACATGGCAATTTGGGAGGCTTGAGCAAAGAAGTGATAGGTAGCGCAGCATAGCGATAGAACGAAGCAACTAGCATAGCAATGATAGTAGTGAGATCCAGGGTAGCGGTCATCTTGCCTGAAATCCCGCAAGGAAGAAGAGCGAGTCCATGAAGAAGATGAACGGATGAAGCCGAACCAAGCGTAGACGAACGCATCCTCACGATCGCAACAAAACGGGAACTAACTAGAAGAAACACACAACAAGGTAAACACACCACACATAGACAAGACATGATGCACAAACAAGCATGATGCATGACAAGACTACATGAAGCTACTCATGGCAAGAGATGATGCAAACAAGAGCAGCACATCAAAGCAAGTTTAAATGAGGCCGGAAACAACATAGAACAATTCCGGTAAGTCCTCATATGCAAATTTCGAAATTGGTCCAGATCTGAATAACTTTATGTTCAAGTGGTTAGACAGCAATTTAAAATGCACCAAGATGATCTACACGAAATTCTAGTCAAGTTACATATAAAGTTCATTAGATTCGGAGCTACAGCCTAGAAGATATGAGCAAAACAAGTTAAACATGGCATTGATGCAAAATGCATTCAAACAACAAGAAAACACCTCAAAACAAGGATGCAACATGATAATATGAAACTACATGCAAAATCACGCAAGTTTCATATAAAGCACAATCAAAACGGAGCAACGGTTCAACACATACACCCTATACAAGTCATGACAACAATCTGTCCAAAACAGCAAATAGGCATATTGCAAGCATCAAAACAACATGCTACAGAATCTCAACAAGAAAACAAAAGGCATGGACATGATGTACAGGTAAGCATTACAAAACATGAACACTGAGCTAACTCCAGAAATCACTAGAACATGCTCAAACACACATGGCAAGATTGCAAATAATAACAGTTTCAGACTTTAGCAGAAATAACATCAGGTTGCAATGTTTAGAGCTATCAAACTACATGTTACAGGAACTTATCATGGCAAACAAAGGCATGTAATGAATCTACTAATTGCATAGAACAAAAGTCCCTTACTGACCATGAGCCAAAAGGGCACAGAAAATATGATGGCACCCATGTAAACATGGCAAGTTATATTACAGATTCATACATGGCAGGAACAACAATAAGTAGGCATGTTGGTGAGCTTGAACCACTCACCACAGAGAAATACATGGCATGGCAAGGCAACTCACAGTAAGAAGACATGGCATAAAAGCTATACATGGCAAGAACAACATCATAGCATACACGGATCAACTACAACAACCTTGGCAAAATTGAATAACATGTTAACAACCTGCCAGGAAACATTTTATAGCAAAAGTAGAGCTCGATTGACTCAAGCTATTGTAGGGTAACGTAGTAATTTCAAAAATTTTCCTACGATCACGCAAGACCATGGTGATGGCATAGCAACGAGAGGGGAGAGTGTCCGTCCACGTACCCTCGTAGACCGAAAGCGAAGCGTTATATCAACGCTGTTGATGTAGTCGACGTCTTCACGATCCGACCGATCCAAGCACCGTTATTCGGCACCTCCGAGTTCTTAGCACACGCTCAGCTCGATGACGATCCCCGGCTCCGATCCAGCAAAGCGTCGGGAGGAGTTCCACAAGACGACGGCGTGGTGACGATCTTGATGTTCTACTGCCGCAGGCTTCGCCTAAGCACCGCA